>CM039507.1:42121355-42501148 GCA_022432975.1 Begonia masoniana
CAGTCTTTCATTGTCTTAGGTAATCCTACAACGAAATCCATGCTATGTGTTCCCACTCCACTGGAATAGGTAAAGGCTGAAGGGTTACCTCCGCTAGGAAGTTGGTGCTCGGGCTTAACCTGTTGGCAAACCAACAGACTTACATACTAGTCAACAGCCTCTTTCAGTTGGCCACCAATAGAGTAATTATGTTCGATAACATCTTGGTGGGCTTCCAGGATCGCACATTAAAAGGGAGACGAATGCGCTCAGCCAAGATAGCTTACGTAATTCTCATTTTTTTTTTTTTTTTTTTTTTTTTTAGATTTTTGTTATTATCGACACCCATGTTATGGTCATGCATAATTCTGATATATCAATGGTTCGTGACTACTCTGATGTTTTTCCTGAGGATTTGCCTGGGTTACCATCCAATCGGAACATTGAGTTCTGTATCGACTCGGTGCCCAACATAGCTCCAATTTCAACTGCTCCGTACCGCATGACTCCTGCTGAGTTGAGGGAGTTAAGAACCCAGCGAAATGATTTGCTGCAAAAGGTTTTATTCGGAACAATGTTTTGTTGTGGGGATCACCCGTCTTACTCGCAAAAAAGCAGGATGGTTTGCTTCGATTTTGCATAGATTATCGAAAATTAAATCACATGACGATCAAGAATAAATATCCTCTACCAAGAATTGATGATCTATTTGATCAGCTCGGAGGATCAAAGTACTTCTCAAATATCGATTTGAGAACTGTCTACCACCAATTAAAAATTTGTGAAAAAGATATTCCCAAAATAGCTTTTCACACTCGATACGGACATTATGAATTTCTGGTACTTCCATTTGGACTACCTAATGTACCAGTAGCTTTTATGGATCTGATGAATCGAGTTCTTTGGCCTCATCTTGATCAGTTTGTGGTGGTATTCATCGATGATATTTTAATATATTTTAAGTCTCGTGAGGAGCATATGGAACATTTAAGAATTGTCCTGCAAACGTTGCGTGAACACCAGCTATTTGCAAAGCGAGAGAAGTGTGATTTTTGGATGACAGAAGTTGTAACACCCGAGTTAACGGCCAGATGATTTTCTTAACTGTATTAACGGTTATAAATATTTAATCTTCGTAGTTCAGGATTTATGCCAAGCTTAATTAATTACATGTGGATCTAAACTAGATTGAGTGGCAAAGTTGTAATAATGGAGGATTGAGGCAAGTATTTAAAGGAAAAGGAAAGGGGTTTAAACCTCATTTAAACCACTGTAGCCGACACCTCCCTTTCCGGCGGTTTCTCCTCTCCCAAGCCCCCGCTCACTGCTATCAGTGTCTTCCTCGCCGACAACTAGTTTCTAGCCCGCATTCCTCTGCGAATCCGCACCCGAGGTATGAAATGGACAATGTAGTTATCTGCTTGTGTTTGGAGCTCTGTTTTCAGCTCGGCATTTGAACTCGGATTTTATCAATGGCTGAGTAGTATTAGAACATTCTAGAATCTGAGAGTAGTAATGTCAACCCGAATCGATTCTGGACATTTTAAGTAATCAACTCAGATTTAATTGATAGTGGAAACTGTTTGTTTTATTTTGGATTTCAGATTTTGCACAGTATATTAACCAAGGATTCGGGAATGAATTTAGCTAATAGATCCTAGGATGATTTATGAGTAGTGTTTTAGGATTTTGATTTAACTACTGTAATGCACATGTTTTAGGTGAAGAAGTTGAAGAGAAGAGGTCCAGAGTGCTAAGGAGACCAGGTAAGTGAATGTATAGGTTTCTCGGTCATTAGGACCCTACATCAGAGGATACTAAGTAGAATGTTATGTATTGATTAGAAACTCCCTTATGCGGATGTCTAGTGTTCTTGATGACGTTTAGTTCGAAAGTAATATTCCATGATGGATAATGCTTTGCTCTGTAGCTTGATGTTTTAAGAGTTTCCATATTCACGCATCATGAAAGTTTTATACATATGAAAATGTTTTAAAAGCATGTTTTCTCATGAACAAGATAAGATGATAAAATTCCTGCAACGTGGTTGAGTGAGGGTTGGGGGCGGTTCGGCGTATGTCACAGTCCAAAGAAGGACATATGTATATGACCCGCAGTAGGGACCATGATCAAAATCACCGTCGAACCCCCTTTACCGGCACAAATCCTCTCTCATTCCACACAACTGAAATGATGAATGTGAACAATGATTATGAACAATGATTATGAAAGATGAAAATGATTCAATGATTATGAATGATGAATATGATTCATGATTATGAATGATGAATATGAACAAGTATATGAACAAGAAATGATCTATGAGCATGTTTTCTCCGAATTATGCATTCATGCACTCATGTTAATGTCGCATTCCTTACTAAGCATTAGGCTTATAGATGAACCTTATGATGTAGGTGAAGAGACTACAGGTGAAGATACTAACTTCAAAGAGGATATTTAAAGCTGGTTGCTGGAGGTTACTCAAAGTGACAGTGCAGGACTGGAGAGCGATTATGACCCCTGGTTATTGCTCCCTTATGTCAGTAAGAATATAAGAACTGGAATTATGTAGGATGGTGTTAGTATTGTTTGAGTTAACTTTTGAGTCTGGGATTGGATATGAGGATATGTTTCCTTTTAAAGGATTTATGTCATGCAAGTCTTCCGCTATTTATACTCTGAATGAATTTGTTATACCAGTAAGAGCCTTTCTTAGCTAAGTTGTGTTATGTGAAAGTTGGATGAATCCTCTTGGTAGGAGTTTTCTATCGGAAGATGTGTTTTCTCCTATCGGTAGATGTAGAGTGTTTAGCCATCGGATGATGAAAGTGCTATTTTGTCGTCTAGCGATCGGCAGATGTAGAGTGTTTAGCCATCGGATGATGAAAGTGCTATTTTGTCGTCTAGCGATCGGCAGATGTAGAGTGTTTAGCCATCGGATGATGAAAGTGCTATTTTGTCGTCTAGCGATCGGCAGATGTAGAGTGTTTAGCCATCAGATGATGAAAGTACTATTTTGTCGTCTACCGATCGGTAGATGTAGAGTGTTTAGCCATCGGATGATGAAAGTATAATTTTATCATCTAGCGATCGGCAGATGTAGAGTGTTTAGTGATCGGATGATGAAAAGCTTGTAAGCTATCAGAAAATGTCTTAGATGAACACGTGAATTTCACATGTCTATCGGTAGATGTTTTAATGAGTCACGAGAGCAGCACGTGTCCATCGGTAGATGTCCACTACCGGATGATGTTTAAATGATCACGTGAGAAGCACGTATCGGTAGATGTTTTCTGCCGGGCGTCGGTGAGAGAGTTGTGTGAAGTGCACGATACAAATCGGATGGTGCGAGCTCTGATGCATGAAAACCCATGCAATCCGAGATCGATGAAGTGGAGCGACTTGAGGGCAATTCACCTCCGCCCTACTATGTCTTAGAACCGATGATCGTGTATGGTCGCTCGTGTCTGTGAGCGATTAAGTAAGTAATATCATTAAGAAGTCAGGTACAATGGATTAATTCTCCATCAGATAAGTTGAAGTCTTTAAGTCTGCTAGATACACAAAAAAAAAGGAGAAGAGTGTCCAACTATGAATTAAAGTTTTAAGTAAAGTTAAGAATTTCGTGGCGATCCTCCTCGGGTCGTTACAATTATGGTATCAGAGCAAAATTGGGTTCTAAAACCGATTCTGCAGACTGCCTTCCAGCACTGACTGTCACATGAGCACACTTCAGCAACTGTAAGTATTTATGATTTCAGTATATGTCATTAAGTTAAGATATATCTGTAATGATTTGTCTAGGAATCCCAAAATGGTTAGAGGTCAGCAGAGAGAGACCAATGAGGATAGCAATGCTATTGCTCAGTTGACAGAGTTGGTCATGCGCCAATCTCACCAGATAGAACGACTGATGACTGCTAGGGAGGAACAGGGCAACTCCAGTACTAATGCAACTCATGATCATGGGGGTGAGCGTTTCCACCGGCTTCGACCCCCGGTGTTTAATGGACATGTTTCAGATCCTATCTATGCTGAAGAGTGGATTCGAAAGATAGAAGACATGTTTAAGTATGCAAAGGTTGATGAAGGGGATAAGGTCACCTATGCTGTCTTTCATTTGGAGTTAAGTGCAAGGCATTGGTGGGACTCAATCCAGAACACCGCTAATGCCGAAGCTATGACCTGGGAGATGTTCAAGTGTAACACCCGGTTTATTAGAATTAAAATAACCCATTAATCTTCTAAGTGTGAATTTTATAGAATAAAATTCGGGGTAAAAATCAATTAGGTTAATAAGTAACTAAGTGAGGGCATAAGGGTAATTGTCAATTTATGTTATGGATAACATATTTAAGGAAAGATTGAATGAGGTATAGCCGTCATACTCATTTCACTCTCGGTTTTCAGCTCAACCCAGCAGAACTCTTTAGGCGATTTCCTCACCGATTCCTCCAACCAAGGTGAGTTTAGATTCGATTAATTGCTGATTTTGGTACCTAGGTAGCTTAAGGATCCCAATGTATGCATTTTGATAATGTTGCGAGTGAGAGATTCTGCTTGAGGGTTAGAGCAGAATCGGGAATGTTAGATAAATAGAAATGTCAAACCAACTCCTTAGATTTCTGAATAGCTTAAATTAAGGTTTAACATTCTGTTTATGAATATAGGTGAACGAACCCCCGAAGTAGCTCTTAACCGAGCATTTGCTTGGAATCCAGGTAAGTAAAGTATTGCTTGTGCCTTCGGGCCTACATCACAAAACAGTAGGTTTGTGCGTGATTGTATGTTTCTGTTATCCATACATCATGATTTATTAAAACTACGAAAATGAATTTTCATGTAAGGAATGGTAAGGTATGAACTGTATGCGACAGACAAACTATTAAGGGAGCTAATCCACCCCTTAACTTATGAAGGGATTTATACATTGGGAGAATTGATCCCACTCCCAAGGGAACCATGGGATCAGATCAAGTGTTAAGGGAATTCATCTGCCCCTTAATTAAGTAGGAGGATGTAGACATTGGGAGAATTGATCCCACTCCCAAGGGAACCATGGGATCAGATCAAGTTGTGAATGAACGTGTATGCCACTGAGATGAGAAAGTAGAAACTGCATGTTTAGGAGTTTAAGTTCAGCATTACTTTACATATATAAATATATTGCTTTACTTGCTTAGCATTAGGCTAATAGATGAGTTTTGTGATGTAGGCGAAGAAGAGTTAGCAGGTGTGTCCCCTGATCATGTTGAGGAGTAGAGGATGTTGAAGGAGTGCATTCAGGCTTCAACTTGGTAACTGATGAGGCGGTTTAGCATGTTGTCTACAGATGAGGCGGTTTAGCATGTTGTCTACAGATGAGGAGGTTTAGTGATTAATGATTAATCTGAGTACATTGAGTTTTTAGTAAACGAGGCTACAGCTGTTTGATTTCGTATTTTTTTTGAGAATTTCTGATTTTCATGTTCTTACTGATTTTTATCAATACAATGACTTGGAGTGTTATGAATGGATTTTTGGTAAAATGTTTTAAGTCCGGTTGATAGTCGAAGTTTCTTGGTTTATAGATATGTTGTTTAGTCCATTGGTAGGAGTCGAATAATTTGTATCAGTGGATATGTGTAGAGGTTTATTGCGTTCTGTTGAAGGAAGTTGTGTTGATGTCTATCGGTAGATGTCTTAAGGGGTCACGTGAGTAGCACGTGTTGGCAGATGTAGTCTATTCGATCGGAAGATGTAGAGTATTAAGTTTGTTGTTTAGTGATCGGCAGGTGCAGTCCGAGAGAGTTAAGTGATTTTGTCGTTTAGAGAATCGGAAGATGTAGTGTGTATATTAATTCTATCGGAAAGGGTCATATTGTCGTTATCGGTAGATGTCGTGCGCTTGTCTGTTGGGAGATGAAATTGTGCTGACTTTATCGGCAGATGAAGTCATGTTGACTTCATCGGCAGATGTAGTGGTGTATGGAGTTATGATGACTTCATCGGCAGATGAAGTCGAGAGGGAAGCTGTGTAGACGTTATCGGCAGAGGGTGTTGCGTTGTTGTACACGTCATCGGTATATGAAGCCTACCGAGTGATGTCTTTTGTTTTCATTCCTTCCGGCTGACGTCATCGGCAGAAGTCTTCGGTTTTCTATTTCTGCTTCTTTCGTTGACCTTGTCGTCGGCAGATGACTTCAACATTTCCGTTAAACACCCCAACAATATTTTCTACAGTTGTCTAACTTCATTGTTGTTTTAAATGATTTTCCGCTGCAAAGTTTTCAAATGTTTGAATGTTTAGAAAATGTCAAATTTTGAATGTCGAATGAAGTTTTAAAATTTATCCGAAATTTCTTAGTCATGATAGAGTGAAGTGTAGCGAACCGGGTTTGGATAATTCGGGGCGTTACAGTATGGTATCAGAGACATGCTGCTAAACCGTTCAGAAGATTACTCATCAGTGCCAATCGTCGCATGAAAGTACTCCAACAACTGTAAGTGTTTATGTTAGCTTTAGTTATAAGATGTTTATGAGTATAGATAACTTTGTGCAGAACCTTAGACAAATGGCTAGACGACCAGGGAGACCAAGAGTACCTAGGGAGATGCCGAACTTGAGGAATGAAGAAGATTCAAGTGTAATTAGACAGCTGACGGAGTTGATGCGTCAGCAGACAGACATTGTGCGACAGCAATCTGACCAGTTAGGTGTGTTATTGAGTCGGGAAACACAAGGAAGTGCCAATTCAGGTCACGTCAATGAGCATTCAGGGGATAGATTTCGTAGGCTGCAACCACCCACATTTGATGGAAAGTCATCTAAACCGATTGTTGCTGAGGAATGGCTTCGAAAGATTGAGAGCATGTTCAGATGTGCCAATGTTGGAGACGGAGAGAAAGTCATTTTGGCAACGTTTCATCTAGCAGGGGATGCACAACTTTGGTGGGAGTCGCTGGAGATCACCACCGATATTGCAACCATGTCCTGGTCGCAATTCAAGGAAGTCTTCTATGAGAAATATTTTAGCACCACTATCCAGAACGCAAAGAAGGCTGAGTTTTTGAGCTTGAAGCAGACTGGGTCTGTGGCAGAGTACAACAGCAATTCGAGTCTCTGTCAAGGTTTGCTGGATACCTCGTTCATAGAAATGAGGATAAAGTGTTTCAATACCTGCAAGGTCTAAAGCCAGAGATTTACAGAGGAGTGAAGTACTCAGGCATTAAAGGCTTGTCATTCAGCGAAGTAGTGTCTACTGCATTGGAGGCAGAAGAAGCTGAAATGAAGTGTGCTGGACCAAAGGAAGCCCCGCGAAAGTTCTTTCAGCCCCACCAGCAGAGAGGGATAAAGAGGCCTGCTGGAGGCCAGGGTAGTCAGGGTTCTGGAAAGAAGGTACCGGATGCCGAGAAGTTTCCTCAGTGCATGAAATGTATGAAAAATCACCTGGGCTGTAACACCCCTAAAACTGTACCCGTTTTTTTCCCGAATATATATATTTTTTTTCTAATAAATTTAATTAAACTTTAAGTGGAAGCTAAACCGAAATCGAAACCAGAATCGAAATCTAACTTTAAAATCATTTTAAACAATACAATTTAAACAAATAAATAATTTAAATAAAACTTTTAAACAATTAACTTAAATAAATTAAAATTAAATAAACTAAAGAAACAACTGGGAGGGCACATCCGTAATTTGCCCGCAGCAAAGGCGCTGCGCCCGATCGCTGCAGCAGCGATTGATCACGGAGATCGATCGTTGCAGCAGCGATCGCTGCCAGCGATCGATCTCTGGCAGCTCTTCAGCTGCCAGCGATCGATCTCTGCATTACTGCAGAGATCGATCGCTGCACTCCCATGCAGCGATCCACAAGCGATCGCCCTTCGCGATCGTTTCCCTGCCCTTCCTTCTCTGATTTTTCTTTCACATATGCTCTCTGTAATCAAAACTTCATAGAGCACACTTAAAATTTTTTTTAAAACTAACGCTCTCTGGAAATCTTTTCAGAGAGCTCTTCCCATTTTAACACCAGGTGGCACAATACCACAATCGAGTTATAATGAACTCAACCAAAACTTCCTAATTAACCAACTCACAGCGGACTTTCGGCCGTGAACTGTAAGCCTTTCGGCCGTGAACTGTAAGCCTTTCGGCCGTGAACTGTAAGCCTTTCGGCCGTGAACTGTAAGCCTTTCGGCCGTGAACTGTAAGCCTTTCGGCCGTGAACTGTAAGCCTTTCGGCCGTGAACTGTAAGCCTTTCGGCCGTGAACTGTAAGCCTTTCGGCCGTGAACTGTAAGCCTTTCGGCCGTGAACTGTAAGCCTTTCGGCCGTGAACTGTAAGCCTTTCGGCCGTGAACTGTAAGCCTTTCGGCCGTGAACTGTAAGCCTTTCGGCCGTGAACTGTAAGCCTTTCGGCCGTGAACTGTAAGCCTTTCGGCCGTGAACTGTAAGCCTTTCGGCCGTGAACTGTAAGCCTTTCGGCCGTGAACTGTAAGCCTTTCGGCCGTGAACTGTAAGCCTTTCGGCCGTGAACTGTAAGCCTTTCGGCCGTGAACTGTAAGCCTTTCGGCCGTGAACTGTAAGCCTTTCGGCCGTGAACTGTAAGCCTTTCGGCCGTGAACTGTAAGCCTTTCGGCCGTGAACTGTAAGCCTTTCGGCCGTGAACTGTAAGCCTTTCGGCCGTGAACTGTAAGCCTTTCGGCCGTGAACTGTAAGCCTTTCGGCCGTGAACTGTAAGCCTTTCGGCCGTGAACTGTAAGCCTTTCGGCCGTGAACTGTAAGCCTTTCGGCCGTGAACTGTAAGCCTTTCGGCCGTGAACTGTAAGCCTTTCGGCCGTGAACTGTAAGCCTTTCGGCCGTGAACTGTAAGCCTTTCGGCCGTGAACTGTAAGCCTTTCGGCCGTGAACTGTAAGCCTTTCGGCCGTGAACTGTAAGCCTTTCGGCCGTGAACTGTAAGCCTTTCGGCCGTGAACTGTAAGCCTTTCGGCCGTGAACTGTAAGCCTTTCGGCCGTGAACTGTAAGCCTTTCGGCCGTGAACTGTAAGCCTTTCGGCCGTGAACTGTAAGCCTTTCGGCCGTGAACTGTAAGCCTTTCGGCCGTGAACTGTAAGCCTTTCGGCCGTGAACTGTAAGCCTTTCGGCCGTGAACTGTAAGCCTTTCGGCCGTGAACTGTAAGCCTTTCGGCCGTGAACTGTAAGCCTTTCGGCCGTGAACTGTAAGCCTTTCGGCCGTGAACTGTAAGCCTTTCGGCCGTGAACTGTAAGCCTTTCGGCCGTGAACTGTAAGCCTTTCGGCCGTGAACTGTAAGCCTTTCGGCCGTGAACTGTAAGCCTTTCGGCCGTGAACTGTAAGCCTTTCGGCCGTGAACTGTAAGCCTTTCGGCCGTGAACTGTAAGCCTTTCGGCCGTGAACTGTAAGCCTTTCGGCCGTGAACTGTAAGCCTTTCGGCAATCATGCTTAGTAAATGCTATGCCTGCTCGGTGTTGTACCATGAATTTTATCCTTTCTATGCATGCTGGAGGGTCACAGGCCTATACACAGAGAGAGCCTCCACGCTTGCGGACTACTTTTCAGAGAGGAGGGGGGTAACGCTTAAATCGTACAACGTGCCTGAGCCCCACCGTTGACCTGTAATGTATGGCTTTCGCCTGTCAGCTTCGGAGGTATGTACGCCTTTGGCGTGACTGTAAGCCTTTCGGCCGTGAACTGTAAGCCTTTCGGCCGTGAACTGTAAGCCTTTCGGCCGTGCACTGTAAGCCCTTTCGGCCGATGCTATGCTTTACGTTATCTTTAAAACTCTGTGCGGAAATTCGTTTTCATGCTTTTCTTTAAAACCAAGTGATGCGTGAACAGTTCAATATCATACAATAACAAGCAACACATAGACCATCGGGACCTTAAAAACGTAAACTATAAACTCCTAAGACCTAGCTACCCAAACCGAGCAAAACTAACTAAAGGCATCTCCAAAACGCCTCGAGACGACACGATGTACGGTGTAGGCCGATTTGGCCAAAGAAAATCACGAGAACTTACCTCGCGTCCAAAGCAGCTTAAACCCGTCCACGAGCACTGTTTACCTAAGCAATTTACAAGGATTTACGTTAAACGAGTTTATTCAAAAATCTCGAAATTTCGTAAATTCTAACATTTTTCCTAAATCGATTAGATTCGTCCAAATACGTCCAACACGTTCTATATTTACTTAATCATTGACAACTTATCGATTACGAGCCCTAGATCTCGTTTTTAATCGAAAACCTAAACGAACCTAAACGTTAAAACTTTACGAAACTCGGATTTCAATGTTCCAAAACTATAGAGACTTACCGAGAACGTCGATTGGAGGAAGAAACGTGAAGGACGGAGGAAAAACGGAACAAAACCGGAGGTCGGATCGTGAGAAACGTCGACGGCCAGAGAGGGTTTGCGAGAGAGAAAAGAGAAACAGAGAGGAAGTGGTTCTGGAATTCGAAGAGGAGAAATGAAATGAAATAAAAGAATTTTGATTGATTTATAATATTGAATTTGCTAATTACCAAATTGCCCTTATTTGGTTTTTATATTGATTTCGTTCTTCGGTTCGTTAATCGTCTAGCCATTCGACCTCTCCAAACGTCCTTACTTCACCAATAAGTCTAACTTATTATTTGGGACTTAATAAAACTGTCCGTTCACAATTCGGACCTCATTTACTATTTTTACAAGAACGTCTTTTTCATTACGAAAAGCTTAATTGTTCGGAATATAGCGTTTGATCTCCGAAAATTCCCGTAAATTTCTTAAAATTCTTATTATTCGTTAGGATCGTAATGACGCTTTCTTTTTGTGAAACGGACCTGGTTTGACATATTTACCAAAAATGCCACTATATAATAAAATAACAATATAATATATTAAATCCGAAATCCGTACAAGCCGGATATTACATGGGCGAGTGTAGGTTTGGGACTGGTAAGTGTTATAACTGTGAGGAGTTTGGACATTCGTTTAAGGATTGCCCGAAGCCCAGAGTCCTTCGATGTTTCAACTGTAATAAGACTGGCCACGTCATCAGAGACTGCCCAACGTTGAAGAGTGGCCCTGCTAAAATAAAGCCGAGAATATTTTCTATGATGGAGTCGGGAGAAGGAGACCAGCCTGCTGTTGTGTCAGGTACTATATTGGTTAATTCTATGCCTGCTTTTACCTTGCTAGATTCAGGCGCAACGCATTCCTTTGTTGCGTCTACTTTTGCTGATAAGTTGGAAGTACAATCCACCCCTTCTAAGCATGTATTCAATGTTGCTTTACCCTCTGGTGAGCATTTGCATTCCAATCATGTATTGCATAATTGCATGGTATTAGTAGGGGACAAAAACCTATCTGCTGATTTAATTGTTATGGATATAACGGGATTTGATGTAATCCTAGGAATGGACTGGTTGTTTAATCACCACGCCATAATCGATTGTAGGACTGGAATAGTTAGTTTCCAACCCCCTGGTAGTTTGAAGCATACCTTTCAAGCTCTGAAGAAGAGCAAGGAAATGACCGTGATGTCTTCTATAAATAGTAGACCCACCCCATGCAGGGAGTATTTGTGCTTTTTGGCCAGCGTTTTAGACACACAACATTTAGGAAGATCAAGTCCCCAAAATGTCTTGGTTGTTCAAGATTTTCCTGAAGTATTCTTAGATGACCTTCCTGGCTTACCACCAGATAGGGAAATTGAATTTGTTGTGGATGTTTACCCAGGCGCCGAGCCTGTATCTAAGAATCCTTATAGACTAGCACCTACAGAGCTTAAAGAATTAAAGAAATAGTTGGAAGAACTATTAAAGAAAGGGTTCATACGCCCAAGCTTTTCGCCGTGGGGTGCACCTGTCCTTTTTGTCAAAAAGAAAGATGGATCAATGCGTATGTGCATAGACTATAGGGAATTAAATAAGCTAACTATCAAAAAAAAGTATCCCCTACCGAGAATTGATGACTTATTTGACCAGCTTAGAGGTGCAAAAGTTTTCTCTAAGATTGATCCGGTTATTACCAACTGAAGGTTAAATCCGAAGATATCCCAAAGACTGCCTTTCGTACTAGGTATGGACATTATGAGTTTTTGGTTATGTCTTTTGGTTTGACAAATGCACCGGCAGCCTTTATGGATCTTATGAATAGGGTGTTTCACGAGTATTTGGACAAGTTTGTTATTGTATTCATTGATGACATTCTAATTTATTCTAAGACCAAGGAGGAGCACACAAGACACTTAAACTTAGTATTAGAATTATTGAAGCAGCGCCAACTATACGCCAAGTTTTCTAAGTGTGAATTTTGGTTAGACCAAGTTCACTTTCTAGGACATGTCATCTCTGGAGAAGGATTATCTGTCGACCCGACTAAAGTTCAAGCAGTCAAGGAATGGCCCCAACCGAAGAATGCTACTGATATTAGAAGTTTTCTTGGACTTGCAGGGTATTATAGAAAGTTCATTGAAGGATTTTCAAAGATTGCTACACCTCTTACTAAGTTAACAAGGAAAAATGTGAAGTATTTATGGACCGATGAATGTGAGCATAGTTTCCAAGCCTTGAAACAGAAACTGACCAATGCTCCAATCCTGACCCTTCCTGTTGAGAATGGTAAATTTAGTATTTATTGTGATGCATCCAAGATTGGTCTTGGCTGTGTCTTGATGCAAGAAGGAAAAGTGATAGCCTATGCTTCCAGACAGTTGAAAACTCATGAGAAGAATTACCCTACACATGACTTGGAATTAGCTGCTGTAGTATTTGCACTCAAGATTTGGAGGCATTATTTATATGGACAATCGTGTGAAATATTTTCAGATCATAAGAGTCTAAAGTACATTTTCACACAGAAGGAACTAAACATGAGGCAACGTAGATGGTTGGAATTTGTAAAGGACTATGACTTTGAGATTAAGTATCATCCCGGTAAGGCGAATGTTGTGGCAGACGCTTTGAGTAGGGTGACTCCATCGGTTGCTACGTTGATTCTAGACATACCGATAGCCTTAGAGACTGAATTCTTAAGGTTTAACCTTGAAGCAGTATCTAGTGTGTCAGCCATGCTTTCGGCCATATCTTTGAGGCCTACTATTTTGGAAAGAATAAAAGAAGTTCAAATGAATGACGCTGAATGCAACAAGTATAAATTGTGCATGGATTCTACTGACAGGACGAATTTCAGCTGCTCGGTTGATGGAATTCTCAAGTTTCAAAATAGATGGTTTGTTCCGGCTGATACTGAACTTAGAAAGGAAATTCTATCCGAGGCACACTCTTCTAGGCTCTCTGTTCATCCTGGAAGTACTAAAATGTACAGAGACCTTAAGCAGCATTACTGGTGGCCTAATATGAAAAGAAATGTGGCAGAGCACGTAGGGTCATGCTTGATCTGCCAGCAAGTTAAGGCTGAACATCAGAGGCCTGCAGGGACATTACAACCCCTATCAGTTCCGGAATGGAAGTGGGATCAAGTGACAATGGATTTTGTTACAGGATTGCCTAGAACAGCAAAAGGATATGATGCAATTTGGGTAGTAGTTGATCGTTTGACCAAATCCGCCCATTTTCTGCCTATAAAGATAACACATTCGATGGATCAACTTGCAGAGTTGTATGTGCAAGAAATCATTAGATTGCATGGAGTTCCAAGCACTATAGTTTCAGATCGAGACTCTAGATTTACATCTAAGTTTTGGAAAAGTTTGCATAAGGCTATGGGAACACAACTTAACTTTAGCATGGCCTTTCACCCTCAAACTGATGGACAATCCGAGAGAACTATTCAGATTCTAGAAGATATGCTCCGTGCATGTGTTTTAGATTTCCAAGGCTCTTGGAGTAAGTACCTAGCTCTGGTAGAGTTCTCTTACAATAACAGCTTTCAGGCAACAATAAGAATGGCACCGTATGAAGCATTGTATGGATGAAAATGCAGATCACCCTTGTACTGGGATGAAGTTGGTGAAGCACAGTTACTTGGTCCTGATATTGTGCAGCAAACTGTTGAGAAGGTTGCTCTCATCCGTCAGAGGATCTTAACAGCTCAAAGTCGACAGAAAAGCTATGCTGACAGAAGACGCAGAGAGTTAGAGTTTGAAGTTGGTAGTGAGGTTTTCTTAAGGTATCACCATTCAAAGGAGTTGTGAGATTTGGGAAGAGAGGGAAGCTTAACCCAAGATACGTTGGACCTTTCTCAATCTTGAAGAGGATTGGAAAATCAGCATATGAGCTGCAATTGCCAGACTCTATGGAAGGAATCCACAGTGTGTTCCATATTTCTATGCTTAAGAAGTGCTTGAGGGATCCATCTCAGATTGTGGAACAGCAGAACATTGAAATTCAACCTACACTGACCTATGAGGAGAGACCAGTAAGAATCTTGGATTATGCAGTGAAAGTATTACGCAACAAGGAAGTTCCGCTAGTGAAAGTCTTATGGCATAATCAGAATATAGAGGAGACAACTTGGGAACGCCAGCAAGACATGATGGACCAGCATCCAAGATTGTTCAGGTACTGAATTTTGAGGACAAAATTCTTTTAAGGAAGGTAGATTGTAACACCCGGTTTATTAGAATTAAAATAACCTATTAATCTTCTAAGTGTGAATTTTATAGAATAAAATTCGGGGTAAAAATCAATTAGGTTAATAAGTAACTAAGTGAGGGCATAAGGGTAATTGTCAATTTATGTTATGGATAACATATTTAAGGAAAGATTGAATGAGGTATAACCGTCATACTCATTTCACTCTCGGTTTTCAGCTCAACCCAGCAGAACTCTTTAGGCGATTTCCTCACCGATTCCTCCAACCAAGGTGAGTTTAGATTCGATTAATTGCTGATTTTGGTACCTAGGTAGCTTAAGGATCCCAATGTATGCATTTTGATAATGTTGCGAGTGAGAGATTCTGCTTGAGGGTTAGAGCAGAATCGGGAATGTTAGATAAATAGAAATGTCAAACCAACTCCTTAGATTTCTGAATAGCTTAAATTAAGGTTTAACATTCTGTTTATGAATATAGGTGAACGAACCCCCGAAGTAGCTCTTAACCGAGCATTTGCTAGGAATCCAGGTAAGTAAAGTATTGCTTGTGCCTTCGGGCCTACATCACAAAACAGTAGGTTTGTGCGTGATTGTATGTTTCTGTTATCCATACATCATGATTTATTAAAACTACGAAAATGAATTTTCATGTAAGGAATGGTAAGGTATGAACTGTATGCGACAGACAAACTATTAAGGGAGCTAATCCACCCCTTAACTTATGAAGGGATTTATACATTGGGAGAATTGATCCCACTCCCAAGGGAACCATGGGATCAGATCAAGTGTTAAGGGAATTCATCTGCCCCTTAATTAAGTAGGAGGATGTAGACATTGGGAGAATTGATCCCACTCCCAAGGGAACCATGGGATCAGATCAAGTTGTGAATGAACGTGTATGCCACTGAGATGAGAAGTAGAAACTGCATGTTTAGGAGTTTAAGTTCAGCATTACTTTACATATATAAATATATTGCTTTACTTGCTTAGCATTAGGCTAATAGATGAGTTTTGTGATGTAGGCGAAGAAGAGTTAGCAGGTGTGTCCCCTGATCATGTTGAGGAGTAGAGGATGTTGAAGGAGTGCATTCAGGCTTCAACTTGGTAACTGATGAGGCGGTTTAGCATGTTGTCTACAGATGAGGCGGTTTAGCATGTTGTCTACAGATGAGGAGGTTTAGTGATTAATGATTTAATCTGAGTACATTGAGTTTTTAGTAAACGAGGCTACAGCTGTTTGATTTCGTATTTTTTTTTGAGAATTTCTGATTTTCATGTTCTTACTGATTTTTATCAATACAATGACTTGGAGTGTTATGAATGGATTTTTGGTAAAATGTTTTAAGTCCGGTTGATAGTCGAAGTTTTCTTGGTTTATATATATGTTGTTTAGTCCATTGGTAGGAGTCGAATAATTTTGTATCAGTGGATATGTGTAGAGGTTTATTGCGTTCTGTTGAAGGAAGTTGTGTTGATGTCTATCGGTAGATGTCTTAAGGGGTCACGTGAGTAGCACGTGTTGGCAGATGTAGTCTATTCGATCGGAAGATGTAGAGTATTAAGTTTGTTGTTTAGTGATCGGCAGGTGCAGTCCGAGAGAGTTAAGTGATTTTGTCGTTTAGAGAATCGGAAGATGTAGTGTGTATATTAATTCTATCGGAAAGGGTCATATTGTCGTTATCGGTAGATGTCGTGCGCTTGTCTGTTGGGAGATGAAATTGTGCTGACTTTATCGGCAGATGAAGTCATGTTGACTTCATCGGCAGATGTAGTGGTGTATGGAGTTATGATGACTTCATCGGCAGATGAAGTCGAGAGGGAAGCTGTGTAGACGTTATCGGCAGAGGGTGTTGCGTTGTTGTACACGTCATCGGTATATGAAGCCTACCGAGTGATGTCTTTTGTTTTCATTCCTTCCGGCTGACGTCATCGGCAGAAGTCTTCGGTTTTCTATTTCTGCTTCTTTCGTTGACCTTGTCGTCGGCAGATGACTTCAACATTTCCGTTAAACACCCCAACAATATTTTCTACAGTTTGTCTAACTTCATTGTTGTTTTAAATGATTTTCCGCTGCAAAGTTTTCAAATGTTTTGAATGTTTAGAAAATGTCAAATTTTGAATGTCGAATGAAGTTTTAAAATTTATCCGAAATTTCTTAGTCATGATAGAGTGAAGTGTAGCGAACCGGGTTTAGATAATTCGGGGCGTTACATCAAGACTGCTTTCTTCGACAAGTACTTCAATAGGACTGTTCGGGCCAACAAGAAGGAGTTCATGAATCTGCGACAAACTGGCTCTATGACGGATTACATATGCAAATTTGATGCCTTATCACGGTTTGCTCCCCGTATGATTGAGGATGATGAAGACAAGATTTACCAATTTGTTCAAGGACTAAAGCCAAGTCTGTACATGAAAGTGAAGACTGCTGGGATACACAATGTACCTTATGGTGAAGTGACGGCTAAGGCCTTGGAGCTGGAAGAAGCAGAAATGACAGCATATGCACAGCGTGAGCAGCCAAGGAAACTCACGAAGGACACTCAGCCGCCACCACGTCAGAACAAAGGTTGGCAGCCGCAACAGAACAGGGGACCACAGCAACAACAACAAGGAATAAAGAGATCCCTCAACCAGAATGATGACCAAGGAAAAGGGAAGAGGCCTCTGGCACCCTTATGCCCCACCTGCCAGAAGAATCACCCCGGCGAATGCAAGTTGCGTTCTGGCCGCTGTTTCAGATGTGATAAGGTTGCACACATAGTCAGAGACTGCCCCATGCCGCCAGACCCGAACCGTGCAAGGATAGCACCTAGAGTTTTTGCTATGATGGAAGATGAGGACACGGTACCGCATACAGTGATAACAGGTACCATTACGATCTGTGGTTTTGCTGCTTACACACTTATAGATACAGGAGCCACACACTCATTTATATCAACCTTGTTTGTGTGCAATCACAACTTAGAACCTTTACCAGCCGAAAGGCCATATAATGTTATGTTACAATCAGGGAAGTCCCTACATTCTGAACAGATTGTTAAAGGTGATGTTGTGTCCTTAGGAAGTAAGAAACTATATGTAGAGCTGATTGTAATTGACATGAAAGGATACGAGGTGATATTAGAAATGGATTGGTTATTTAGGCATTATGCCACAATAAGTTGTAGATCTGGAATGGTTGATTTTCGACCCCCAAACGGTGATCATTATTCCTTCCAAGCTATTCCTAAGATAAGCAAAATACCGATTATATCCTCACTAGAAATTTACCGGTTACTGAAAAATGGTTGCGAGAGTTACTTAGCTAGCATAATGGATGCTCGGGTGAAGAATAAGATAGAGTTACAAGATATCCCCATAGTCAGGGAGTTCCCTGAGGCGTTCTTAGATGACTTGCCAGGATTACCACCTGATAGAGAAATAGAGTTTGTAATTGATACATATCCCGAGACATTACCTGTATCTAAGAACCCTTACCGTATGGCACCTGTTGAACTAAAGGAGTTAAAAGTCCAACTACAAGAATTAGTAGACAAAGGGTTTATACGCCCTAGCAGTTCCCCTTGAGGTGCACCTGTCTTATTTGTCAAGAAGAAAGATGGTTCCCTTAGAATGTGCATAGACTAGAGGGAGCTAAATAAGTTGACAATCAAGAATAAGTACCCCTTACCCCGAATTGATGATTTGTTTGACCAACTGCAAGGAGCAAAGGTGTTTTCAAAAATAGATTTACGTTCAGGTTATTACCAACTGAAAGTTAAGGAAGGAGATATACCAAAGACAACCTTCAGAACCCGTTATGGACACTACGAATTCTTGGTCATGTCATTTGGACTGACCAATGCACCTGCAGCCTTTATGGACTTAATGAATCGTGTGTTTTGGGAGTATTTGGACAAATTTGTAATTGTGTTCATAGATGATATCCTGTATACTCACGGACAAAAGCCGACCATGCAGAGCATTTAAGAATAGTTTTGACAACATTGAAGGAGCACCAGCTTTATGCCAAATTGTCCAAGTGTGAATTTTGGTTGGACAAGGTTAATTTTCTTGGCCATGTAGTTTCTGCTAATGGCATATCAGTGGACCCGACCAAAATTCAGGCAGTAAAAGATTGGCCACAACCAAAGAATGCCAGTGATGTCCGCAGTTTTCTTGGATTGGCAGGCTATTACAGAAAGTTCATCAAAGGATTTTCTATGATAGCTAAGCCCCTGACGAATTTGACAAAGAAGGACAATAAATATTCTTGGACCGAAGCTTGTGAGAATAGCTTCCAGACATTGAAGGTGAAGTTAACAACAGCCCCGGTATTGACCCTTCCAACCGAAGAAAGAAAGTTTAGCGTATTTTGTGATGCATCAAAAGTTGGTTTGGGCTGTGTTTTGATGCAAGAAGGCAAGGTTGTAGCGTATGCCTCTAGGCAATTAAAGAGTTACGAACAGAACTACCCCACCCATGATTTAGAATTAGCCGCTGTCGTTTTTGCTTTGAAGATATGGAGGCACTACTTATATGGACGGCAGTGTGAGGTGTTTTCTGACCATAAAAGTCTGAAGTATCTCTTTACACAAAAGGAATTGAACATGAGGCAGAGGCGTTGGTTGGAATTTGTTCAGGATTACGACTGTGAGATCAAGTATCACCCGGGTAAAGCTAACTCTGTAGCTGATGCATTGAGCAGGATGTCAACAACTATGCAATCCGTCGTGTCAACTATGTCTATACCTTTGCGGGCAGAAGTTCAGAGGTTTGAATTGGAGATAGTTCCAGAGTTGTCAGCTTTGCTTGCAAATTTGACCATTCAACCAACGGTTTTAGAAAAGATCAAAGAAGCACAACAGAAGGACTCTGAGGAGAATAACAGCATGATGAACAAGGTGAAGGACACCACCTCCGAGTTCAGTCTTTCCAAGGATGAGATTCTGAGGTTTAGAAATAGATGGTATGTCCCTAATGATGAAGGATTACGTAAGCTAATCTTGGCTGAGGCGCATTCGTCTCCCTTTTCTGTGCATCCTGGAAGCACCAAGATGTATCGAGACCTGAAGTTACTCTATTGGTGGCCAAACTTAAAGAGAGATGTTGCTAAGTATGTAGAGTCGTGTTTGGTTTGCCAACAAGTTAAAGCTGAGCACCAACGTCCAGGAGGTACCCTTCAGCCTTTACCTATTCCCGAATGGAAGTGGGAACACATAGCTATGGATTTTGTTGTAGGATTACCTAAGACAATTAAAGGACATGATAGTATTTGGATTGTGATTGATAGACTGACAAAATCAGCCCATTTCTTACCAGTAAGGACAGCCTACTCGATGGACCAGCTTGCTGATCTTTATGTACAAGAAGTTATTAGGTTGCATGGAATCCCTGCATCTATTGTATCCGATCGTGACCCAAGGTTTACCTCCCAGTTTTAGAAAAGTTTACAAGACACATTAGGTACAAAGTTAACCTTCAGTACTGCCTTCCACCCACAGACAGATGATAAATCTGAAAGGACTATTCAGATACTTGAAGACATGCTGAGGGCATGTGTACTAGATTTCCAGTCATCCTGGAGTAGATACTTACCCCTGGTTTAGTTCTCCTACAACAACAGCTTCCAGTCCACCATTGGCATGGCACCTTATGAGGCACTGTATGACAGGAAGTGTAGGTCACCTCTGTATTGGGATGAGGTTGGTGAAGCAAAACTCCTAGGTCCCGAGATGTTGTAGCGGATGTCAGACAAGATTGCCAATATTAAAAGGAGAATGATTACTGCACAAAGCCGACAGAAAAGTTATGCAGACCAAAGGAGGAGAGATCTTGAATTTGCTGTGGGAGATGAGGTCTTCCTGAAGGTTTCACCATTTAAAGGAGTACTAAGATTTGGCAGAAGGGGAAAGCTTAATCCACGATTTATTGGACCATTCCCTGTTTTGGCTAGAATCGGTAGTACAACTTACAGACTGCAGTTGCCTCCATCATTGGATAAAATTCATAATGTCTTTCACGTGTCAATGTTAAGGAAATGCATACGAGATCCGATGCAAGTTGTTGAGCCAATGGATATTGAGATTGAACCATCATTAATGTATGAAGAAAGACTAGTGCAGATATTGGAATCCGCAGTTAAGACTCTGAGGAATAAAGAAATTCCGTTGGTCAAAGTTTTATGGATGAATCATGGCATAGAAGAAGCCACGTGGGAGCGACGACAGGACATGTTAGACAAGTATCCGGAGTTGTTTGTTTGATTAATTTTCGGGGACGAAAATTTTGTTTAAGGAGGGGTGGATGTAACACCCAAGTTAACGGCCAAGTGATTTTCTTAACTGTATTAACGGTCATAAATATTTAATCTTCGTAGTTCAGGATTTATGCCAAGCTTAATTAATTACATGTGGATCTAAACTAGGTTGAGTGGCAAAGTTATAATAATGGAGGATTGAGGCAAGTATTTAAAGGAAAAGGAAAGGGGTTTAAACCTCATTTAAACCACTGTAGCCGACACCTCCCTTTCCGGCGGTTTCTCCTCTCCCAAGCCCCCGCTCACTGCTATCAGTGTCTTTCTCGCCGACAACTTGTTTCTAGCCCGCATTCCTCTGCGAATCCGCACCCGAGGTATGAAATGGACAATGTAGTTATCTGTTTGTGTTTGGAGCTCTGTTTTCAGCTCGACATTTGAACTCGGATTTTATTAATGGCTGAGTAGTATTAGAACATTCTAGAATCTGAGAGTAGTAATGTCAACCCGAATCGATTCTGGACATTTTAAGTAATCAACTCAGATTTAATCGATAGTGGAACCTGTTTGTTTTATTTTGGATTTCAGATTTTGCACAGTATATCAACCAAGAATTCGGGAATGACTTTAGCTAATAGATCCTAGAATGATTTATGAGTAGTGTTTTAGGATTTTGATTTAACTACTGTAATGCACATGTTTTAGGTGAAGAAGTTGAAGAGAAGAGGTCCAGAGTGCTAAGGAGACCAGGTAAGTGAATGTATAGGTTTCTCGGTCATTAGGACCCTACATCAGAGGATACTAAGTAGAATGTTATGTATTGATTAGAAACTCCCTTATGCGGATGTCTAGTGTTCTTGATGACGTTTAGTTCGAAAGTAATATTCCATGATGGATAATGCTTTGCTCTGTAGCTTGATGTTTTAAGAGTTTCCATATTCACGCATCATAAAAGTTTTATGCATATGAAAATGTTTTAAAAGCATGTTTTCTCATGAACAAGATAAGATGATAAAATCCCTGCAACGTGGTTGAGTGAGGGTTGGGGGCGGTTCGGCGTATGTCACAGTCCAAAGAAGGATATATGTATACAACCCGCAGTAGGGACCATGATCAAAATCACTGTCGAACCCCCTTTACCGGCACAAATCCTCTCTCATTCCACATAACTGAAATGATGAATGTGAACAATGATTATGAACAATGATTATGAAAGATGAAAATGATTCAATGATTATGAATGATGAATATGATTCATGATTATGAATGATGAATATGAACAAGAAATGATCTATGAGCATGTTTTCTCCAAATTATGCATTCATGCACTCATGTTAATGTCGCATTCCTTACTAAGCATTAGGCTTATAGATGAACCTTATGATGTAGGTGAAGAGACTACAGGTGAAGATACTAACTTCAAAGAGGATATTTAAAGCTGGTTGCTGGAGGTTACTCAAAGTGACAGTGCAGGACTGGAGAGGCGATTATGACCCCTGGTTATTGCTCCCTTATGTCAGTAAGAATATAAGAACTGGAATTATGTAGGATGGTGTTAGTATTGTTTGAGTTAACTTTTGAGTCTGGGATTGGATATGAGGATATGTTTCCTTTTAAAGGATTTATGTCATGCAAGTCTTCCGCTATTTATACTCTGAATGAATTTGTTATACCAGTAAGAGCCTTTCTTAGCTAAGTTGTGTTATGTGAAAGTTGGATGAATCCTCTTGGTAGGAGTTTTCTATCGGAAGATGTGTTTTCTCCTATCGGTAGATGTAGAGTGTTTAGCCATCAGATGATGAAAGTGCTATTTTTTCGTCTAGCGATCGGCAGATGTAGAGTGTTTAGCCATCGGATGATGAAAGTGCTATTTTGTCGTCTAGCGATCAGCAGATGTAGAGTGTTTAGCCATTGGATGATGAAAGTGCTATTTTGTCGTCTAGCGATCGGCAGATGTAGAGTGTTTAGCCATCGGATGATGAAAGTGCTATTTTGTCGTCTAGCGATCGGTAGATGTAGAGTGTTTAGCCATCGGATGATGAAAGTATAATTTTGTCGTCTAGCGATCGGCAGATGTAGAGTGTTTAGTGATCGGATGATGAAAAGCTTGTAAGCTATCGGAAGATGTCTTAGATGAACACGTGAATTTCACATGTCTATCGGTAGATGTTTTAATGAGTCACGAGAGCTGCACGTGTCCATCGGTAGATGTCCACTACCGGATGATGTTTAAATGATCACGTGAGAAGCACGTATCGGTAGATGTTTTCTGCTGGGCGTCGGTGAGAGAGTTGTGTGAAGTGCACGATACAAATCGGATGGTGCGAGCTCTGATGCATGCAAACCCATGCAATCCGAGATCGATGAAGTCGAGCAACTTGAGGGCAATTCACCTCCGCCCGACTATGTCTTAGAACCGATGATCGTGTATGGTCGCTCGTGTCTGTGTGCGATTAAGTAAGTAATATCATTAAGAAGTCAGGTACAAGGGATTAATTCTTTATCAGATAAGTTGAAGTCTTTAAGTCTGCTAGATACACAAAAAAAAGGAGAAGAGAATCCAACTATGAATTAAAGTTTTAAGTAAAGTCAGGAATTTCGTGGCGATCCTCCCCGGGTCGTTACAGAAGTAAAGTTCTTAGGTCATGTAGTTTCTCAGAATGACATCTCAGTAGACCCCGCAAAGGTCGAAACAGTGTTAAAGTGGAAACCACCCAACAATGTTACTGAAGTACGAAGTTTCTTGGGTTTGCCTAGATATTATCGACGGTTCGTCCAAAATTTTTCTTCTATTGCTATGTCATTGACTCAATTAACCAGGAAGAATATAAAATTTATTTGGGACGATAAATGTCAGATGATTTTTGAAGAGCTTAAGAAGAGGTTGACTACTGCGCCAGTTTTAGCAGTACCTAATGAAAGTTTACCATATGTAGTATATACAGATGCTTCCGGAGTGGGATTGTGATGCGTTTTAATGAAGCAAGATAAAGTAATAGCTTATGCATCTCGACAGTTAAAGACACATGAGCAAAATTACCCTACACACAATTTAGAGTTAGCTGTTATTATTTTTGCTCTAAAGATTTGACAAAGTTATTTGTATGGAGTCAAATTTGAAATATTCTCTGACTATAAGAGCTTAAAATATCTATTTACGCAGCGTGATCTAAATCTCCACCAGTGTCGATGGATGGAGTATATGGGAGATTATGATTTTAAATTAGAGTATCATCCTGAAAAGACTAATGTTGTAGTTGATGCCTTGAGTTGTTATTCTCAAAGATCTCTTTCTAGTCTTTTGTTAGAAGATTGGAAGAAGTGTATGACTATAGAAGATTATGAACTACATTACTAGGAAGATAATCAAACAGTTTAAGTATTTATTTTGGTTACTACCCCCACTCTCCTTCATCGTGTTAAAGACATGCAGAAATTTGACGATGAATTAAAAGAAAGACTTGAGAAGATTTGGTCTGGTGAACAATTTGACGGTTGGGAAGTCAGCTCCGATGGATTTTTGTTATTCAAAATGCGAGTTGTGGTGTCTAAAGATTCAGAATTGAGACAAATTGTTTTAACAGAAGCCCACAAGTCCAAATTTGCTATACACCTAGGTAGCACTAAGATGTACCATGACCTGAAGCATCAGTATTGGTGGGTTGGAATGAAACAAGATGTGGCAGAATACGTCTCTCGATGTTTAACTTGTCAACAAGTTAAGACTGAACACCAGAGACCAGCTGGGTTATTGCAGCCCTTACCTATTCCTGATTGGAAGTGGGATAGGATCACTATGGATTTTGTAACGGGATTGCCATGGACAATACAGAAATTTGATGTTGTGTGGGTGGTTGTTGATAGATTAACAAAGTTGACTCATTTTGTTCCAGTAAAGATGGACTTTTCCTTAACTAAGTTAAGTAAGTTGTATGTTGAAAACATTGTTCGTCTACATGGTGTTCCCTCGAGTATAGTTTTTGATAGAGATCCGAGGTTCACATCAAAGTTTTGGAAAGCCCTCCAAAAAGTCTTGGGCACTAAATTGAATTTGAGTACAACACACCACCCTCAAATAGATGGTCAGTCGGAGCATACTATTCAGATTCTTGAAGATATGCTGAGATCATGTATTCTGAATTTTGGAGATAGTTGGGTAAACCATTTGCCTTTGATGGACTTTGTCTATAACAATAGTTACCAGACCAGTATTGGAATATCATCTTATGAAGCCTTATATGGAAGACCTTCGAAAAGGTCACTCTCTGACCTGATATGATTTGAGAGACAGTCGAAAAGGTACAAATAATTAAAGAAAGATTGAGAACATTCCAAAGCCGCTAGAAAAGTTATGCTGATCTTTTGAGAAGAGAGTTCGAGTTTGAAGCAGATGACTTAGTGTTTTTGAAAGTAAGACCTCGTCATGGTGTAAGTCGTTTTGGTGTAAAAGGGAAATTGGCTCCCAGATATATTGGTCCGTTCCGAATCATAGATCGAGTTGGTTCAGTGGCTTACCGTTTGGACTTACCACCACAGTTGAATTATGTTCATAATGTCTTCCATGTTTCCCTATTGAGGAAATATATCTCTAACCGATCACATGTCATATCCTAGACCATAGTACTTATCTAGGAAGATGTCTCCTACGAGGAGGTGAGAAAATTTTAAGCCGAGATATCAAGGTACTGCGTCGTCGGGAGGTACTCTTAGTAAGAGTGCAATGGAAGAATCACAGTGAAAGAGAAAGTACTTGGGAGCTTGAATCGGATATGAGAATAAAGTATCCCCAACTATTTAGTGATATGACCTTAATTAATCCAAATTTTGAGGACGAAATTTCATTAAGTGGGGGAGAATGTGAAACCCACCATTTAATTTGGAAAACAAAATGTAAGAGTGGTTGGAGAAAAAATAATTTTCTCTTCCCCCATTAACCTGCCACCTGTACATTTTCTCTCTCCCTCATAAAGTCCTCATTCTATTTAAAAAATTTTCTTTTTGTAGAAACTTCTTTGTTTGCTGAGGGTGCCGCACGAAGAACAGAGAGATAGAAACCGAGAGAAAAACTGACCAACGATCGATTTGGCCTCCGATTCCAATAATTTTGGCTTTAAAACATTCATTGTCTTTTTCTCTTCAACCTTTGTGAAACGATTTGAAGGCTCGACACTGATACTCAAAATTTGGATTACCTCCTATTGTTTGAGTGATTTTGAAACGGCAGTTGTAAATGCAAATATGTTGGCATTGATTTTTATAGAAATAATATTTTATTTCACTATTTTTCAAAGTGGTAGTTTGTTTCTTGGTAATCAAGAAATAATATATTCAGATTATTTAATGAATTAATATTGAAGATCATGAAGATATTGTTGAAGAGAAAGATAAGGAAACGTGAATATTAGGAAAGTTGTTGAAAAATCTAAAGGCACTTGTTTTTTGGTAAACTTTGTTTTGGCAAGCCGATTTGATAAAGATTCGGTGAATTATTTTAGGCTTCGAGATCACATCAATCATAGGATGCTTTCCTAAGTTTTTGGATCTATATCCAAGTTGTTGGAGGAACTTTCCTAAAATGTCACACGTGGTTTAACTCAACTGATTTGTTAAGATTTGGTTTCCTTATTCCTTGCGGCAATAAATCTAATTTGGTAACTGAATTAAATCAAAGATATGAGAGTTACCAATGATATTTAAGCGTTCGTTTCTGTGAAAACAACTGACGGATTTTTGATTATACACGAGAGAAGTTTTTCTTCGTTTTGCAAGCTGTCGCTTTTCTTTCTCTCCCTACGCTTCTGCGTATGGGTTTGTGATTATTATATACACTCTGCTTATGCTGTAGATTTCATCGATTGTACGAGTGTGTTTATTTATTGCGTCCGAAGACAACGATTTGGTGTTCCAGACGGTGTCATAGGAGGCAATCTTCCTTATTCTTCATTGAAACTCAGTCTCGAGAAGAGGCTGCATTCGAACTCGGGAGGAGTTCTGTTTATCGACAAAGGGAGCTTGTCATTTTGATTGTGGGCAAGAGGATCTTGTCATAACACAAATTTCGGGAGGAGTCGTCAATAACAAGGGGATCTTGTTGCTTTCTAGATTTTGGGAGAGATCGATCTTAAGTCGAGGGGAGCTCGCAAAAAAAGTTTCATTGGGAAGTTAGGAAGAGTGCGGGGACAAAGATAAGAGGGAGTCTTTATTTGTATAAGTCCAATTGTCTTGTAACTTTATGAACTCGTAAAATATTTTTATATCTGAGCGTGGCCCCGCAGACGTAGGCTAATTGCCGAACTGCGTTACCAACCTCCTGTCTCATTTATTTTTGCATATTTATATTGTCCATCATTGCATTAATTATCGGTGTCACACGTAACACCCTGTGTGACATCACATAACTGATATTAATCTTTCAATTGGTATCAGAGCGGGTCATTTTTGTTTCTTAAGCGGGATCCACAGGACAAGATTATAGCTCGTGTGCGATGGATTCTATGAAAGAAAGAGGTTCTACAATGCATCCACCGTTATTGGATAGAAGCAATTACGCTTATTGGAAGGCAAGGATGAGAGCATTCATTAAAGCTATTGACGAGAAGACCTGGAGATCTATTTTAACAGGATTGAATCACCCTATGGACACTAATGCAGATGGTGTCACATCTCCAAAACCCGAAGAAAACTTGACCATAAATGAAGATGTTTTGGCACACAACAATTCAAAGGCTGTAAATGCTATATTTAATGGCGTGGATCCTATTCAGTTCAGACTCATATCCATGTGTGAATAAGCTAAAAGGGCATGAGAGATTCTTCAAACTACCTATGAAGGAACATCGACTGTAAAGTTGTCCAAAATGCAGATGCTAACTACTAGATTTGAGAATTTGAAAATGCATGAAGATGAGACTATTGGCGAGTTCAACGCCAAACTATGTGACATAGCAAATGAAGCGTTTGCTCTCGGTGAGATGTTTTCTGAAGAAAGACTTGTAAGAAAAACTTTAAGATCTTTGCCTCAACGATTTGCCTGTAAAGTCACTGCCATAGAAGAAGCCAAAGATGTCTCTAAAATGAAGTTAGAAGAATTGTGGGATCTCTTAGAACCTTCAAGATGAATCTTGGAGGAGACACCGAAATAAATAATGGAAAAGGAGTTGCGCTAAAAACCCAGGTACAAAATATCCTGAACTGTTTGTATAATCAAATTTTGTGGAGAAACCATGACGTGGAGGAGGCTACTTAGGAGAGGTAGCAGGATATGATGCTAAAATATCCTGAACTGTTTGTATAATCAAATTTTGAGGACAAAATTTCAGTTAAGGTGGATGGATTGTAACACCCGGTTTTCGGGATTTAGATTATATTCCAATATAAACGGCAATTTTGTAAATACGTCGAATTGTGTCCGTTTCATGAACGGAAAGTTTTAACGGAGCCGTAACAATTAATCGGAATTTATGGTAAAATATGAGAATTTTAGAAAATAGGATCGTTAGTTAAATAACGAGACAATTGGGAGAAGAAAATTTAAATTAAGTGAAGGGCAATTTAGTAATTGCCAAACCAAGTTTTTATTAAACATTATAAATTTTTCATTTCCTCTCCAACACTCCAACGCAAAATCCATTTTCCTCTCTCCTTTGGCGCGACTCTTCTCCTTTCCTCCGGCGATTCTTCATTTCGGCGACGATTTCTTTCCTCCGGCGACTCGAATCTTCACGCTTCTTCGTCGTCTTTGCTCTCTAGGTAAGGCTCTAAGCTTTTGGAACGTTAGATATTGATTTCTAGGATTTAAAACGAACAGAGTTCGTTAGGGTTTTTGTTGAAAACGTAAATCGATGTTTGAAATTGATAGGTTGAGCTTAGTTATGCCTCTAATAGACGTATTGATAGTTATCGGAGCTTAGTTCATCGATTTGTTGAGGTGTATTGGAGACTTGGTTAAGTTGGAGCTTGAAAACCTGCATTAATGGAAGTTTGTTGATTCTCGAGCGTGAGTTGCTCGATGAAATGCCTCAACAAAGTGTTTTAGAGTTTTAGGGGATTTTCTTTAGTTCGGAGTTAACAATTTTTGGAGTTTCGTGATTTAGACTCGATTTAATACGTATATTGTGAAATGCATAGGTGAACAAACGCTCGTGGACGGAGCTCGGTGTGCAACGACACGAGGTAAGTTCTCGTGACTTACTCTGGCCGATAGGCCTACACCATATGTCAATGTCGTCTCGAGGAACCTTGATGATTGTTTGTTTAAATTGTTTTGGGTTTGGGTAGTTAGGATTAGTTGTTTTTATATGTTGTTTATTTATTGTCTTGATGGTACACATGTGATTATTTACTTTATGTTTATATTGAACTGTTCACGCATCATGGTTTTAAAAATGTCATGAAAATGAATTTACGCACGGATTTCATGAAAAGAACATGCATGTAAAGGCAAGTAAAGTATCACAGTAAACAACTATGACATGGGGTTATTGGGGATGAGGTTCAGACCTGGCGTTCCGTGGTGAGCGGTTTTCCTCCCTTCAGATGGTGTGGGCTGTCTAATCGCTTGACGTGCCCTATCCATCTGTCGAGCGTTTCCGATAACCATAGACTGACACGTATGGATATATGCATTGACATGGACGGTTTTCATAGTACAGAGCATACATGATCATGCATTAGCATTTACGTAGAGCTTACTGAGATTTTTATCTCATAGGTGTCTTTATGGTGTAGGTGGTTTCGAGACAGGTGAGGATGATGTCCCTCCACCTGAAGTATGAGCATGTTGAGGGAGGAGACCCGTGGAAGTGCGCTGGCAGTCGGAGCGTGATTTTGACCCGTGGGGACGTACATAGGTATTTTGGGTTATTTTGGATAAAATTGTTAGAACAAATAGGTTGAATGGATCCGGATAGTTGATAGAATGTGTTTTGGGAAATTGTAACTATTTTGAAATGTTTTGAAATGTTTTGGTATTTTAAAACAGGAGGAATATGTGAAATGTTTAAACGGAACCACGCGATTTGTTTTGAGAAATTGGTAACGTTTAAATGTGTTTTTAGTCGAGTTAGGAGTGATTGGTAAAGTGGGGGAGTAAAGTGTTTTTATGGTTATGAAAGTGTGTAAAGAAATGATGAAGATATGAGGTAGAAAAGAATATTGCAATGTGTATGATTATGTTGAGTGTTGAATGGTTAAGTGAATTGCAGGGCGTGAAACGGGGAGGGAGAAGCAGCCTCTGGATTTCAAAATCCAGAGGCAGTGGCGAATAGTCGCCTGAGGGACGCGAGCAATCGCCCCTCCCTTTGCTTGAAATCGCCAAGCGGCGATAGTAATCGCTGCCCTCTGGAGAAATCCAGAGGGTGTGGCGATTGATCGCCACAATTGTGGTGATCAATCGCCACAAGCGATTGCAACAGGCGATTGTGCCTGTTGCAATCGCTCAAGGGTGATTGCTCGCCACATGTTCTGCCATTTTAGGCAGAACATATATATATAAAAAAAAAAGAAAAAAAAAATTGAAATAACTTTAAACTAAATGTTTTCCTTTATTACTTAATTGTTTAAATAGATTGTTTTAAGTTTATTTTACATAGTTTTAAAACGAAAATTTTAAACGCTGTTAATAATTTCAATTATGATTTAAAAAGTTTTATTCCGCTAGAATGAGAGATTTAAAGTTGGTACGTATAAAATGAAAAATTTATACGGAAAAATTAAGGGTAGGTTTTTGGGTCGTTACACATTCAATGCAGAGAGTGTGAAGGTTTCAGACATATACAAGCAGAATATGCTAATACTTTGAAGAAAAAGAAGAATTTTCTAAACACAACCTGGAGTGAGGATGAGTTAGAGAAGGAAGACGAATTTCAGAGCAACCATGTGGCGCTTGTTGGAAAGACAGAACGTGAAGAAAATGGTGATGTTATACACGGTGCCACAGACATCTTTTCCAATAGTAATGATGAAGACGAAGAAGCAGTCATAGAAGAAGACCTAATTGGAGAATACAAGTTTCTTCATGAAAAATGGACCAAACTTGTCAAAGTAAATCAGCATCTACACATCTAGATTAGAAATTTGAAAGACGAGAAGAACAATTTTCAAAATTTGATTGTTGATTTGGAAACCAAGCTGAAAACAAGTCAGGATGAAGTTATTGATCTGACCCATGAGATAAGTCTCATGAAGAAGAATGTCAAAATGTTAAATTCGGGTTCTTCTAAACTGGATGATATTCTAAATGTCAGCAAATCAAGTGTAAATCGATCTGGATTGGGATTCAAAGGTGAAAGCTCAATTTTACAGACTGTTGCAGTAAAGGAAAATCAATCTGTGATGAAATTCGTAAGGAAAAACTCGGTGTCACAGCCAGTGTCAGTCATAGGATTTAATTACAAAGGAAAGCAAGTTGCAAAAAGAATTCCAAGAACGGACAGAAAATCAAAGTCCTATGACTCATATCATGCTTCAAGCAGTAAAGGTGTCAAATATGTTTATGTGTGTCATTATTGCAATTGTCATGGTTATATTCGCTCTCAATGCTTCACCTATCTCTCTGATCTAAGACTAGGTACTGTTAGAAATGCTTCCTCTTACAGATTTTCTTATAAAAAATGGGTGAAAAAATCAAGCTTGAAGTGTAATGTTACACATCTGTCACTAAAGCCAACCGCAACGAATGCTTGGTATTTTGATAGCAGATGTTCTAGACACATGACAAGTGAAGAGAAATTTTTGAAGGACATCATACCTGAAACCGTGGGAAAAGTAACATTCGGCAACGGTGTCTCAACGGAAGTCATTGGAAGGGGAACGCTAAATGTTCCTGGTCTACCAAAGTTGAATAATGTTCTTTTGGTAAATGGTCTGAAATATAATTTAATCAGTATTAGCCAGCAGTGTGATCAAGATCTGAACGTGCAATTCACGCGTGAAAAATGTGTGGTGTCCTATCAAAGCAACAAGTGTGTTATTGAAGGAAATAGATCATCAGACAATTGCTATCTTATTTCTTCCTCATCTACCTGTTTTCGATCGAGTATGGAGGACACTGTCCTATGGCATAGAAAGTTGGGATATGTGAATTTCAGAATGCTGGAAAAGATTGTTTCAAAAGGTGCTATTCGAGGAATTCCTATATTAAAGTTTGGTGAAGACAAATTATGTGGACCATGCCAAATTGGAAAGCAAAATAAGGTGTCACACCTGTAACATCCGAATTTACGGGATTTTATAAATAAATAATATAATAGTATTTTTGTAATTATGTCAAATCAAGTCCATTTTGCAAAAAGAAAGCGTTATTATGATCCTAATGATTTATAAGGATTTTAAGAAAATTTCGGGAATTTTAGGAGTTTAACGCTAATTTAACGAGAATTACGTTTATCGTAATATAAAGGATACTTTAGTAAAAATAGTAAACAGAGTCCGAATTGCGAATGGACAGTTTGAATAGAACCCTGATAATAAGTTGAAGTTATTGGTGAAATGAGGAAATTTGGAGAAAACAAATCGTTAGACAATTAACGAATCAAGCGACGAAACAAATAGAAAATCAAAGGAAGGGCGAAATAGTAATTTACAAAGTCAAATTTTATTAAATTACAAATACCTTCTTTTCTTCTTCTCCCTCCTTCATGAAAACCTCTTTGCTCTTTTTTTCCAGGCGACCTCCCTCACAGCGATTCCCCATCTCCGACGTCCGTTTGTCCTCCGTTCTTCACGTTTTCTTCCCCAAACTCGATTCTAGGTAAGATTTGATGGTTTTAGAAAGATTATTCGTAGTTTTTGGAACGTTTAATGGTTATGGTTTTGTTTAGCGTTTTGTGAAACACGTGATTTAGGGTTTGAAATTGATAGGTTTGTCGTATTCGTGAGTATATTGAACGTATTAAACGTTATTGGACGAAATCTAGAGTGTATTTGGTGTTTAGGTTGAAAATCGGATTTTTTAGGTTTGAGAAATCTCCATTATTGGAGTTTTGGAAATTCACGAGCATGAATTGCTCGGTGAAATGCCTTATTGAGCAAAGTTAGAATTTTAGGAAAATTTCCTTAGTTAAGGTTTTGTTAAATTTGGACATTTAACGGTTTTAACTCGTATTAATGACGATTGTTGTGTTTTGCCTCAGACGAACAACGCTTGTGGAAGGAGCTTGAAGTTCAGCGCGCACAAGGTAAGTTCTCGTGACTTACTTGGCCGAGAGTCCTACACCGTACATCGATGTTGCGTCGAGGATCTTTGGAGAATCGTTTATTTAAATGTTCAGGTTGGGTAGTTAGGATTAGTTCTTTTATAGGACATGCTTTTAGTTGCTTTTATTGTCTTGATAGTACTTAATATGTTGTTTATTTTATGTCTATAACTGTTCATGCATCATGTATTTCAAAATAGCATGAAAATGGATTTCTGCACGTGTTTAAGAAAATGAAACTAATGAACGATATGAAATTATGTAATCAGTTATCTGGTTACGCGAGGTGGGGCTCAGGCACGGCTGTTTACGGATGTGAGCGTGTACCCCCCCCCTCCCCCGCGTTAGGTGAAGAGGGAAGTCCGACCGCGGGATGTGTCCTCTTCATCTAATAGGCTGAGACCTCGGTGACATTCTTTCTGCGACGTAATGATAAGAAAATGTTGCATGATTTCTGAAACTCATATGCACAGCATGCATTGCATTTATGAAACTTGCTGAGCCTTTAGCTCATAGTGTGTCTGTATGGTGTAGGTGATATCGAAGCAGGTGAGGACGACGTTCCTCCACCCGATATACAGGATGGTTGAAGAAGAACGGCTGCGGTGGTGTACATGGGCAGTCGACACGTATTTTGATCCGTGGGGGTAGCGGTTAGGTATTTTGAGAGTTTTTGGATCGATTGTGGATTATTTAATAGTTAGAAACATTTTATGATGTTTGGCTCTGGATAGTGGATAGGTTTATGTTTTGAGTTTTTAAACGTTTTGAAAATGTATTTTGTAACTGCTTAGTAACCTATTTTATAGGGATATGTTCGGTTTTTTAAACACATCCATGCAGTTCGTTTTCGTGAAAACGTATTTCGTGTTAAATGCGACTCGAGTTGGTTTTGAATGAGGTTATGGAGGAGGTACGAGTATCGGGTGGTTTTGTGTCAAATTGTATTGTGAAGATATTTGTGTGTTTAGTGATAATTGGGGGAAGGTTGTAACGCCCCGAGTTATCTGAACCCGGTTGGTCACACAAACCTCGTACATGACTAAACTTTCAATCACATTTTTTTTTGCTTGCAGCGGAAATCATTTAAACAAAAATAGAGTTAAACAAAATCGTAAAAAGTGTTTGGATAATCGGGCGAAATGTTAGAAATAGTTGACCAAGGGAAAATAAAAGTTTAAACCGCGAGTTGCTTTAAAGGTGGCGAAAGTCAGACGCACCTGCCGCTGAACCAAGTCAACGGAAAAGGCTAAAAACAGAAAACAGAAGACATCATCCGGTCATAAAACGACAAAATATTCTCTCCATCTTCCGGTAGTTTTACTCACGGCATCCACCGGTGACTAAACGACAAAAATACTCTCTACAACTTTCGATGACGTCAGCCAGATGATTTCCTTCATCCGATAGATTTAAACCTACATCTTCCGGTGGATTAACACACGACATCCACCGGCCACTAAACGACAAAAGACTTTCTACATCATCCGGTGGATTTACACACGACATCCACCGGTCACTAAACGACAAAAGAGTTTTTACATCATCTGATGGCTTATCCGAAGACATCTTCCGATAGAATTAAACATACATCATCCGATGGACTTAAACTTACATCATCCGATGGCTTTTCTGAAGACATCTTCCGATGGACTTAAACCTACATCATCCGATGGCTTTTCTGAAGATATCTTCCGATAGACAGCATAACTCAACATTTACCGATAGACATCAACTACCGGTAGAAAACAAAGTACATTTCAACCGTTCTTCACTATACAATACAAAACACTAATTACAGAAATGAATTTGCTTACTTTTCCAAGACCATTCAGAAACAACTCAAACCACTACATTAATCAAATCCAGTAAAAATAACATTTAAAACTCAACAGACCACCGTTATCAGAAAAATCTCAAAACGTGTTCAAAGTACTGAAACCACTACTGTTATGGGAACTTAACATTTCTAAATTTAAACACTGTCAACTAAACCTTCTCACCAACAGACATCAGTTAAATCGCCTCATCAGTTCACCAGGTCCGTGGCATGAGTGTGCTTCCCAACCAGTCTATCCCTCAATAAACTCAGAGGATTCACCTGCTGTCACTTCTTCACCTACATCATAAAACTCACCTATTAGCCTAATGCTAAGTAAGCAAAGCAATGATAGAAAGAAAAGAATGAAATGCCGAAACATAAATTCCTAATCATGCAATTTTTACTTTCTCCTCTCAGTTGTTCATGCGTTGTTTCTGTTCAGATCCCCCTGTGAAATTGAGAGTTGGATCAACTCTCCCAAAGTATAAATATCCTCTGTCTCATTAAGGGTTAGATTAGCTCCCTTAACAGTGAAGCTGATTCTCTGTTCAGATCCCCCTGTGAAATTGGGAGTTGGATCAACTCTCTCAAAGTATAAATATCCGCTGTCTTATTAAGGGTTGGATTAGCTCCCTTAACAGTAAAACTGATTCACATAACTGTTTCAATACGTTCAATCCTTACCATGCCAACATGCATTCAAATTCATTTTCGTATACTTTTAAAACATGATGCATAACACACACAGACACATCCAAGTAAACACAATCCTAACGTTTTGTGATGTAGGCCCGAAGGCACAAGCAAACTTTACTTACCTGGTCTCATGGAAATCTCTCGGTTTCAACTACTCTGGAAACCCTGCTCACCTAGTTTCATAAGCAAAAATACCGATTAGATAACCACTAACCTTATCCTAAATCGTTCTAAAACCTAAGGGGCTCGTTTGAAATCTTTAATCATCATACACTCTCGACTCAATACTAAAATCGAACTCAACCCACTCGCAGTATTAACAAAATACGCGCATTACACTGTCTCTACTATCTAGCCACTAAAATCTCGAGAAATAAAATGGGAAAACTCACCTAGTTTGAGGAATGAGGGTCGGAGAGGGAAATCGCCTGGAGCTCTGCTGTGCTTGAGCTGATTACCGAGAAGGGAAAATGAGGGAAAACAGTGGCGGCTAAACCTCATTAAACCCTCCCTTAAATACGTTATCCATTTATAAAATTGCTAATTACCCTTTTGTCCTTACATAGTTATTTACTAACCTAATCACTTTCTCCCTCAATTCATCCATAAAATTAACACATTATAATTGGCAATTAAATTTGGTTTAATAGAGCCGGGTGCTACAAAGGTAGAAGTGTGAAGGATAGTGATTTTTCTTGGAAAGAAGAAGGAAAGGAAGAGGAGGCAAGTCCTCTGGAATTCGGATTCTAGAGGACTTAGCGATCGATTGCCAGGGAGGGCGATCGATCGTCCCTCTTGGTCACGCCCTAGAAGAATTTCCTGGGCGTGTGCCGAGCGATCGCCAGGTGAAGGCAATCGCTTGGCAAATTTTGATCGCCGAAGGGCGATCGATCGCCCCTCGTGTTTGGGTGATCGCCTGTTGAGGCGATCGCTGGTGAATCAGGCGATCATCGAAGGGCGATCGATCACCTGTTTTGGGCGATCGATCGCCCCCTCATTTTAGGGGGAGATTGCCCCTTCTGCCCCTGTTTTTGTCGGTTTCCACTGCTTCAATTGTTTTTAAGTTTTTATTATTTTTTCTTTTAATTGTTTTAAAGTTTTATTAAATAGTTTTCAAAATAGATTCGAACGTCGTTAACAATTTCTATTCCGATTTCAATTTCGACTTCACAAGTTTTAATTCCGCTTAAATGCAATTAAAGTCTATTAGGAAAAAAAAAATAATACGGGAAAATTAGGATACGGGTAAGGGTCGCTACAGTTATGGTATCAGAGCCCCCGGGTTTTAAAAACGGTTCTGTAGACTGCTCGACTGCGCATGCCACTACGCGAACGTCCTTCTTCAACTGTAAGTACGTTCTATTTCATTTCTTTGTTTTTGTTTCTTAGGATTATTTGTTTTGCTTTTTATAGGAATTTTATAGAAAAATAGTTCGAGGAAAAGATCCTAGAGACGACGCCTTAGACAGACTTACGGAATTGCTGGACCGTCAGTCTCAACACATGGACCGACCAGCACAACAAATTGAGAACCTAGTAAACCGAGAGAACCAGAGGGCCCAAGATTTGGTGGTTCCTCATAATCAGGGCATGCAGAAATTTCAAAGCCTCCGACCTCCAGTATTTGACGGCCGATCATCGAAAAGAAGAAGGAAAGGAAGAGGAGGCAAGTCCTCTGGAATTTGGATTCCAGAGGACTTGGCGATCGATCGCCAGGGAGGGCGATCGATCGCCCCTCTTGGTCACGCCCTAGAAGAAATTCCAGGGCGTGTGCCGAGCGATCGCTTGGCAAATTGTGATCGCCGAAGGGCGATCGATCGCCCCTCGTGTTTGGGCGATCTCCTGTTGAGGCGATCGCTGGTGAATCAGGTGATCATCGAAGGGCGATCAATCGCCCCTTCATTTTAGGGGGTGATTGCCCCTTCTGCCCCTATTTTTGTCGGTTTCCACTGCTTCAATTGTTTTTAAGTTTTTATTATGTTTTCTTTTAATTGTTTTAAAGTTTTATTAAATGGTTTTCAAAATAGATTCGAACGTCGTTAACAATTTCTATTCTGATTTCAATTTCGACTTCACAAGTTTTAATTCCGCTTAAATGCAATTAAAGTCTATTAGGAAAAAAAAAATAATACGGGAAAATTAGGATACGGGTAAGGGTCGCTACAGTTATGGTATCAGAGCCCCCGGGTTTTAAAACGGTTCTGTAGACTGCTCGACTGCGCATGCCACTACGCGAACGTCCTTCTTCAACTGTAAGTACGTTCTATTTCATTTCTTTGTTTTTGTTTCTTAGGATTATTTGTTTTGCTTTTTATAGGAATTTTATAGAAAAATAGTTCGAGGAAAAGATCCTAGAGACGACGCCTTAGACAGACTTACGGAATTGCTGGACCGTCAGTCTCAACACATGGACCGACCAGCACAACAAATTGAGAACCTAGTAAACCGAGAGAACCAGAGGGCCCAAGATTTGGTGGTTCCTCATAATCAGGGCATGCAGAAATTTCAAAGCCTCCGACCTCCAGTATTTGACGGCCGATCATCGAAAAGAAGAAGGAAAGGAAGAGGAGGCAAGTCCTCTGGAATTTGGATTCCAGAGGACTTGGCGATCGATCGCCAGGGAGGGCGATCGATCGCCCCTCTTGGTCACGCCCTAGAAGAAATTCCAGGGCGTGTGCCGAGCGATCGCTTGGCAAATTGTGATCGCCGAAGGGCGATCGATCGCCCCTCGTGTTTGGGCGATCTCCTGTTGAGGCGATCGCTGGTGAATCAGGTGATCATCGAAGGGCGATCAATCGCCCCTTCATTTTAGGGGGTGATTGCCCCTTCTGCCCCTATTTTTGTCGGTTTCCACTGCTTCAATTGTTTTTAAGTTTTTATTATGTTTTCTTTTAATTGTTTTAAAGTTTTATTAAATGGTTTTCAAAATAGATTCGAACGTCGTTAACAATTTCTATTCTGATTTCAATTTCGACTTCACAAGTTTTAATTCCGCTTAAATGCAATTAAAGTCTATTAGGAAAAAAAAATAATACGAGAAAATTAGGATACGGGTAAGAGTCGCTACAACACTCTATGTCACAGTCTTCTACAACTAATCGTATGCTTGAATTGCTCCACATGGATCTAATGGGTCCAATGCCTGTTGAAAGTATTGGAGCAAAACGGTATGTCTTCGTTATTGTTGATGATTTCTCACGCTACATATGGTTGGAGTTTCTTAGAGAAAAATCCAACACTTTTAAAGCTTTCAAATCGATGTGCACTCGACTCTAACGTGAAAAAGATTGTGTCATCATGAAAATCATTCGTATCCGTAGTGACCATAGGTGAGAGTTTGAAAATTTTGAATTCTCAGATTTCTGTAAACATCTAGGGATTGCTCATGAATTCTCGGCACCTAAGACTCCTCAACAAAACGGAGTTGTTGAAAGAAAGAACCGTACATTGGCAGAGATGACTTGAGTAATGTTACATGAAAGGGATGTTCCTCAAAAATTCTGGGCTGAAGCTATGAGCACTGCTTGTTATACTATAAATCGAGTGTATCTCCGTGGAAAAACTTCTATGACACCCTATGAGATATGGAAAGGTAAAACTTCAAATCTTAATTATTTTCATCTATTTGACAGCATTTGCTTTATGTTGAATGACAGGGAACACAGGAAAAAACTTGATCCCAAGAGTGATGGGACTATCTTTCTCGGTTATGCTACTAATAGCCGTGCTTATCGAGTTTACAACAAAAGAACTCGAACTGTCATCGAATCTGCAAACGTTTAAGTAGATGACTCTCTGGACACAGAATATAATCCAAAAGAAGATGCAAACCAGATTTCAAATAATAAAGGTACTAGTGTTCCAACCGGTGTCACAGATCAGACTGAGACAATTGATGGAGCGGATGTGACTACTTCACACAACAGACAACCATCCACACGTGTTCAAAAGAATCATCCTACAGATGAGGTTATTGGTGGTCTGAATGATGGTATGCGAACCAGAGATAAGCCGAGGGTAAATTATAGAGAAATGATTCAAATGGCATGTTTTACATCAACTATCAAAGCCAAGAATGTGAAAGAAGCATTACTAGATGAATACTGGATAGGAGCTATGCAAGAAGAACTTGGTCAATTTTCCCGAAATCAAGTTTAGGACTTTTAGTACCTTGTCCTTCCGATGTGAATGTTATTGGTACTAAGTGGATTTACAAGAATAAGAGCAATGAGCATGGCAACATCACTCGCAACAAAGCTCGGCTAGTTGCTCAAGGGTATTCACAAATTGAAGGAATTGATTTTGATGAAACATTCTCTCCGGTTGCTCGTCTTGAATCTGTTCGGTTTTTATTGGCTATTGCGTGTGTTAAGCGGTTCAAGCTATATCAAATGGATGTGAAGAGTGCATTTCTCAATGGTTTTCTTAATGAAGAAGTTTATGTTGCTCAACCAAAGGGTTTTGAAGACCCTCATCATCTCGAGTATGTTTATAAATTGAAGAAGGTGTTATATGAGTTTAAACAAGCCCCTCGTGCGTGGTATGAACGACTCACGCAATATCTATTAACCAAGGGATATGAGCGAGGGGGAGTAGATAAAACCCTTTTTGTTCGCCGTGACAAATGTCAGTTTTTACTTGCTCAAATTTATGTTGATGACATAGTGTTTGGCTCGGTGTCACAGGTGATAGTCGATGAATTTGTAGCTCAAATGACTGGAGAATTTGAAATGAGTATGGTTGGAGAACTCAATTATTTCCTTGGACTCCAAATTCAGCAAGAAAAGAATGGTATTTTTATTTCTCAAATTAAATATGCCAAGAATTTATTGAGAAAGTTTCAGCTTGAAAATGCACGACCGAGTAGAACACCCATTGGGACACATGAGAAACTCTCCAAAGATGAAAAGGGGATTGTTGTTGATCCGCGTTTATATAGAACTATGATTGGAATTCTCTTATATCTAACCGCTAGCAGACCAGATATTTGTTATAGCGTGGGTTTATGGATTTCAAACAAATCCGAGGGAGTCACACCTCGTGTCGGTCAAGCGAATTCTTGTTGTGAGCCAAGCCTTAACTAAGCTCCTGCAAGGACTAAAATGAATCGTTAGCTACTCAGGTGCTCGGTCAAACCGAGTGACCTCAAGAACCGAAACCAAAATGAGCAAATTACAGAACAATCAGAAAATTTTAGTGAGATTAGTGTTGTGCGAGTGAAGTGTGTGTAAGATGAATGGCGTGGTCCAGTTAATTCAATAGAGAGTTACACAACCTCAAGTCGGTCAGCTAACTAATGTTAAGCTCCGACAGAACGCTTTTCCAGAGGAAGGCGTCGACTTGAGGAACCGGTTCTGTCCACCTCCTTCTTGTTTCCAGCCCTTGATAGGGAGGAGAGGAGAGTGGTGCTAGAGTTCAACAACAACCTCGGGTTGTTGAACTAGGAGGCTGTCTCCTATTCGGCAAAGCCGAAACTCACCTGTCGGCGAAATGCCTTCGCTGTTCCTCTCTTAGGGAAACGGTCTACTTGTTCTCATTCACTGAACCAAGATTTACAGACACCAATTGCCATGATTTATATCCTAGTGGCTGGAGAACATTTGAAAAATGGTGAGAACCGATGAAGGCGCGGGAAGAAGAAGCAGGCAAGATTCCTCTGTCGCTAGGGCTTCGAGGGTAGCCCTGTTTCTGTCAACTCGCCGGTTTCCTTGCACGGCAACTTCTCCGACACGAAGGCGACGACGATTCGGGCCAAAAACGGAAGTGGTCCCCTCCATCTTCGAGTGCAGTCGCCGCGGCTTCTCTGGTCCCCTTCGCTGAGTTCTGGTTCACAAAAATGAAGCTTCACCCGGTTCACTTTATTATAGCAGCGACCGATTTTCTTCAAGCAGCAACAGTAGCCGGTCCGGTTCTCCTTCAATTGCACAGCACTTGGTTTTCTTCATTAACCCACTCCTTTGGTTCTCAAGCCATTTTAAAACCAAACCAAGCCACATCTATCCTACCAAGCATCTAGCCCTAAATGCCTAACATGCATGCTTATATAAAATCTTAACAAAAAGGCCAATGTTTGCCCAATAAGTTTCAAAATAAAAATACATAAAAATCAATGCTCGGGAAGACAAATTCCCATATGAGCTTCTGGTTCTCCAAGCCTTGTCTCCCAAGCAATGACGTGCTTCGGTTGCTCCGGATCTTGAGCTTCCATCTCCCACTTTACATCGGTGAGTACGCCATCCAAGTCGGTGTAAGAAATGTCACCTGCAAAAGAGTAAAGTGTGTAAGTACATAAATTAGATAAAGCATGCGAATGTACCTGTGATCGTGTGATGGGCCTACGGGGCACAACAATTCTCAAATATGTTAGTGGAACAACCGACTATGGTATATGGTATTCATTCGAATCTAATGCAAATCGGGTGGGTTATTGTGATGCTGACTGGGCAGGAAGTTATGATGATTGAAAAAGCGCTTCGAGTGGATGTTTTTATGTTGGACACAACTTGGTGTCATGGTTCAGCAAGAAGCAAAATTCTATTTCTCTGTCTACTGTCGAGGCAGAATATATTGCAGCAGGTAGCAGCTGTACTCAGCTTCTTTGGATGAAACAAATGATGAAAGACTATGATGTCACACAGGGTGTCATGACCCTCTATTGTAATAATTTGAGTGCTATAAATATTTCTAAAAATCCTGTACAACATTCACGGACAAAGCATATTGATATACAACATCATTTTATTTGATCTCTTGTGGAGGACAAAATTATTAATTTGGAGCATATGGTGACTGAAAAACAAATTGTTGATATTTTCACCAAAGCATTGGATGGTGTAAGGTTTGAAGAGCTGAGGTCTGCCCTAGGTCTCTGTATTATGTAAGTTGCTCAATAATTGTTTTATTTAAAAAAAAAAATTTGTCACTTGCTTTAGGCGTTTGTTTTTTTTATTGGGCAATCTTCTGTGTATTACTCACCTTCTGCAAAAGTGATCCTTCTTGATATGATGGTATTCTATGGAACAACACCGTGTGTAACATGAGAAATTCTGACTATTCTTATGAAAGATCGAAAGTTTATATTTTATGAAGATTGGAGCAACATTATTCTATTTGGTTTATTTCCCATCTTACAGAGATCAGAATTATTCTACAAAAGATTCATGAGAAGATTAATTATGTGATTTATGGAAAGTTGGTAGATTCTCAGATTTATTTTCTGAAAATTTACTTAAAATTTAGGATTTTATTTATTCTGGGATTTGACGGCAATTTATGGAAGTTGATTGATATATTTCAAATTTAAAAGATTTCCAGAATACTCTTTCTCTTGCTTCTCCTCGTTCTGCATTCGACTATCTAGGGCTTTCTATTGTTCTTTTACAAATCGAAGAAGTTTTAGATGAGCAATTTTCAGGCATTGTTCCAGTACTTGTTGAAGAGAAGACGCCGAGCTTGGATTCGGCTATTGTGGTTTATTCACCACTTTCACCAATGGTAAAACCCTCTGTTAACAAAAGGGTTACTCCGAAAATTACTGTAGAAGCTGTTCCAATACGTCAAGTTGACTCTTCAGGAGTTCAACAAAAATTTCGCAAATCAAAAGGAGATTGATTCAAAACAAGTTCAGTGCCTCCCAAGGCACCTAGAGAATCAAAAGTTACCTCGACCTCGAAAAGAAAAAGGCCAAGAGTGGAAAAAGAATCTTCATCAGACAACTCATGGCTTCAAGAAGACATCGTTGAAGTTAATACCGATGATGAAGAAGAAATCATTGAAAACTCACCAAAGAAATCAACCCAAAAATCTTCCAGGATCGCTGCTCCCAAGCGTACAAAGTCCACTGCTCCGAAATCCAAAAAGTCCACTGCACCAAAAACACCCAAGTCCTCTGTTTCAAAGTCTGGTACTGCTAAGTCACTCAAGCCTACTCCATCTGAAGCTCCAAAATCCAAAAAGCAAAAATCCAACATAAGCCCATCAATTAAGGACTCCTCTCGCTCCAAAACAACCAATCTGGGTGAGTCTAGCACGAAAACTAGTAAGTCTTCTGATAAAGTTATTGCTAAAGATTTTAAATCTCGAATTCATGCTAGCTGTTGGCCTAGCTTTTCAAAAAGAACTATTTGGACTGAAAGACAAATTCATGAAAGTGATTTTTCACAGTGTGAAGCTATTGTATACCATCTGATAAGTATTGGATTAGAGAAAACTATTAGAGATATTAAACCTTTTGTCTGGAAAGTTATTCTTGAATTTTATTGCAATCTTGATATCCTAGTTTTGGCAGAGTATTTGTTAGAGGACATACATTTAATTTTACTCATTTTGTTATTAATGAATATTTGGGCTTAAAGATGTCTGATTTTGACAAGTTTGTGCCGGATTACAACCAGATAATTTTTGATGTCACAGGTGGTGTTAGACGAATCTGGCCCCGTGGTAAATACTTTCCAGTTGCACAACTTTTAGTTAAGTATGAGATTTTACATAAAATTTCTATGAGAAATTGGATGCCAACTTCTCATGGCACTAGAGTTAACAAGACAATGGCAGCCTTTCTATTTAAAATTAGAAATTCAATATCTGTTGATTTTGGCAAGTTATTTTTTGATCAAATAATGAAGCACGATGATGGAAAGAATACAAGGTTAGATCTCTCATCTCCCTCTCTTATATATGGCGTTTTGTCTGCTCAACTGTCTATCATCAAAGAGAATTAAGCTTTATATTTTGAAAAAGAGGAGATCCGTATTAGTTATAAACTACGGATGGGGGAACACAAAAATGATTTAGAAGGTTTTGTTGAAGGCCTGCCAATCTCTGAGTCCAGAACAGATTCTTCACTTTTGGCTCGTTCTGTCAAATTTTTAGTGAATATGTCGAAATCCCTAAGCATTCAAATTTCTGATTTTGAAAAGCAAAAATCTGTAATTTCTATGCTTCTGAATGATATCTACTAAAAGAACCCGCACATGGAAGCCTCGGGTTCACATCTCAAGTCAAATGAAGGAGCTGGTACATCTAGTGTTCTACCAGATGTCATGGAAGGACATGCAGAAAATGTTGATGATCCAACTTCTACAGATAGGCGAGTTACTTCAGATTGAGTTCACTTATTGAATATTACTACACTGTTTCTATTTCTTGAACAATGTGTCTGGCACTAAATATTTGCTCCTCTGGATATTCTACCTTTGGATGATCTGTTGCTTATGGAAATTATATTTTTCCTTAGTTTGGTTATTTCTCTATGATGCTAGTAGCAGTTATCTGGTGTTTATGTTAATATGGTGATTATGGTATGGTGATTATGATGCTTTTTTAGTGATTGATATTCTCTTATATATATTTTTGTCTTTTTATGGCAAAAATGGAGAGTATGCTCTGATACCATATTTTGATATGATGATGACTGAAGTATTTTTATGATGACTGAAGCCACCATCCAGAGGGAGTTATTGAAGTTATTGGTTTTATTGATTTTGCCAAAAAATGTCAAAGATGAAGATTGTAAATGCAAATATATTACAAATATGTTGGCATTGATTTTTTGAAAAATTATATTTATGGAGATAATATTTTATTCCACTATTTTCCAAAGTGGTAGTTTATTTCTTGGTAATCAAGAAATAATATATTCAGATTATTGGATAAATTAATATTGAAGATCATGAAGATATTGTTGAAGAGAAAAATAAGGAAACGTGAATATTAGAAAAGTTGTTGAAAAATCTAAAGGCATTTGTTTTTTGGTAAACTTTGTTTTGGCAAGCCGATTTGATAAATATTCGGTGAATTATTTTAGGCTTCGAGATCACATCAATCATGGGATGTTTTCCTAAGTTTTTGGATCTATATCCAAGTTGTTGGAGGAACTTTCCTAAAATATCACACGTGGTGTCACTCGACCGATTTGTTGAGATTTGGTTTCCTTATTCCTTGTGGCGATAAATCTAATTTGGTAACTAAATTAAATAAAAAATATGGGAGTTACCAATGATATTTAAGCGTTCGTTTCTGTGAAAACAACTGACGAATTTTTGATTATTCACGAGAGAAGTTTTTCTTTGTTTTGCAAGCCGTCACTTTTCTTTCTCTTCCTATGCTTCTGCATATGGGTTTGTGATTATTATACACACTCTGCTTATACTGTGGATTTCATCGATTATACGAGTGTGTTGATTTATTGCGTCCGAAAACAATGACTTGGTGTTCCAGACGGTGTCATATGAGGCAATCTTCATTATTCTTCATTGAAGCTCAGTCTCAGGAGGAGACTGCATTGGAACTCTGGAGGAGTTCAGTTTATCGACAAGGTGAGCTTGTCAATTTGATCGTGGGCTAGAGGATCTTGCCATAACACGGATTTCGGGAGGAGTCATCTACAACAAGGGGATCTTGTTGCTTTTAGATCTCGGGAGAGATCGATCTCAAGTCGAGGGGAGCTCGCAAAAACAGTTTCATTAGAGAAGTTAAGAAGAGGCGGTGACAAAGATAAGATGGAGTCTTTATTTGTATAACTCTGATTGTCTTGTAACTTTGTGAAATCGTGAAATATTTTTATATCTGGGCGTGGCCCCGCAGATATAGGCGATTTGCCAAACTGCGTTACCAACCTCCTATCTCTTTAATTTTCGCATATTTATAATTGTTCATTATTGCATTAATTATCGGTGTCACACGAAACACTCTGTGTGACATCGCATAACTGATCTTAATCTTTCAGCAGTATCGATCGGTCTTGAAAAAGGAAATCAAAGGTAAGTCATTCTCCTTCGTTTATATTGTTTTCTTCTTGTAGTTCTCAGTTGAATAATAGGACTGTTGTGAGTTTGATGAATTATAGGATATTTGGGAAATAAATGAACTCCTGTAGAAACAAAATGAAAGGAGAGTTAGAGATTTTGTAAGTAAGATTAATGATCGATAAACCTCCTACTGAATAGATTCTAAGATAAAAAATTATTTCGCGATATACTCTGAAATATTGACTAGGAAATCATTGCCGAGAGTTCAAGTTGATTTTCAGTGTAAAAGTATCCCTTTTACGTTGCTGGGTTAGCAACAGTTGGGTACCCTGTAAATCAATTTATATGGCTTGGGTGTTTTTAGTATGTAGTTATAATATTTTGGGTAGTAGATTATGTTGATTGTGGAAGAATAAATAATAATAATCAAGCTTTGAAGTTTTTCTATGGATTACAATGGTTTAGTTGATGCTTTGGCCAGAAATGATTCGGTTGTAGGCCAAGCGTCTCAGCTCGTCTAAGCCGCAGTCCAGACCTGCTATTAGGCAGAAATCAGATGTAGATCATCTTTGAGGGTAAATTAGGAGATAAGATAGCCCAAAAATAATAAAGGATTTTACTCTTTGCTAGATGCCAATTTATTGAATTAAAGTATGACTCATCGACTCGGACACTTGGATATATATTGAGGTTTGACCTTTTGTAAGTCCACCCGAGGTAGAGGTTTATTTTATTTTTGGTTAAGTATTATTTTTAATTCATTTATTTAGCATAAATTGTTTATTTAATTATGCGCTATTGTTTTATTCACACATTTATCAACTGCATAAAGAGTCGTGTCCTTGGGCGCGAAACCCTAAACTTGATCAAGGTAATTATGGCGTGCGACCGCCGAATGTCGATGTTTTGGCCAATGGCCTAGCGTGCTCGGAGTCCATGAGAGGCTCCATTTTCACTGAATATCTATCAAAATTGCATATTTGGATTTTTATTAAATTTATGCATCGCATCTTATAAATGCTGGAAATAAACTCCACCCCTATTGAGTTTAGTTGACTCACCCCAAACGACTTCATTTTTTTTTTCAGGATTTAATTCAACAGAGTTATATTTATCAGATCGGGTGGAAATCTCTTGAAGTTATAATAATTTTCCCTTTTAGAACTTATTTTAATTTTTAAGGTTAGATACCATTGAATACTTGTAAGCTTTATTCTATTTACTGTACATTGACATTTATTTGGATTTATATCAGCATATTATCTAGTGTCACTTGTTTGATCTGTTTTAGTTCATTTGCTCTGGGCCCTGGCTTTATATTTAATTATAAAAATTTTCAGCTGTACTTCCTAAGTAAATAAGATTGAGAGTCAGACGGTTGACTCGATTTTTGGGTCGGTCGTCCCTCATTCTGTTGTGGTCCCATTTGGGGCGTGACAAACTCCGTGGTTTATTTATAGCAAAGAGATAAACGAAAATCTTATAGTTGATGAAGTAACCGCGTTAATGGTCGCGGACCGCCATTGCCACTGGTAACATAAAGCTACCAATCTACGAGCTTTGTGTGACTCATTTGTTACACAAGATAGTGGATTCAACTTTAGCAATGGTGGAAGCGCAAAAATGGAGTTCTACTGAGAACCTATTAACCAGAAAATCGGATCTCTGAGTAAGATTAGATTGTCAAGATGTTTTTTTCACCTACTTGATAGTAAGTTATGGCCTAGACCCGGTCTGTTAATTGAGAATAACAAATTAAAAATAGTGTGGCAGAAAAGCTATTTCATTAATAGTAATCCTATTTTTAATATCTAATTCTACATTCTAAACATACTTGTTAACGTATTAAATAATGATTAATATAATAAATTAAATATTTAAAATTTATTATATTAATTATATTTATCAAGTTAACAAATATATTTAAAAAATATAATAAGATAATAAACAATACATCAGATTTTGGGTCTCCATCTATATATTTTTTTTGGTAAAATATAGTTTTGGTCCTTATATTTAATGTGTTTTATTTTAATTCTTAAAAATTGTCTAATAAAGTCCTCTTAGTTTGGAGTTCCTTTTTCAACTTTCATTCCTTACATTTCAAGAGTTAAATTTAACAGAAACACCGCGTTCATTAATATTTGTCCACGTCAGCAAGCCAAGTCAACCTAATGAATAATTTTTTTGGAAAAATATCAAAATAGATATTAAAATATGACAAAATTTTCAAGTGATATTTTAAATTTTTAATTTCATCAATTGACATCTTAAACTTTGAAGTGTTAACAATCAACATCGTGTCATTATTGTTTCTGCTAACTCCGTTAATAAACTTTAAAAAATAATTATTTTGTCTCACCATTTATTTTTATTGATTATATTTTTAAAAAATATTTATTTTAACTAAAATATAGTTAATAAAATCAATTGACAAAACACTCGTTAATAAAATTTTGTTCTAAAAATCATTAAAAATAAATTGAGAGGCAAAACAATTATTTTTGAAGGTTCATTAACGGAGTTAACTGAAGTAATAATGACAAGGTGTTAATGGCTAACTATCCAAGATGTCTATTGATTAAATTAAAAATTCAAAGATATTTGAAAATGCCTAGGGTTGATTTTGAAATTGATCAAAATGAACCGGTTGTTTTTCTTAAAATCAATACGTCGTCATCTTTTGCTTCGTCTCGTTTCATCTCTTCACTGCAAAACAGAGGAGGTCTCATCAGTTGAGATTACAGAAAACACAAAGATGGAGAGGAAGAAGAGGATGAAGGCGGCAATCTTCTCATTCAAGTTTTTCAAGAGTACAAGAGTACAATATATATGTACAGCAACCTAATGATGAACATCGGAAAGAGGTAAAACCAAAACTATACAAATAAACTAAACTAGACACTGTACATACTTTAACATCCCCCCTCAAGATCAAGGCCGGAGGCCAAAGATCTTGGAGAGAAAAACCGAGAAAGTGGAAGGAGGAAGCGGCTTGGTGAAGGCATCGGCCAATTGATGATCGGAAGGAGTGAATTTCACCGACAAGGTCTTGTGGAGAACTTTTTCACGTACAAAGTGAAAATCGATCTCAACATGTTTTGATTTAGAGTGGAGAACTGGGTTGGAAGCGAGATAGGTGGCACTGATGTTATCACATAAAATAAGAGGTACCTCGGTAGGGGGAAAACCCAATTCGTGGAGCAAAGATTGGAGCCACAAGAGTTCGGCAGCACCATTGGCTACACTGCGATATTCAGATTCGGTGCTCGACCTTGAGACAGTTTTCTGTTTAGTGGACGACCACGAGATAAGGTTGGACCCCAAGAATATACAGAAACCACTTGTGCTTTTATGATCATCGGGGCAGGAGGCCCAATCAGCATCTGTGTAACAAACCAAATTGGAGACAGGAGAGGCGGAGAAGGAGATACCCAAAGAGGAAGTACCTTGGAGATACCGTAAGATCCGTTTGACGGCCTGCCAATGTGCGTCGGAAGGAGAGTGCATAAATTGAGAGACTTTGTTGACAGCAAAAGCAATGTCAGGCCGAGTAAGACAGCAATACTGCAGGCTGCCAACTATGCTGCGATAAAGAGAGCCGTCACGGAGAGGGATTCCAGAGTGCTTGGAAAGAATAGGGCCTGAAATCATCGGGGTAGGAACGGGTTTGCAGGAGCCCATATTAGCTCTGTGCAATATTTCATGAATATATCTGAACTGTGAAAAACGCATGCTTGTAGGAGTGTGGGTGACAGAAATCCCGAGAAAATATGATAATGGCCCAAGGTCACGCACCTTAAATTGAGAATGTAGGTATAACAGAAGCTGATCCAGTAGAGGAGCCGAGTTACCCGTGAGAATGATGTCGTCAACATAAACCAAGATAATAATAACAGTGGAAGACTGGCGACGGATGAAAAGAGAGGTATCTGACTTGGAAGCGATAAAACCCCAATCGAGAAGAGCTGTGTAGAGCTTTGTGTACCAGGCCCGAGGAGATTGTTTTAAGCCATAAAGAGCCTTGCGTAGATGACATACAGCAGAGGGATGAGAGGGACTCACAAAACCTGGAGGCTGTTGCATAAACACTGTCTCAGTTAAGTCACCATGTAAAAAGGCATTACTTACATCCAGCTGTTTGATAATCCAGCCATAGGAGATGGCTAAGGCAAGAGTGGTACGGATGGATGCAGGTTTCACAACGGGACTAAAGGTTTCCTCATAGTCAATGCCTTCTGTCTGATCATATCCCTTGGCCACTAAACGAGCTTTGTACCTGTTGATGGTGCCATCAGAATTAAGTTTAGTTTTAAAAACCCACTTACAGCCAATAATCTTGACGCCAGGAGGGGGTGGAACCAAAGTCCAAGTATAGTTAACGGAGAGAGCCATCGTTTCCTCATGCACAGCAGCCAACCAGTGAGGATGTTTGGAGGCTTGGGTAAAGGTTTTGGGTTCAATGGTGGTTTCGACAGAGAAGGCTTTGGGTTTAAAGATACCATCTTTGGCTCGAGTGCGCATAGGATGAGTATTTGTGGGAAGAGGAGGGGCCGGAGGTTGGAGAAGGGGCAGGGAAGGTGGGGAAGGTGTAGGGAGGGCGGTAGGGTCGGGAGATTGGGGAAGGGGCAGGGAAGATGGGGAAGGTGTAGGGAGGGCGGTAGGGTCGGGAGAAATAGGTGGAGAGGGAAAAATAGGAAGTGAAGAGGAAATAGGAGAAGGGACCGGAAGGAGGGATGGAGGACTCAGAAGGATGGGAAATGAGGATGAGGAAGAAAGGAGAGGAGATGAATTGAGAGAAGAGAAAGGGAAGACGGATTCGTCAAAAATAACGTGACGAGAGATGTAGAGTTTGTGGGATCGAGGCTCTAGGCAAAAGTACCCTTTGTGATTAGGGCTAAGGCCTAAGAACACACACGGAAGAGAGCGAGGCTGGAGTTTATTTTGATTGTAAGGACGAAGAAAGGGGAAACACAAGCAACCAAAGACACGTAGAGAGGCGTAATCGGGAGGAGAGTTGTGCAAGCATTCGAAAGGGGATTTATTTTTAAGAACAGGTGTAGGAAGGAGATTGATGAGACTCGTAGCAGTAGAGAAAGCATAGGGCCAAAACTTGTAAGGGACAGAAGAATGGAAGAGGAGAGCGAGACCAGTTTCGACAATATGGCGGTTTTTGCGCTCTACTCGTCCATTCTGATTAGGAGTATACGGACAGGAGACACGGTGACGGATGCCAAGGGATTTAAAAAGGGAAGAGAGGGATTGGAACTCTCCGCCCCAATCGGATTGAACAACTTTAATAGAGGACCCAAATTGGGTTTGAATGTAACGATGAAAGTGCACAAAGGTAAGACGGACATCGCTTTTTAATTTTAAAGGAAACAACCAGGTAAAACGAGTGCAATCATCCACAAATAAAAGAAAGTAACGATCGCCAGTGAAAGAAGGAAAAGGGGATGGACCCCCACCTCTGTATGCATAAGTTCAAAAGGAAAATTAGAATGAGATTCAGAAATAGAAAATGGCAATCTGTGAGATTTACTCATTTGACAAGGAGTACAAAAATTGGGCAATTCATTGTGCACAAAAGGAATATTACAAATATTCATTACACTTTGCAAAATAGAAACAGACGGGTGACCCAATCTGGAATGCCATAACTGAGTGGAAGACTGCCTTGACTGTGGCAGAAAGGCAGAGGGAGAGGAGACAAAATGTGAGCTTGGCAGGGAGGCAGAGAGAGACCGAGCGACAGAGGGCATGGGAAGCTGATAGAGACCATCAACAAGTGAACCCCGGAGAAGGATTTGACGAGAAATCCGATCCTTAACATAGAAACAGTGAGAATCAAATTCAACAACAACAGAATTATCACTGCATAATTTTCGAACACTAAGAAGATTATGGGAAAAACCAGGAGTATGACAGATAGAATTTAAGTGAAGGGCACGGAAGGGAGTGGAAATTAAAGCAGAACCAAAGTGGGAGATCAGAGAAGACTTACCATCGGCGGTGACAGCAAAATTCGGGCCAGAATGAGTCTGAGGATGTTGAAGAGAGGCAGGCGTGGGAGAGAAATGGTGGGTGGCCCCGGAGTCAAGGATCCAAGGAGCAGAAACCGGCGGGGAGGGAAGGAGACCGGCGGAGAGAGCTCGCGGAGGGGCAGGAGGTTCTGGAAACAGAGAGGATTCGGGGAACGGAGAGAGGGAGGAAGGAGGGTGGGTCAGCTGGGTCAAGTTATGAGGAGGTGGGTCGGGTGAGTAAAGATATGGGTAGGGAATTGGGTTGGGTTGTGAATAAAGAAGTGGGCTGGCTTGGAAGGCTAAAGGGGGTTGGGTTGGTGGGCGGGTTTGAGGAATTGGGCCAGTCGGGTAAGAGTGATTAAAGCGGTGGTAACAGGCTGAAGTTGGGTGGCCCGGTTTATGGCAAATTTGGCATTTGGGCCGGTTGGGTTTATAATTGGGCCGGGTGGGTCGCCAAAAGGAGGGAGGCATCGGCGAAGATCCAAATCCGACTGGGTGCTGATGCAGAGGAGGGCTGGGGCGCAGAACTGGAACGCCAAAAGGGCGAGGGAACAACGCCGGCCGGAAAGACTGATGGGAGACGACGAGAGCTTGAGCGGAGTTCGGCAGCTGAAGAGAAGGCGCAAGATTCTGTTTGTCAAGGCGAACCTCATAGCTCTGTAGCAAACTGTAGATATCTTCCATGGAGGGCTCGTCGGCGCGGTTTGTAATCTCGGTGACAAAGGAATTGTAATAACTCCCAAGACCACCGAGAAGATATATCACTTGATCGCTGAGGGAGACGGGATGACCGATGGCGGCGAGAGTGTTGCAGATGGAGGTAAGTTTTTGAGTGTACTGTGAAACAGAAAGGCCGTCTTTGGTGAGCGAGTGGAGCTGGCCTCGGAGTTCTGTAATCCGAGCGAGCGACGAAGATGCAAACCGGCGAGCCAAGGCGGTCCACATGTCAGCAGCAGTGGAGAAGGAAATAATGATCGGAAGAAGCTCTTCCGATAAGGAGGAGAAAATCCAGCTCATCAGAAGTCGATTGAAGCGCTGCCATGTGGTAAACTCGGGGTTAATCTGTGATGAAAGATTGTCCAGAAATTGTGGGGGTTGAGGTAAAGTGCCGTCCAGAATGGTTTCAAGGCCGTTGGCAATGATGATGTTGAGCAATTGAGCTTTCCAGAACAAGTAGTTGGTGTGGTTGAGTTTGATGTTTAAAACTTGATTTGCGGTGGGAAAAGGTGGCAGAGAAGAAGATGAAGGGGAGTTAGAAGAAGGGGAGGGAATTGTCGAGCTTGGAGACGTCATCTGTGCTCTGATACCAAGTTGAGATTACAGAAAACACAAAGATGGAGAGGAAGAAGAGGATGAAGGCGGCAATCTTCTCATTCAAGTTTTTCAAGAGTACAAGAGTACAATATATATGTACAGCAACCTAATGATGAACATCGGAAAGAGGTAAAACCAAAACTATACAAATAAACTAAACTAGACACTGTACATACTCTAACATCATCGTCTGCGCCAGGTCTTTGCAAAACGATTAGAATATACCAAAGCCATAACTCTGTTTTCTCCATCAAAATCCCAAAGCACTCAAATATACAAATCAAACCCGTTTGCTTCGCCTGGAATTTCAAATTTATTACTTTAAAATTGGTTAATCCTACGCCTTTTTGCTCGAGGAAGCTGATAAATTCCATGAAATTGTATGGCGGCTGAAGGAGATGGAAGAAAAAACTCAGCTTGGATAAAATGTCGAAGGTCGCAAGCAAAAGAGTGTTTTAACTCAAGTACGCCACCATGGGAATGGAACCCATTTGCTGGAAAGCTTTTGGAGCCAGAAGATTCAAGCTTCTGGGTCTTTCGCTTCAAAGAACAGTCATTCTTCTTCTGCTAGTTTCGTTTCCGAATGCTTTTCTGTGGTTGAATATGGAGAAAATTCTGATCATTTATGGCTAAAATGGTGAGATTTCAGCAGAAGCTCAATCCTACATTCTGTTTTCTGTCCCTGATCTTAATGCTCAATCTCTGCTTCACCGTCTTCAAATCTATCTCCGCTCTCAGTCGATTAATCATCGTCACACATATAAAAGTGCAAATTATGATTGACATTGATTTTTGGGTAAAATGCAAAAAATGGACTGTACTATCGGTGGAGTGCAAAAAATGGATTGAACTTTGAATTTATGCGAAAAATGGCTCAAAGTTTACCAAATGGACAAAAAATGGCTTCGCGGCAAACCGTGTACCATCCGCGGGGAGTGATATGAAGAGAACGGGTTGCCGCATCAATAGAACGGCAACCCGTTCTCTTGTCGGGAGCTTTTCAGAGGATGAAGGAGCTGATACTGAAGACACGTTTATGAGATTCAACACAGCTGAAGGGACGCAGAAATCTGCGACACGGGGCCAACGCAGATATAATTGACTGTTATTAATTATGTTGTAAGTGACTGTTACAATTATATTTATATCATTCTAATTTTGTTCCTTTTATTTATGTGACAACATTAAAAATTAAAACAAATAAAAAGAAAAATAATAAATTTATTAATAATTAATTTAATTTAATTTAATTATTTAATTTAATTATGTTCTTTAATTATTTCATCAATAAATAATTTATTAATGATAATTAAATTAATTAATTAAATTTAAACAAAAATTTGACAGCATTTCGTTTGTTTTATGACTCCCCCATAGCTATCTTCAAACAATTCCTGCATATTCAGATTGCACAAATATACCCAACAGCCAGATTTAGTAAACCAATAATCTAAACTAAACGAAACTAAACTACGTAACAATAATCAACTAAAGAGTAAATTACAAGAAACTAAAATAAAGAGTACATTACAAGAAAATCAACCAGAAAATAAATTACAAGAAATAAACAACATGAACTAAACTACGGTAAGGGTGGGGGATCATCGCCTTCATCGCCGCCTCGACGCCAACGCTCGATGGAGTCTTCGATCTGCAATTGGGACAATCTGATCAACTCCTGCCTTTCCTGCAAGATGTCTCACCTCTGATCCCACCTGTCTTGCAACGCATCCAACCTCTGATCCAACCTGTCCTGCATCTCATCCATCCTCTGATGCATACTCTGTCTCATATCAACAAGATAACTATACATACTAGGCTCGTGGGGGTATGAGGCATCATCGGGGGCGGAGGCGGAGGCGGAGGCGGGGGCGGGGGCGGGGGCGGGGGCATCCTCGGGGGCGGGGGCGTCCTCCATCGGAACATCCCGAGATGTGGAAGCTCCGGGATGACCCTTGGGCATCCAAGACCCATCGACTTCGACTAGACCCATTCGAGTCAAATGAGTCCTGTCAAATACATCGACAGATCTGTGGGCTTGTAGCTACTCTCCGACTGGAGGCTGAATCTGAGCTCGCTGTAGGATCTTCCAAATCAAGGTCCCATACGGCAGATTCTTGTTCTTCGTTCGCCCTATCTCTTGCATGTGACCCACAATCATGTACCCTGGGTCGAACAGTTGGCAGGTGTAAAGCTTCTGCATCACATAGAGATCCATCCAACTAACAAGATCTCTGTGTCCATCCCTCGGAAGGATGGTGTGACTGATGAGGTTGTGAATAACACGAGCTTTGACATTCAACTCCTTCGATCTCGGCTTCACAAACCCGACAATTTTCGAATTACAGTGGATTTGCCGCATGAAACTTAGCCCATCTTCTGTGCTGGCAAATTCACACTGTCTGGAAGCGTGATAATATTGCTCGGCGTCCTCAATGCCAAATCCGAGCAGCTCATTGATGATTTCTGCATTTACGGTGATGTCTGTGCAAAAAAGGTACGTCATCAAATGACCTGTCGTCCCGGCACTTCGCATGTTCGCATAAAACAGGCGAACAATTCGGTCGTAGCTCTCGCCACTCATGCTATACACCCCGTGTAAAGAGACATCGTCAAACATCTCCTTGATCCCCAAACACTCCCAACCGCTGAAGTTGGCAGTTTTCCCGTAAAAAATGGAGCGAATTCTCATATCTTGATCGTATTGCTCCTTTGCCGCCCAACTTAGAAACTCTATCGAATAACAACTTGGTGGCGGTTGCTGCTCTTCATTTGTTGCCTGGTTTGACGTGTCATCTTGTTCATTCCGTCGAGGAGCTTTTTTACCTACAAACATTCTCAGGGGCATTTTTGGGAATTTTGAATTTTTTGGATTCTCAAAGGTTTGGGTTTTTTCAAGTTTTTCGACAAACTAACCTTAAGAAATAAGGATTTTTAGCGCAAAAATCCTAAAATCTGGCAAAATCGGTTCGGATTTGGCTCGGTTTGAAGTTTGGTGGCTCGGTTTAGGGTTTGGTAGCTCCGATTTGGGTGGATTATGATCGGTTTTGGAAGATTTTGGCAGCACCACGGTGGTTTCTGAAAATTTCGCGGAGAGAAAAGGTCGGGTTTCGGAATGAAAATCGTCAAACTGAACCTCGAGCGACGTTATACTAACGCAGAACGGGTTGCCGTGTAACGACCCTAATACTGTACCCGTTTTTCCCGAATATATATATATATATATATATATATATATATATATATATTTTTTTTTTTATCCTAATAAATTTAATTAAACTTTAAACAGAACCTAAACCGAAATCGAAACCAAAATCGAAATCGGAATTGAAATCTAACCTTTAAAACATTTAAAACAATTAAAACAAATTAAATAAATTACTTTAAAATTTTAAAAACAATTAATAAAAGGGAGGGCAGTTCGGTCTTTCTGCCGAGGGAAGGGGGCAGCGCCCGATCGCTGCCAGCGATCCGGCGCGCGGCGCCCGATCGCTGCCAGCGATCAGGCCTTCGCGCCTGGTCGCCGACCTCCACTCCTTTCTCCTTCTGTATTTTTGCCTTCTCATTTCTTACAACTGCAGAGAGCAAAACATTAACTTTCAACTCTCTGGAATCCGATTCTAGAGAGCAACTTCCTCTTTCTCCTTCACATTCTAGCACCCTAAACACTCCAATATTCTTTCGATTTCATTCCCGATCATTACTAAACATACCATTCGGACAATACGTGATAAAACCTCCTAAAAACAAATGGCGTGGATAGCTTTAAACCGAGCATATCCATAACATTTTCAAAACATTTCTATCACGTTCAACTAACTGTTTTAAACCCAAAACATTTCTATAAACAGTTTACCCAAACAGTTCCAGAATTTCAAAACAAATATCATTACCTAAACACCCTATACATATTCTATCAATTATCCCCAAAACGTCCCAAAATCTATACATACTGTCCCCACGGGTCGATGAAGCCTCGACTGCGCCAGTACACCACCGCAGCCATCCTCCGTCAACTGGACTATGCCTCAGGTGGAGGGACATCGTCCTCACCTGGTACCTCGAAGTCTATGTCACCTACACCATACATATACACTATGAGATAAAATCCCAGTAAGCTCTACGTAAATGCTATGCATGCTATGCTATGAATTCATTAAATCATGCTTTATTTTATCTTTCTATGCAATGCTCTATGGGTGCCACCGAGATCCTATCCCTCTAACCAGAGAGAGCTCATCCAGCGGGCGGACTACTCTTTCCAGCTAGAAGCGGGGGGTGCACGCTTACAACACGTACAGCCGTGCCTGAGCCCCACCTCGCGTGACCTGTGCGCCTTTCGGCCTCTGTGCCTTTCGGCCTGTATGCCTTTCGGCCTCTGTGCCTTTCGGCCTCTGCTATGCTTTACGTTATCTTTAAAAACTCTGTGCGGAAGTTCATTTTCATGCTTTTCTTTAAAATCAAGTGAATGCGTGAACAGTTCTCTATCATAAAGTAAACAAGCAATAACATGTACCATCAAAACTGTAAAAGCATAAACTATAAACTCCTAAGACCTAGCTACCCAAACCGAGCAAAACTAACTAAGGGCATCTCCAAAACTCCTCGAGACGACATTCGACGTACGGTGTAGGCCAATCGGCCAAAGAAGAATCACGAGAACTTACCTCGTGCACGCTGCAATCCAAGTTTCGTCCACGAGCACTGTTTACCTAAACAAATTACGAGGATTGACGTTAAAACGAGTTTAAGTCAATAAACGTCCAATTTGTCAAAACCCTAACTAAGGAAATTTCTAAAAGTTCTAATCCGATTTATCGAGCTATTTATTCGAACAATTTATGCTCGGCACCTAAATTCTCGAATTACGAACTTTTCTGAAAATCCTAAAATTCTCGGATTTTAAACTTTTTCACGAATTGATTTAACTTCGTCCAATACGTTCAATACAACCTTTATACACTTAATCACAGCAAATTTATGAGTTTCGGATCCTAAATCTCGATTTTTATCAAAACCCTAACTAAAACCTAATTATTTAAACGTTACGAAACTCGAAATCTAACGCTCTAAAACTATAGAGACATACCTAGAACGTCGATTGGAGGAAGAAACGTGAAGGAAGCGGAACGAACGGAGGTCGAATCGGAGTCGGATCGTGAGAAGTCGCGCGGCTGGCAGTGAGGGTTCGCGAGAGAAAAAGAGAAACAGAGAGAAGTGGTTCTGGAATTCGAAGAGGAGAAATGAAATGAAATAAAAGAATTTTGATTGATTTATAATATTGAATTTGCAATTTACCAAATTGCCCTTATTTAGTTTTTATATTAATTTCGTTCTTCGGTTCGTTAATCGTCTAGCGATTCGACTTTTCCAAATCTCCTTAATTCACTAACAAGTCCAACTTATTATTTGGGATTTAACAGAACTGTCCGTTCGCAATTTGGACCTCGTTTACTATTTTTACTAAAACGTCATTTACATTACGATAAAGGTAATTACTCGGAATATAGCGTTTAATCTCCGAAAATTTCCATAATTTTCTTAAAATTCCTATTAATCGTTAGGATCGTAATGACGCTTTCTTTTCGTGAAACGATTCTGATTTGACATATTTACCAAAATGCCATTTTATAATAAAATATGAATATAATATATTATATCTGTAATCCGTACAAGCCGGATATTACATGCCGTTAGAGGGTGAACACCCCCCGTATGCGCACCAACGGGTTGTCGTTAGAGGGTGCAGGATCCCCCATATGATGAACATTCATATAACGGGTTGCCGTCGTAAGAACACGGCCACCCGTTCTTTGAATGTCATTGCAGACGTGAATACCCCCTCGCACGTGAGAGGCACATTAACGAGGGGGTCCTTCAACATGACACGTGTCACCTTAACCGAGAACGGGTTGCCGTTTTCTTCACACGGCAACCCGTTCTTCATTAAGGTGACTCCCCATGAGGGGTTGACGGTTGCATTTGTTGTTACTCTTTTTTTTCGTTCTATGTTCTTTTAAATTTATTTTTTATATTACATATATTAATAAAAGAAAGAAATGACAAAAAATAATTTAAAATCATTTCAAAATAATTACAACAGTTACTTGTATCATAATTAATAACGGTCAATTATTGGATTCTCAACTACCCTCGCACAGTTGTGAGCATCGATAAAACTCTTTATTTCAACGGGTTGCTCGTCTTGCATCCACGACGCATGCAGTCACCATGCACAACCTTCTGTACATTTAGCCGTGAGTTGTCGTTTGTCGAATTGATGAAATTTGATGCCATAACCATTTTGCAACGAATATTCCCTTATTTCGTCTTTAATTTCTTGCATACACCTATATTTTTTCCCACATAAAAACTCATTTGAGAAGCGTTAGAGAGATCGAGAAGAAAAGATAAAGAGTGGTTTGAGGTATGAGAAGAGGAGGGGAGAGGGACTTTAAATAGGCCTGGAGAATGGGTACCCGTTCTCTGATAACGGAAACCTGTTCGCAGCTGTTCAGCCCGTGATCTAGCCAATAATGGATCACGGGTCTGACAGACAACGGGTTGCCGCATCAATAGAACGGCAACCCGTTCTCCTGTCGGGGGCTTTTCAGAGGGTAAAGACCCCCGCGTGCACGTGTGCCTCACGTTCTCGAGGGTCTTCACCCTGTGAAATGTCCCCGAGGGGAGAACAAGTGGCTGCGTGGGGAGAACGGAAACCCGTTCTCCTGTTGGGGGCATTTTAGAGGGTGAAGACCCCCCGAGAACGTGAGGCGCACGTGCACGCAGGGGGTCTTCACCTTCTGAAAAGCCCCCGACAGGAGAACGGGTTGTCGCTCTATTGATACGGCAACCCGTTCTCTTCATATCACTCACCACGGATGGTACACGGTTTGCCGCGAAGCCATTTTTTGTTCATTTGGTAAACTTCGAGCCATTTTCCGCACAAATTCAAAGTTCAATCTATTTTTTGCACTCCACCGATAGTACAGTCCATTTTTTGTATTTTACCCTTGATTTTTTGACAATTAAGTATTTAAGGTAATTATATATTTATTTGAATTATGGAAGGAAGTTTCTTGGAGATCAAGTTACTTTTAAAAATCGGTTTTAGAATGATGATTTGAGAATCAAAGTGCAGAATTAATGCATGATATGAGATCACAATTATTATGGGGTTCATTCCTACATTATTAGGAATAAGTTGGCAGAACTTTTCTAAAAATATCAACTTGTTTCACACAACCGATTTTGTGGGATTCGGTTTCCTTATTTTATGCGCTTCTTGTTTGTTATGGCAATTTGAATTAAAAATACAGATAGGGATGTGGCAAACTATATTTAAAACGCTTTTCTCTCACAAGCAATGTGGCAAATTGTTTATTCCTTGTGGAAGATATCTTGTTCTGCAAGCCTTCGTTTCTTCTCTCCCTAATTGTTCATTTAATCATTGATTGAATGTTTACACACTCTGTTTATGGTTAGAATTCGTTATTATCTGAGTGTGTTGATTGATTGCATCTGAAGATAACGGCGTGTGTCACTGGCAGTGTCAAATGTGTTTTCCTTGAGATATTCATTGAAGCTCAGTCTCAGGAGGAGCTTGCCTAGAACTCATGAGCAGTTCTGATCGTGGGCAAGGGGATCTTGCCATACACGGATTTCGGGAGGAGTCATCATCGACAAGGGGATCTTGTCACATTTAGATTCTGGGAGAGATCGATCTCAAAACTAGGGGAGCTCGCAAAAACAGATTCATTGAGGAAGTTAGTAAGAGGCAGCGACAAAGAAAAGAGGGAGTCTTGCTTTGTGTTAGACCGGGTGTCTTGTAACTTTGTAAACTCTGTGAATTGTTTTTAAATCTGGGCAAGGCCCCGCAGACGTAGGCAATTGTCGAACTGCGTTACCAATCTCCTGTCTCTTTACTTTCCGTATTTTATATTGTCTATCATCGCATTTATTATCGATGTCTCACTTAGTGTTCCAACACTCACTAAAGACACTACATATCTAATCATGATCTTTTATTTGATATTAGAGCTGGTCGTTTCTGTTTCTTAAGTGGGATCAGCGGGACAAGATCGTAGTGTTTGTGCGATGGACTCTATGAAGAAAGGAGTTTCAACAATGTATCCACCTCTGTTGGATGGAAGTAATTATGCTTATTGGAAGGCCAGGATGAGAGCATTCATTAAAGCCATAGATGAAAAGGCTTGGAGATCTATTTTGACAAGATGGAATCCTCTAATGGTTATTAACGAAGAGGGTGTCACACTTCCCAAGTCTGAAGAAAGTTGGTCGGTAACCGAAGATACGTTGGAAAACAGTAACTCAAAGGCACTTAACGTTATTTTTAATGGAGTTGACCCTATTCAGTTCAGACTTATTTCTACGTGTGAGTCAGCCAAAAGGACATTAGAGATTCTCCAGACAACTTATGAAGGAATGTCGGCTGTTAAGTAATAAAAAATGCAAATGCTAACTACAAGGCTTGAGAATCTAAAAATGAATGATGATGAGAGTATAGCCGAGTTCAATGTCAAACTCTGTGACATTGCAAATGAGGCATTTGCTCTTGGTGAGTTTTTTCTTGAAGAACGGTTGGTAAGGAAAACCTTACGATCTCTTCCCCAATGTTTCACTTATAAAGTCACTGGTATTGAAGAAGCAAAAGATGTCTCCAAAATGAAGCTAGAAGAGCTGATGGGATCACTTAGAACATTTGAGATGAATCTTGGAGTGGACACAGAAGTAAAGAAGCTGAAAGGGGTGGCACTAAAAGCAGAAATATAAGATTTAAATGATCACGATGAAGATGACATTGAGGAATCTCTAGCACTGCTATCTAAGAACTTCAGCAGAGTTATGAAGAGATTTGGCAGAAATAACCATGGTGTCAAGCACAGTGTCAGTAACACCAAGAATGGCTCTTCAAGCAATAAGAAGTACAGAGAAGAAAATCGTGCTTCTGATCAATCTCTTAAGAACAAAGGAATTCAATGTAGAGAATGTGATAACTTTGGGCATATTCAGACTGAATGCGCTAATACTTTGAAGAAGAAAAACTCTTTCAACACAATTTGGAGTGAAGATGAGTCAGAAAAAGAAGACAAATTTCAGAACAACCATGTGACATTTGTTGCTCGAGCTAAACATACAGATAATGGTGGTGTTACACGTGATATCAAAGAAAATATATCAATTTGAAGTGATGAAGATGAAGAGGAAGTTACAGAAGAATACCTCATCGTTGAATACAAGACTCTTCATAAGAAATTAATCGAGCTTGTTAGAGTAAATAAACAACAACGCATTCAGATTGGTGGCTTGAGAGATGAGAAGATTAATCTTCAAAATTCTGTTGTGGAATTAGAAGCAAAGTTGAGAACGAGTCGGAATGAAGTTAAGAATCTGTTCAATAAGATAAATCACCTGAAGAAAAATGTCAAAATGTTAAATTCAGGTTCCTCGAAGCTAGATAATATTCTGAAAATCAGTAAATCAAACAGTGATCGTTCTGGACTCAGCTACAAAGGAGAAAGCTCGATGTCACAGACAGTGTCAAGCTCGATGTCACAGAAAGTGTTAGTAAAAGGTGGTGATCACAAAGGAAAGCAAGTTATTATGAATACTGCATACGACAAGAAGAAGACAGATCCTTGTGATTTTTATCCTGTTTTCAGTAATAAAGGTAGCAAATTTATTTTAATTTGTCATTATTGCAACTATCATGGTCATATTTGTCCTAAATGCTTTACATATCTTGCTGATTTAAAACAGGGTACTGCTAGAAATTTTTCTTCTCGCAAATTTCCTCATCAAGAATGGGTGAAAAGATCCAACTTGAAGTGCAATGTTACACATATCTCTCTAAAGGCCACTAAAACTGATGCTTGGCACTTTGACAGTGGATGCTCTAGGCACATGATTGGTGAAAAGAAGTTTTTGAAGAATATCGTATCTGAAAGTATGGAAAAAGTGACATTTGACAACGATGTCAAAGCTAGTGTCATTGGAAAAGGAACACTAAATATTCCAGGGCTACTAAAGTTGAACAATGTACTTCTGGTGAATGGTCTAAAAGCAAATTTAATTAGCATTAGTCAGTTGTGTGATCAAGATCTAAATGTTCACTTCACTCGTGGAAAGTGTATGGTTTTCGATCAAGACAAACAATGCATTATAGAATGGGTAAGATCTTCTAACAATTGTTATCTTATTTCCTCATCTTCTAACTGTTTTCATTCAAGCACGAAAGACTCTATTTTATGGCATCGAAAGTTGGGACATGTCAATATTAGGATGCTGAAAAAGATCATTTCAAAGGGAGTTGTTCGAGGGATACCCATGATGAATTTTGATGAAGACAAAATATGTGGACCATGTCAAATTGGGAAGCAAACCAAGGTGTCACACCCGAAGTCTAAGACCCCTGCAACTACTCGTGTACTTGAGTTACTTCACATGGATCTGATGGGTCTAATGCCGCTCGAAAGTATTGGAGGAAAACGGTATGCTTGTGTAACTGTTGATGATTTTTCACGATATACATGGGTGGAGTTTTTTAGAGAAAAGTCTGACACTTTCAAAGCCTTCAAATCCTTGTGTATTCGACTCCAACGTGAGAAGGATTGTGTCATCATGAAGATTATTTGGATCCGTATTTACCATAGGAGAGAGTTTGAAAACTCAGAATTCTCATACGTCTGTAATCAACTTGGGATAGCTCACGAATTCTCGGCACCTATGACTCCTCATTAAAATGGAGCCATTGAAAGAAAAAATCGAACTTTAGCAGAGATGTCTCGTGTAATGTAACACGAGAAATATATTCCTCATAGATTATGGGTTGAAGCGATGAACACTACATGTTACACCATAAATAGGGTGTATCTCCATTGAGGAACTTCAATGACACCTTATGAGATATGGAAAGATAAAACTTTAAATCTTAACTATTTCCATCCTTTTGGTAGTACTTGCTATCTGCTGAATGATAGGGAACATAGAGGGAAGCTAGATCCCAAGAGTGATGAGACTATCTTTTTGAGTTATGCCATAAATAACCGTGCTTAATCGTGTCTACAACAAACAGACTCAAAATGTCATAGAATCTGCAAATGTTCAAGTGGGCGATTCTCTAGAAACAACTGATAATTCCAAAGAAGACGTAACCCAGATTTCAAATGATGAAAGAACTAGTGTTCCCACCAGTGTCATAGATGGTGTTTCAGGTGACGTCTCAGATCAGGTTGGCACAATTGATGAAGTGAAGGTAAACACCCTGGATAACGGGCAACCATCCACACGCGTCCAAAAGAATCATCCTGTAGATGAATGGAGGTCTGAATGAAGGTATTCGAACCAGAGACAAGCCAAGAGTAAACTATAGTGAAATGATTCAAATGGCGTGTTTTACTTCAACCATCGAGTCCAAAAATGTGAAAGAAGTCTTGCTAGATGAGTACTGGATTGGTGCTATGCAAGAAGAACTTAGTCAATTCACGCAAAATCAAGTTTGGGACTTAGTATCGTGTCCCCCCGATGTGAATGTCATTGATACTAAGTGGATTTATAAGAACAAGAGCGATGAGCATGGAAACATCACCCGCAACAAGTCTCGATTAGTTGCTCAAGGGTACTTGCAGATTGAAGGTGTTGACTTTGATGAGACATTTGCACCAGTTGCTCGACTTGAGTCCATTCATCTTTTATTAGCTATTGCTTGTGTGATGCAGTTCAAATTGTATTAAATAGATGTGAAAAGTGTCTTCCTCAATGGTCTTCTCAATGAGGAAGTATATGTTGCTCAACCAAAGGGTTTTGAAGATCCTCATTATTCCGAGTATGTCTACGAGTTGAAAAAGACATTGTACGGGCTCAAACAAAGCTCCTCGAGCATGTATGAAAGACTCACAATGTATCTATTGTCCAAGGGATATGAGAGAGGGGGAGTAGAAAAAACCATTTTCGTTCGATATGACAAATGTCAGTTTTTACTCACTTAAATTTATGTTGATAATATAGTGTTTGGCTCAGTGTCACAGGTGATGGTGGATGAATTCATTGCTCAAATGACTGGAGAATTCGAGATAAGTAAGGTAGGAAAACTCAATTATTTCCTTGGACTTCAAATTCAGCAAGGAAAGTAAAGTATCTTTATTTCTCAAACCAAGTATGCACAGAATTTGTTGAAATGGTTTAAATTGGAGAATGCGCGTCCTAGGAGAACATCGATTGGTACACATGAAAAGCTCTCTAAAGATGAGAAGGGAATTTCTGTTGATGCTTATTTATATAGGAGTATGATTGGCAGTCTCTTATATCTAACTGCTAGCAGGCTGGATATTTGTTATGTGCTCGGTTTCCAGTAAATCCTCGAGAGTCACACCTAGTGTTAGTAAAGCGGATTCTCAAATATATTAGCAGAACAACCGATTATGGGATCTGGTATTCATTTGATGCAAATGCCAATTTAGTTGGCTATTGTGATGCTGACTGGGCTGTGAGTTCAGATGATCGAAAAAGTACTTTCAGTGGATGTTTCTATTCGGGAAATAACTTAGTATCATGGTTTAGCAAGAAGCAAAACTCAATTTTTTTGTCTACAGCCGAGGCAAAATATATTGCAAATGGTAGTAGTTGTACTCAGCTTCTCTAGATGAAGCAAATGCTGAAAGACTACGGTGTCACACACGATGTCATGACACTCTATTGCGATTACTTGAGTGCTATTAATATTTCTAAGAATCTAGTTCAGCATTCTCAGACCAAGCGTATTGATATTCGACATCATTTTATTAGATCGCTTGTGGAAGACAAAATCATTACCATGGAGCATGTGGTAACAGAAGAGTAAATTGCCGATATATTCACCAAATCTTTGGATGATGTAAGATTTGAAGAACTGAGGTCTGCCCTAGGTCTCTGTGTCATGTGAAGAAATTTCTTTCTTTGTAAGTATTTATTTGCTTTCATAATTATAAAAAAAATAATAAAAATAATTTGCCACCTATTTTAGGCAATTTTCTCTATTGCAAATAATTTTTTTGAGATATTGGTCTACCTCACCTTACATGACACAAGAATTTTGGCTATCTCTATGGAAATTAGAAGTTGGTCTTCTACTAATTTAGAGAGAATTGTTTGGGACTTTATTATGACATTCAATTGGGTTTATTTCTCAACTTATAGCACTTTGGATTTATTTTCCAAAGTTTATGAGAAGTTGAAGAAATATTTATGGAATTTATGGTTTATTTCCATAATATCATTGAAATTATTCTCAAATTCTAAGGAATTTCAAATTTATTTTCTGAAAAATTACATGAAAATTGGAGAAATATCTTTGAGGTTTGTTGGGATTATGTCAAAATTCAAATTGAGGATTTATGGTTTATTAAAATCAAACGGGAATATCTTAAATATTTTTCCTCGCTCTCTCTCTCTCTCTCTCTCTTTCTCTCTCTGCCAACTCCAAGCATAGTCGATTTTGAAGCTATGTTTTTTCAAGATTAGGGATTTCTGTTTCTTCACCAATGACAATTATCGAAGAAATCTATGAAGATAATCCCACTGGATGTGTTCCAAAGTCGAGCTCTGGAGGTAATCGGAGTCAAGAAACTCCGAGATTGGAGATGGCTCTGGTTAAGTTCACGGAACCAACTGAAGAGGTAAAGTCATTTGGGTTCTTGAGCGATTCATCTAAAACTGCAGTAAAAGCCGTCCCAATCAATCAAGTCGACTCTTCTGGCATAAAGAGTCGCTTCAGACGATCAAGCAGCAACCAATTTAAAACTAGTGTTGCTCCTTCTAGGGCACCTGACAAGTCTAGAGTCACTCGAGCTTCGAAGGGAAAAAGGGCTAAACATGAAAAAGAGAGTTCTTCCGATGATTCCTGAACCCGTGAAGATGAAATTAAAATCTATACTTCTGATGATGATGTTACAGAGGTTCCAGTAAAGAAATCTACCAAGACCCCCTGGTCTAATTCTAAGAAAGTGACTCCAAAGCCAGTTTCGATCAAAACTCCAAAGCCCAATACGAATGAAGTCAAATACAAGTCCTACACGAAGATGTTCCACTCGCTTTCGGTCAATGTCACAAGGGGAGACAAGTGTCAAAACAAGTAAGGCCTCTGTTCAATCTGTAATAAAGGATTTTAAATCTGTTTTTCATGCCAACCGTTGGGAAAATTTTTCAAAAATGAATATATGGCCAGAGAAGAATATTCATGAAGGGGATTTTTCTGAATGTGAAGTGATTATATATCATTTTGTGAGCCAAGGGTTTGTAAGAACTTTTAGAGGCATGAAACCATTCGCATGGAAGGTAATTCAAGAGTTCTATTGTAACCTAGATTTTGATGTGAAAAACCTTGCCCATCAAAATTATGGCCAAGTATACGTAATGGGGCATTTGTTTAATTTTACTCTCACTGTGATTAATGCATATCTGAGCACCCACGAGTTTGAGTATGAGGAATTAGCCCTGATTTTAGCAGAATTATTGTTGATATCACAGGGAGTGTCAGACGAAGTTGGCCCCATAGAAAGGATTTTTCTGCTTCCCAACTCACTATAAAATACGATATTTTACATAAAATAGCCATGAAAAACTGGTTGCCTACATCACATGGGACATGTGTGAATAAGTTAATGGCTATTCTTTTATACAAAATTGGGAATACAATTGCATTTGACATTGGAAAGTATTTCTTTGAACAAATTATGAAGTATGCTGATAGCAAGAATGAAAGATTAGCTCTTCCTTTTCCTTGTTTGATATATGAGATTTTATCTTCTCAACAAACTGTCATTAGAGAAAAAGAAATTTTATATATGGATAAAGAGAAGATCCGAATTAGCTATAAACTTCGGATAGGAGAACATGTGAATGATTTGAAAAGTTTTGTAGATGGTGTTCTAGCCTCTGAATCTAGGTCTGACTCTGCTCTAATAGCTCGTTCTATCAAATTTATGGTTAACATGTCAAAATTTGTGAATGATCAAATTACCATTCTAGAAAAGCAAAGAACTACAATTACAGGTGTAACGCCCCTAACCCGCCCCTGCTCGATTCGCTACGTTTGCAAACCGTTCCCGCATTTAAAATATCATTTAAAATAATTTTAGTAAATTTTTACAACTCGTTTTCGGGTTTTTCGAACCCTCAAAATTCATTGGAAAACGGGCCCAAAATACGTTTAAAATACGTCGAAAAATGTCGGGTCAAAACAATGTAGAAATAGGGAAAATTTGGAAATAAAACGAAAAATGGCTCAAGGAGGCGCTGGGCGGCGCCCAGGCAGCGCACACGCTGCGCGCGCCAGCGCACTCGCCGCGCGCGCGCACGTCTGCGCACTGGGGGGCGCCTGTGCGCCCCACCGCGACTGGTCCGCAGTCCGAGGCCCGATTGGTCGGCCTCCTCGGTTTTCTCGACCCAAAACACTTGAAAACCTTTATTTTGACCCCTTTTGACCTTCCCCACTTTTCCTCATATTTCTCCACCCCGAACACCTCCAAAATTCACGAAACTTTAACCATACCTGCCCGAACACTCGAACCTTGAAATCCCGTAAAAATTTTAGAAAACCGACTTAAACCAGATATAAATAAAAATAGCGAACTTAAACCCGACGTCGTTTGTTTTAAATTCAATATGGACAGCATAGCGCCTAAATCCTTTAAAACCAAAACCTGCAATATAACCCGAGAATAGATAGTTTAAATGCCCAAAATACACCAACAATTACCCGCAGGTGCTACCCTAACGCGACTGGGCGACTCAACTATAGTCCCTCGCAGGTACCACCTTAACGCGACGTGACAACTCCCATGGAGTTACCCGCAGGTGCTACCCTAACGCGACGTGACAACTCCCATGGAGTTACCCGCAGGTGCTACCCTAACGCGACGTGACAACTCCCATGGAGTTACCCGCAGGTGCTACCCTAACGCGACGTGACAACTCCCATGGAGTTACCCGCAGGTGCTACCCTAACGCGACGTGACAACTCCCATGGAGTTACCCGCAGGTGCTACCCTAACGCGACTGGGCGACTCAACTATAGTCCCTCGCAGGTACCACCCTAACGCGACTGGGCAACTCCACTGGAGTCCCTCGCAGGTACCACCTTAACGCGACGTGACAACTCCCATGGAGTTACCCGCAGGTGCTACCCTAACGCGACGTGACAACTCCCATGGAGTTACCCGCAGGTGCTACCCTAACGCGACTGGGCGACTCAACTATAGTCCCTCGCAGGTACCACCTTAACGCGACGTGACAACTCCCATGGAGTTACCCGCAGGTGCTACCCTAACGCGACTGGGCAACTCCACTGGAGTCCCTCGCAGGTACCACCTTAACGCGACGTGACAACTCCCATGGAGTTACCCGCAGGTGCTACCCTAACGCGACGTGACAACTCCCATGGAGTTACCCGCAGGTGCTACCCTAACGCGACGTGACAACTCCCATGGAGTTACCCGCAGGTGCTACCCTAACGCGACTGGGCAACTCCACTGGAGTCCCTCGCAGGTACCACCTTAACGCGACGTGACAACTCCCATGGAGTTACCCGCAGGTGCTACCCTAACGCGACTGGGCAACTCCACTGGAGTCCCTCGCAGGTACCACCCTAACGCGACTGGGCAACTCCACTGGAGTCCCTCGCAGGTACCACCTTAACGCGACGTGACAACTCCCATGGAGTTACCCGCAGGTGCTACCTAACGCGACTGGGCGACTCAACTATAGTCCCTCGCAGGTACCACCTTAACGCGACGTGACAACTCCCATGGAGTTACCCGCAGGTGCTACCTAACGCGACTGGGCAACTCCACTGGAGTCCCTCGCAGGTACCACCTTAACGCGACGTGACAACTCCCATGGAGTTACCCGCAGGTGCTACCCTAACGCGACTGGGCAACTCAACTATAGTCCCTCGCAGGTACCACCTTAACGCGACGTGACAACTCCCATGGAGTTACCCGCAGGTGCTACCCTAACGCGACTGGGCAACTCCACTGGAGTCCCTCGCAGGTACCACCTTAACGCGACGTGACAACTCCCATGGAGTTACCCGCAGGTGCTACCCTAACGCGACTGGGCAACTCAACTATAGTCCCTCGCAGGTACCACCTTAACGCGACGTGACAACTCCCATGGAGTTACCCGCAGGTGCTACCCTAACGCGACTGGGCAACTCAACTATAGTCCCTCGCAGGTACCACCTTAACGCGACGTGACAACTCCCATGGAGTTACCCGCAGGTGCTACCCTAACGCGACTGGGCAACTCCACTGGAGTCCCTCGCAGGTACCACCTTAACGCGACGTGACAACTCCCATGGAGTTACCCGCAGGTGCTACCCTAACGCGACTGGGCAACTCCACTGGAGTCCCTCGCAGGTACCACCTTAACGCGACGTGACAACTCCCATGGAGTTACCCGCAGGTGCTACCTAACGCGACTGGGCAACTCAACTATAGTCCCTCGCAGGTACCACCTTAACGCGACGTGACAACTCCCATGGAGTTACCCGCAGGTGCTACCCTAACGCGACGTGACAACTCCCATGGAGTTACCCGCAGGTGCTACCCTAACGCGACGTGACAACTCCCATGGAGTTACCCGCAGGTGCTACCCTAACGCGACTGGGCAACTCAACTATAGTCCCTCGCAGGTACCACCTTAACGCGACGTGACAACTCCCATGGAGTTACCCGCAGGTGCTACCCTAACGCGACTGGGCGACTCAACTATAGTCCCTTGCAAGTGCTACCCTAACGCGACTGGGCAACTCCACTGGAGTCCCTCGCAGGTGTCACTCTAACGCGACTGGGCGACTCTACAAAAGTCCCTCGCAGGTACCACCCTAACGCGACGTGACAACTCCCATGGAGTTACCCGCAGGTGCTACCCTAACGCGAATGGGCAACTCAACTATAGTCCCTCGCAGGTACCACCTTAACGCGACGTGACAACTCCCATGGAGTTACCCGCAGGTGCTACCCTAACGCGACTGGGCGACTCAACTATAGTCCCTCGCAGGTACCACCTTAACGCGACGTGACAACTCCCATGGAGTTACCCGCAGGTGCTACCCTAACGCGACTGGGCGACTCAACTATAGTCCCTCGCAGGTACCACCTTAACGCAACGTGACAACTCCCATGGAGTTACCCGCAGGTGCTACCCTAACCCGACTGGGCAACTCAACTATAGTCCCTCGCAGGTACCACCTTAACGCGACGTGACAACTCCCATGGAGTTACCCGCAGGTGCTACCCTAATGCGACTGGGCGACTCTGACACAAACCACCTTACGATTCAACTCACACCATCCCTTACGGTTCAAGCTCACCATGCAAAACTATGCTTAAAACTCGTTTCTCATAGTTTGAAAACCGTGATGCGTGTCACACAATTACTCAACACAAAACTAAACAAAACAACCAAACAAAGCAAACAACCAATTCCCTACCGTTCCATGGTGTAGGCCCGAAGGCAAACCACACACATCTACTACTTACCTGACGTCTCGGTATGTGTTCGCTCACTTCGTCCAACCGAATTTCACGCTCGATCAGCTAAAATCACGAAAACTCAACTTAGTAATTTACTAACGAACTTGAAAGACATTCTTAACTAAAACTACCACACAATTCATTCTCTAAAACACAAAACCCGAATTGTGCACAATTTTGACCGTCAAACTTCAAACGGTCGTAACTCCCTCAATTTTCAACAGATTTCGATGTGCCACCCCAATCTGTAAACCTCTACACGTCTACTATCCATTGAAGCACTCAAATCAACCATCCAAACACCATGGACAATCAGAAAACCCCTCAACAGATTCGGCCAACTTTCTCTCCAAAACCGGTTTTCACACCCTTTCATCAATTTCTAATCAAACTCCTTAACCAACCTAAACTAACCTAACTAAAACTTAAACCCTCAAATATATGAAGAAAGCACAGCGAAAACATAAAATTTCGTAGCTCCATTTCTAGGGTTTCCAAACCCTAACACAACTACACAAAAACTCCTCCAAATCACTAAAAACCCATCCTAAGTTGCATCAAACATAAAACCCACTTAAAATCTTACCTTAATCCTTGAAAAATCTATGAAAAAGAAGGAGGAGGGAGGCACCAACCTTGCTGGTTCGTGGAGGGGAAGAAAGGAGAAGAATATGACTTCAATTTTTTCCAATTTTGACATTTTAATCAACTAAACTTTCACCTTTTTGTTTTTACCACAAATTTCCTTAAAATTTAAATTCAACCCTCACTTTTCACTCATCCATTCAACGCCAAAAACTTCCCACATCACTCATTTATTACATGTAAATTTACTTTGAATTTTCAACAACTAACTCCTATTGGTCCATTTGTTCATTGACTTTTCAAAGTGTTTGGTTTGAATTTTCAACTTCTCCATTCACTTTAATTCCAACGTGAACCACTCTTTTAATCCCTTATTTTACATTCAATTTTCATCACAAACTCTTCTTTCCTATTTACACTTCAATGAATAACATCAACTTGTATAATTTCAATCGATACTTAGCATAATCTCAGCTACGCACGTAATAGGAAATTTCTGGGTGTTACAACAGGTCTACTGAATGATCTCTACAAGAAAAATCCTAATATGAGAGCAGCTGATGGTCAGGATAAGAAGACTGGAGTACCAATTCAGGCAGCTACTGTTATTCCTCAAGAAGCAGGCATGTAACGCCCCAATTTAAAAATCCCCAATTTGAAACCCTAATTTTGAAAACCCTAGAATTTTTCCCAAATTGATTTTTGAAATCGAGCGTTAAATCAAAATTTTAAAATTTAAAACATATTAATTGAAAACTTAAATATTGCGGAAACTTGGTAATTAATTTGTCAAAAATCTTGAAACCAACGCATTATTAAAACAAATCATGAAACTTTATTTAATAATAAAATTCAACATAATTATTCAAAGTCTTAAATTAAAATAAAGCTTTAAATATCGTTTGAAAGTTAAAGCATACTTAATTTAAATCATTTTCTTTGAATTCAACAATATCTTTTTCTATATGCTCGCTTGCCACTGGAGGGTTCTCAATCGCAGTAATTTCTTCCTCAGACAAAAACTCACCTACATCACAAGTTAAAACAAAATTGTGAGAAAATCTCAGTAAGTAGAAATACGTGCAAAACTTTTACTTTTACTTTTACTTTTACCGAATCCTGTTAAGACTTAGCCATCTCATTGTCGTTCAGGCTTCGTCATCTTTTACTTTTAATTTTAACGATCAAGCTCACCATCTCACTGTCGTTCAGGCTTTTGCTATCACGTTAAAACATATGCTCAAGCTCACCATCTCACTGTCGTTCAGGCTTTTGCTATCGCATTTTTCTGTCAATTCCCTTTTACTTTTTCATACACATGTAAATAACCTATCCATTTTATCTTTTAAACTATTCTATGTCGATATTCTAACATACGTACTGAATCATTGAAAACGTGTGACTGAAAATAAAATAATTATAAAATAATCTTGTGATGTAGGGCCGTATCCAAAACTTGTATTTCACTTACTTGGATTCCGAGCAATATGAGTTTATCGGGATTTTCCAAAATTTCCAAAACAATATCCTGCTCAATTAAAATCTTTGATATTAATATTCTACTTAATAATTCCAATTTCCAAAGTAAATTGAGCAGAATTTCCTTACGTTGTGTTATCGGGTCGGACCTGGTCGGTTGAGTCGATTTGGATCGAATCGGACGGTTCCAAAATATTTTATGCCTAATTCGAATATCAAAATTAAAATCCCACTTAATTTAATCCAACTTTAAAAGAATTTGGGCAGAAATTCTTACCGGTTAAATTTTCGATCGGTTCAGTTAGAATCGGGTCGAAAATTGGGTCGGGTCGGGTCCAGTTTGGGTCAGGTGAACAGTACCGGATCGGGTCGATGAACAGTACGGGTCAGGTCGGTTCACTGTTGGTCCGGTTCGCTTTACTGTGGGTCTGGTTTGGTTCAGTTCGGTTCACTGTTGGTCCGGTTCGGTTCAACTTAAGTGAACCGGTTTGAGTTTTTAAAACAAAAACCCGAACCCTTCTTCTTCTCCTTCTTCGTCGCGAGTTCTGCAGAGTGAGAGGGAGAGTGAGAGAGATCGAGCGAGGGGAAGAGGGAGATCGGGGAAGAGAGAGAGAACTGTAACACCCCGAGTTTACTGAACCCGGTTTGTTACTCATAACCCGAATATTACTAAGAAAACTTGGACCAAATTTAAAACTTCGTACAAAAATTCAAAATTTGGACATTTCATAAAACATGTAAACTTGCAGCGGAAATCGTTTAAACAAAAATAAAATTAACCAAAAACCATATAAAAAAAAAACGTTGAAAATGTTGAGAAACAATCGATTAAGAAGCAAAGGTTTAACCCGTGAAAATACTTTGAAGGTTGGAAAAGTCAAACTCGTCGTCCGCTGAACAAGGTCAACGAAGGGGGAAGGCTATTTGAAGACTTCATCCGGTCGCTAAACGACAAAACATAAAATTTGGTCATCCGGTCAGTCTAACAGGGACATCCACCGGTCACTAGACGACAAAACATAAAATTTGGTCATCCGGTCAGTCTAACAGGGACATCCACCGGTCACTAAACGACAAAACATAAAATTTGGTCATCTGGTCAGTCTAACAGGGACATCCACCGGTCACTAAACGACAAAATATAAATCTGGTCATCCGGTCAGTCTAACAGGGACATCCACCGGTGACGTCAGCCGGATGATCTCCTCATCCGAACGACTTTTCTCTATATCTACCGGTGACGTCAGCCGGATGATCTCCTCATCCGAATGACTTAACCCTTATCATCTGACGAGCAAAAGCTCGACATCACCGGACCACTAAAACACTCGACATCATCTGATAGCTTTATTAAAATCACATTCCGATAGAAGACAAACACAACTCTAACTACAGAAAGAAATTTTCTTGCCTCTCCGAGACCTTTCAAAAACGATTCAAACCATTTCATTAATCAAATCCAGTAAAACCAACACTTAAAACTCAACAGGTTACTAGAATCAATAATATTCAAATTGTATTCGAAATGCTAAAATCTCTACTGTCATGAAAACTCGACCTACTCAGACTAGATCATTATCAACTAAACCTCAACACCTGCTGACACCAGTTAGCCCGCCTCATCAGTTTACCAAGCCGAGACATGGATGTGCTCCTCCAACCACACCTAATCATCTGTGTACTCAGGAAATTCACCTGTGGTATCCTCAACACCTACATCACAAAACTCATCTATTAGCCTAATGCTAAGTAAGTAAAGCAATAATGAAATGATATGCTGAAACAAAATCCTAAATATGCAGTTTCTACTTTCTCATCTCGGTTGTACTTCGTTTGTTTACTGATCAGATCCCATGATTCCCTTGGGAGTGGGATCAGTTCTCCCAATGTCTACATCCTCTTCATTAATTAAGGGGCGGATGAGGTCCCTTAATAACTGTTCAGATCCCTCAATTCCCTTGGGAGTGGGATCAGTTCTCCCAATGTTATAAATCCTCTTCATCAGTTAAGGGGTGGATTAGTTCCCTTAACCGCCAATGCCCGTCAATCTGAACTTGCCTCTCCACATGATACATGAAAATTCATTTTCGTTTTCTTTCAAATTTATGATGCATGACATACAGAAAATACTCAAACATGCAAAAACCTACTATTTTGTGATGTAGGCCCGAGGGCACACACAATACTTTACTTACCTGGTCTCCTGGAAATCGCTCGGCTATAGGCTACTCCAGAAATCTGCTCACCTAGAACCATCGACAGATTATAGATTAGATCTCCACTAGACTTTATCTAACTACCCTGAAGTCTAAGGAAGCCGGTTTGGGGCTCTACTGATTAAACATTCCCGATACATCAATAAACCCCAAACCCAAATCTCTCACTCGCAGCCTTTCGAAAATACATACATTGCAATCCTTCAGCTACCTAAGCACTAGAACAGCAAGTAATTTAATCAAAACTCACCTTGGTTGGGGAAAATCGGAGGGGAATCGCCTAGAGGATGTCCGCCGAGCTGAGAGGTAAGAGTAATAAAATAGTGGCGGCTAAACCTCACTAAACCTTTCCTTAAATACGTTATCCACAATATAAATTCGCAATTACCATCTTGCCCCTGCCTAGTCACTTAATAACCTAATCAACATTTCACTCAATTTTAAACCATAAGATTATATACCTCCGTTTAATAACTTATTTTGATTTATATTGAAACCGGGTGTTACAATCTACCCTCCTTAAAAGAATTTTTTCCTCAAAATTCAGTACCTGAATAATTCTGGATGTTGGTCCATCATGTCCTGCTGGCGCTCCCAGGTTGTCTCCTCTACATTCTGGTTGTGCCATAAGACTTTCACTAGTGGAACCTCTTTGTTGCGTAATACCTTCACTGCGTAATCCAAGATCTTTACTGGTTTCTCTTCATAGGCAAGGGTAGGACAAATTTCGAGGTCTTGCTGTTCCATGATTTGGTTGGGATCCCTTATGCACTTTTTCAACATAGAAACATGGAATACGTCATGTATTCCTTCCATAGAAGCTGGTAGCTGCAACAGATAGGCTGCTCTCCCAACTCTTTTCAGAATAGTGAACGGTCCAATAAATCTGGGGTTCAACTTGCCTTTCTTCCCGAATCTGACAACTCCTTTAAATGGTGATACTCTAAGGAAAACTTCATCACCTACTTCAAACTCTAATTCTCTTCGTCTTTTATCAGCATAACTCTTCTGGCGGCTTTGAGCTGTCAAAATTCTCTGTCGGATGAGGGCAACCTTCTCCACAGTTTGTTGCACAATATTAGGACCAAGCAATTGTGCTTCACCAACTTCATCCCAGTACAAAGGAGATCTGCATTTTCGTCCATATAAGGCTTCATACGTTGCCATTCCTATTGTTGCTTGAAAACTGTTATTGTAAGAGAACTCGACCAATGGTAAATATCTACTCCAAGATCCTTGAAAATCCAATACGCATGCTCGGAGCATATCTTCTAAGGTCTGAATAGTCCTCTCGGATTGTCCATCCGTTTGAGGGTGGAAGGCTGTGCTAAAATTAAGCTGTGTTCCCATAGCCTTGTGCAGACTTTTCCAAAACTTAGATGTAAATCTGGAGTCTCGGTCTGAAACTATTGAACTTGGAACTCCATGCAATCTGACAATCTCTTGCATGTACAATTCAGCAAGCTGATCCATTGAGTAAGTTATCTTAATTGGCAGAAAATGAGCAGATTTGGTTAGACGGTCAACTATAACCCAGATTGCATCATGCCCCTTTGCTGTCCTAGGTAGTCCAACGACAAAATCCATTGTTATTTGTTCCCATTTCCATTCAGGAACTGGTAAGGGTTGCAATGTCCCTGAGGGTCTCTGATGTTCAGCCTTGACTTGCTGGCAGACCAGACATGACTCCACATACTCCGCCACACTTCTCTTCATACCTGGCCACCAATAATGCTGCTTGAGATCTCTGTACATTTTCGTACTTCCAGGATGAACTGAAAATCTGGAGGAATGTGCCTCAGATAGGATCTCCTTCCTAAGCTCAGTATCAGCCGGAATAAACCATCTATTTCAAAACTTGAGAATTCCATCAGCTGAGCAGTTGAAATCCGACTTATCAGTGGAATCTATGCACAACCTATACTTATTACTCTCAGTGTCATTCATTTGGACCTCCTTTATTTTCTCCAAAATAGTTGGCCTCAAAGACATGGCCGAAAGCATGGCTGACACACTTGGCACAGCTTCCAGGTTAAATATTTGGAATTCTGTCTCTAAAGGTATCGGTATGTCTAAAGTCAAAGTAGAAACTAAAGGAGTCACTCTACTCAAAGCGTCTGCCACTACATTCGCCTTGCCAGGGTGGTACTTGATCTCAAAATCATAATCTTTGACAAACTCTAACCACCTATGTTGCCTCACATTCAGTTCTTTTTGCGTGAAGATGTACTTCAGGCTCTTATGATCCGAAAATATCTCACAGGATTGTCCATACAAGTAATACCTCCAAATCTTAAGTGCAAATACAACTGCAGCTAATTCTAAGTCATGGGTAGGGTAGTTTTTCTCATGCGTTTTCAACTGTCTAGAGGCATAAGCTATTACTTTACCACCCTGCATTAACACCCCACCAAGACCAATTTTGGAAGCATCACAGTAAATACTAAATTTACCATCTTCAGCTGGAAGGGTTAAAATTGGAGCATTGGTTAGTTTCTGTTTCAAGGTCATAAAACTATGTTCACATTCATCAGTCCATATATACTTCACATTCTTCCTGGTTAACTTAGTAAGGGGCGTAGCGATCTTTGAAAATCCTTCAATGAACTTTCTGTAATACCCTGCAAGTCCAAGGAAACTTCTGATATCCGTAGCATTCTTCGGTTGGGGTCATCCCTTAACTGCTTGAACCTTAGCTGGATCCACAGTTATACCATCTCCAGAGATGACATGTCCTAAAAAGTGAACCTGGTCCAACCAAAATTCACACTTGGAAAATTTGGCATAAAGTTGATGCCTTCTCAATACTTCTAACACTAAACTCAAATGTTTTGCATGCTCATCCTTAGTGCTAGAATAGATTAGGATGTCATCTATGAATACAATAACAAACTTGTCCAAATACTCGTGAAACACCCTATTCATGAGATCCATGAAGGCTGCTGGTGCGTTTGTCAAACCAAAAGACATAACCAAAAACTCATAATGTCCATATCTTGTGCGAAAGGCAGTCTTTGGGATATCTTCAGATTTAACCTTCAACTGGTAATAACCGGACCTAAGGTCAATCTTAGAGAAAACCCTTGCACCCCTAAGTTGGTCAAATAAGTCATCAATCCTAGGCAAAGGGTATTTGTTTTTGACAGTTAACTTATTCAATTCTCTATAATCAATGCACATACGCATTGATCCATCTTTCTTTTTGACAAAAAGAACAGGTGCTCCCCATGGTGAAAAGCTAGGGCGTATGAACCCCTTCTCTAACAAATCCTCCAACTGTTTCTTCAATTCTTTAAGTTCTGTTGGTGCTAGTCTATATGGATTTTTGGACACAGGCTCGGCACCGGGGTAAACATCTACCACAAATTCAATTTCCCTATCTTGTGGCAAGCCGGGAAGGTCATCTAGGAATACTTCAGGGAAGTCCTGGACAACTAAGACATTTTTGGGACTTGATTTTTCTACTAGTTGTGTGTCTAAAACACTGGCCAAAAAGCACAAATACTCCTTGCATGGGGAGGGTCTACAATTGACAGAAGTCATTACAGTCATTTCCTTACTCTTCTTCAGAGCTTGGAAAGTATGGTTTAAACCTCCAGGGGGTTGAAAACTAACAATTCCAGTCCTACAATCTATTGTGGCATAATGCTTAAACAACCAATCCATCCCTAAGATCACATCGAATCCCAGTATGTCCATAATAATGAGATCGGCAGGCAAATTCATATTTCCTATTAATACAATGCTATCAGGCATCACTTGGTTAGAGTGCATGCGTTCACCAGAGGGTAATGCTACGTTAAACACATGCTCAGAAGGAGTAAACCGTACATCTAACTTATCAGCAAAAGTAGAGGCTACAAAAGAATGTGTTGCACCCGAATCTATCAAAGTAAAAGCAGGGATAGAGTTAACCAATACAGTACCTGATACCACAGCAGGCTGGTCCTCATCACCTGACTCCATCATGGAGAATATTCTTGGCTTAACCTTGGCAGGTCCGCCCATCAGGGCTGGGCAGTCTCTGATGATATGGCCGACTTTATTGCAGTTGAAGCAACGGGTGATTCTAGGCTTTGGGCAATCCCTGAACGAGTGTCCAACCTCTTCGCAGTTAAAACACTTATTTGTTCCAAATCTGCACTCGCCCGGGTGGTTCTTCGAACACTTTGGGCATTGAGGAAACATCTTAGTGTCTGGTACTTTCTTTCCCATTCCTTGACTATACTGGCCCTCACTTGGCCTCTTCACTCCTCTCTGTTGTTGGGGTTGAACAAACTTTCGTGGGGCTTCCTTCGGCCCTGAACATTTCATCTCGGCCTCCTCCACCTCCAAGGCTGTGGACACAACTTCACTAAAAGGCAAACCTCTAAAACCTGAATACTTGACCCCTCTGTACACCTCTGGCTTCAGTCCATTCATAAATTGAAACACCTTATCCTCGTTTCTGTGAATAAAGTGTCCAGCGAATCTGGAAAGAGACTCAAATTGTCTAACATACTCAGCCACAGACCCTGTCTGCTTCAAGTTCATGAACTCCACCTTCTTCGTGGCCTGAACCGTGCTGTTAAAATATTTCTCAAAGAAGGTGTCCTTAAACTGAGACCAAGTCATAGCCAAAATATCAGTGGTGGTCTCAATTGTCTCCCACCAAAGCTGGGCGTCTCCAGCAAAATGAAACGTTGCCAGGGTGACCTTATCTCCTTCTCCAACGTTGGCACATCGAAGCATGCTTTCAATCTTCCTCAACCATTCTTCGGCAACAATCGGGTTAGATGATCTTCCATCAAATGTGGGTGGTTGAAGCCTGCGAAATCAGTCCCCTGAATGCTCATTGCCATGGCCCGAGTTGGCACTTCCTTGTGCTTCTCGGTTCAATAACACTCCTAATTGGTCGGACTGTTGTCGCACTATGTCAGTCTGCTAACGCACCAAATCTGTCAGCTGCCTAATCACACTAGGCTCCTCTTCACCTCTTACATTTGGCATTTCTCTAGGCACTCTAGGTCTTCCTGGGCGTCTAGCAATTATACTGGATTCCTGTGTAAGGTTAATTACTTTCATAAACATCTAATTACTAAGGCTAACATAAACACTTACAGTCGTTGGAGTACTTCCATGCAACGATTGGCACTGATGAGTAATCTTTTGAACGGTTTAACTGAATGTCTCTGATACCAAACTGTAACACCCCGAGTTTACTGAACCCGGTTTGTTACTCATAACACGAATATTACTAAGAAAACTTGGACCAAATTTAAAACTTCGTACAAAAATTCAAAATTTGGACATTTGATAAAACATGTAAACTTGCAGCGGAAATCGTTTAAACAAAAATAAAATTAACAAAAACCATATAAAAAAAACGTTGGAAATGTTGAGAAACAATCGATTAAGAAGCAAAGGTTTAACCCGTGAAAATACTTTGAAGGTTGGAAAAGTCAAACTCGTCGTCCGCTGAACAAGGTCAACGAAGGGGGAAGGCTATTTGAAGACTTCATCCGGTCGGTAAACGACAAAACATAAAATTTGGTCATCCGGTCAGTCTAACAGGGACATCCACCGGTCACTAAACGACAAAACATAAAATTTGGTCATCCGGTCAGTCTAACAGGGACATCCACCGGTCACTAAACGACAAAATATAAATCTGGTCATCCGGTCAGTCTAACAGGGACATCCACCGGTGACGTTAGCCGGATGATCTCCTCATCCGAACGACTTTTCTCTATATCTACCGGTGACGTCAGCCGGATGATCTCCTCATCCGAATGACTTAACCCTTATCATCTAACGATCAAAAGCTCGACATCACCGGACGACTAAAACACTCGACATCATCTGATAGCTTTATTAAAATCACATTCCGATAGAAGACAAACACAACTCTAACTACAGAAAGAAATTTTCTTGCCTCTCCAAGACCTTTCAAAAACGATTCAAACCATTTCATTAATCAAATCCAGTAAAACCAACACTTAAAACTCAACAGGTTACTAGAATCAATAATATTCAAATTGTATTCGAAATGCTAAAATCTCTACTGTCATGAAAACTTGACCTACTCAGACTAGATCATTATCAACTAAACCTCAACACCTGCTGACACCAGTTAGCCCGCCTCATCAGTTTACCAAGCCGAGACATGGATGTGCTCCTCCAACCACACCTAATCATCTGTGTACTCAGGAAATTCACCTGTGGTATCCTCAACACCTACATCACAAAACTCATCTATTAGCCTAATGCTAAGTAAGTAAAGCAATAATGAAATGATATGCTGAAACAAAATCCTAAATATGCAGTTTCTACTTTCTCATCTCGGTTGTACTTCGTTTGTTTACTGATCAGATCCCATGATTCCCTTGGGAGTGGGATCAGTTCTCCCAATGTCTACATCCTCTTCATTAATTAAGGGGCGGATGAGGTCCCTTAATAACTGTTCAGATCCCTCAATTCCCTTGGGAGTGGGATCAGTTCTCCCAATGTTATAAATTCTCTTCATCAGTTAAGGGGTGGATTAGTTCCCTTAACCGCCAATGCCCGTCAATCTGAACTTGCCTCTCCACATGATACATGAAAATTCATTTTCGTTTTCTTTCAAATTTATGATGCATGACATACAGAAAATACTCAAACATGCAAAAACCTACTGTTTTGTGATGTAGGCCCGAGGGAACACACAATACTTTACTTACCTGGTCTCCTGGAAATCGCTCGGCTATAGGCTACTCCAGAAATCTGCTCACCTAGAACCATCGACAGATTATAGATTAGATCTCCACTAGACTTTATCTAACTACCCTAAAGTCTAAGGAAGCCGGTTTGGAGCTCTACTGATTAAACATTCCCGATACATCAATAAACCCCAAACCCAAATCTCTCACTCGCAGCCTTTCGAAAACACATACATTGCAATCCTTCAGCTACCTAAGCACTAGAACAGCAAGTAATTTAATCAAAACTCACCTTGGTTGGGGAAAATCGGAGGGGAATCGCCTAGAGGATGTCCGCCGAGCTGAGAGGTAAGAGTAATAAAATAGTGGCGGCTAAACCTCACTAAACCTTTCCTTAAATACGTTATCCACAATATAAATTTGCAATTACCATCTTGCCCTTGCCTAGTCACTTAATAACCTAATCAACATTTCACTCAATTTTAAACCATAAGATTATATACCTCCGTTTAATAACTTATTTTGATTTATATTGAAACTGGGTGTTACAGGCTTACTCCGAAGACGATCGTCGATGGAGGCCGAGAGTTCGTCGGAGCTCGGCTGCCAGAGAGGAGGACTTCATCGCCGGTGACCGAGAGGTAAGTTCTTCTTCCTTTCTGAAGAACTCGAGAGGGAGAGGGGAGCTCTGGGGTGAGATTCCTCCTCACCAGAACCCCTCTATTTATAGGGGAGGGACAGCCCCGCGCCCAACCAAGAAATCAGTAATTGATCTTATTTTTCGAGCTATAATGTCTCCAGCTCGGATATTCTGCTTTTTCCATTCTGATCTCACATCCGAACTTGGTCACCATTCTAGACCAAGTTCAAGCTGGATTTCTTGCTAAGAAATAGCCATCCGATTCCCAAATCGGGATGATTGCCGAAATTCAGCAATTAAATTTTTAACTTCGATTTTTCCCTCTGTTTTTGGTCAAATTATGGGCTAGATTCATTAGATTTGTAACACCCGGCATTTTCGGCCGGGAGATTATCCCTCAAATTGTCGAACGGGATTAGGTTTATGTTGATATAATGTATGTTTTGGTGAAATTGTTGGAATGTTTAGTGGAAAACTAAACCAAGGTGTAACCAAAACATCCATTTAGTTAAAAACTAAACTAATGAATAAGTAAACAAAACCATTAGTTAGAAATGGATGAAGGGGTAAATTGAGATGGAATTAAGGTTGGTAGGAGGAAGTCAATGGATGAATGCCAAGTGGCAGCTTGTTGAAGAAGCTATGTCTTCTTCCTCCTCTTCCTCTCTTCTCTTCACTCTCACGTGAAGCTCCTCTCTGTTTTCTCTCTTCCAGGCGACTAAAACAAAGTTCCACACTTTGTTTCTCCTGCATTCTTCTGTTTTCTTCAGTGAAGGTAATTCTCGTCGGTAGTTAACAAGTTTAACTACACTATTTATTGATTTTGAGAAGTTTAGGGTTTATGACCGATTTTACTTGCTGTAGGTTCGTGAACCACTGTGCTTGTGTGTTCACGCTTGCTACATTCCAGCAAAATAGGTAAGTTCATATGCATAGATTCGGCCCTTAAGGCCATACATCACGGAGGTACTAGATTTTCAGTTCTGTCGGGGTTGTTTTGGGTAGAAAAGTTAGGGTTATGTCCTGAGATGTCTGTATTTTCTGTTGTCTGTTATCTTATTTCTGTTATCTGCCAGTTTAAGTTCAGGCACCGTTCATGCATACACGTTTTCTCTGAAAGACATGCAAAAGTTTTCTGTGCACGGTTTTGAAGTTAAAAAGAATGAAAATCTAACTGTAATGTACCGGTTAAGTGTGGGACGGAGACTGGTGTTCTGTTCTGAGTTACTAGTGCCTGATAGTGCACTTCTGTTACGTCTGTTCTCCTATAAGCCCCACTTTCTGACAGATAAAAGTAATGTTCTGTAATGTCACTGTATTCCGAAAAATTCATGCATAGCATATGCATCACTGCATTTATTTCTGATATGTTCTTACTGAGCTCTAAGCTCATAGTTGAACTCTCTGATGTAGGTACTGAACCCGTGGATGAGAATTTTGTGCCTCAGACCGACGAATAGGTGGTTGGTGATTCGAGCTCTCGCGGGGTGGTTGTGGTAGTCAGACGCGTTTGGACCTGGGAGTATGTTTTAAAAGTGTATGTCATATCTGTATAGCTTTTGGGATGTTTAAGATCTGTGTAAATGTTTTTAAAACCTCTGTTATAACAGTTGTATATTTTGAAGTTTATGTCAAGTTCTGTACAGCTTTTGAGATTTAATAACTCTGTACAGACTCTGTGTTGAGTTTTATGCCTTCTGTCTTTGTGCCTTCTGTTTATAAGTTCTTCTGTTAAATGTTGTCTTTCAATTTTGTCGTCCATACTGCCTCCAGTTTCTGTTGTCTATTTTGCCTTCGGTTTCTGTCTTTTATTTTGGCTAAGTGTTAGTCGTCCACAGACACTTCTGGCTTCAGTAAAACAGTTGTCATTCTCTTCTATAAAACAGTCGTCCACATCCATTATGCCTTCAAAATAATGGTCCATTTTGCCTTTGGGCTCAGTCGTCCACGCCCTCTGTTAAAATAGTCGTCCATCCTACCTTCTGTTTTATCGTCCATCCTGCCTTCTGCTTTTCTTAAAAGTCCAAGCTGACTTTCAAAACAGTCGTTCACGCCTTCTTCAAAATAGTTGTCCATTCTGCCTTCTACCTTTCAACGTCCACTCTGCTTTTCAGTTTCTGTCCTTCGGGTTTGCACATATCCGGCTAAGTCTAAAAGTCTACTGCTTTTTGTCTTTTAGCGTAAACGTCCACGGACTCCTGTGTCCATTGTGTTTGTCTTTTAGCGCAAATGTCCACGGACTCCTGTGTCCACTGTGTTTGTCTTTTAGCGCAAATGTCCACGGACTTCTGTGTCCACTGCTTCTGTCTTTTAGTGCAAATGTCCACGGACTTCTGTGTCCACTGCTTCTGTCTTTTAGTGCAAACGTCCACGGACTCCTGCGTCCATTTTACCTCTGACTTCAAACGTCCACGAACTTTTTTCGTTTTCTGTTTCTAGTCATCGACTTTTAAATGTCCACAGCTTCTGTTTGTTTACTGTTTCTGCCTTTAAATTTAAACGTCCACGGCCCCCTGTTAGTCGACACATTTCTGTTCTCTTTTTTTAGGTCTTCTCCTGCATGTCTATCGTCCATTCTGAATTCTTTTCTAAAACGTCCAAATTATCCTGTTCTTAATGTTCTCCCTGTATTCTGTCTTCCTGTTTTTTGTTTCATTCCTGTCATTTATTTCTGAAGTCCGACTTCTAATATGTTTTCCAGTTTCATTTCCAGAGAAAGTTTTCTCTCTCCGTAAAGTTTTAAGAGCCGAAATATTAATAGGTTTGTTGTCTTCAATTCTGTTTTCTGTTAAAGTTTTAAAAGTAAAGTTCAGAAAAAAAAAATATAGTCCACGTTTTTATAAAATGTCCGGTGTGATGGCTCTCGGACCCCGATCAGGTTTTCGGGCTGTCACAAGATTAGTTTCCCAAAAATCTGAATTTGATTGATTGTATTCTGATTTGGGAAATTTCAATTTTAAACCCTAAAATTGAATTTGGGAATTTCGATTTTAAATTCCTAATTGTTACATCATTCCCTCCTTAAAAGAATTTCATCCTCGAAATTTAAAACAATTACATAAATAACTCCGGGTAAATCTCTCTCATTCTCTCTTCTCTTTCTTAAGTTGTTTCCTCAATATTTCTATTTCTCCATAGATCTCTGACAAGCGAAACTTTCTTATTCCTTAATTCTCTTTCTTCTTACATATCTAATATCAATAATCCATGTATCATCCTTGAGTTTGTAGGTTAGACTCACTAAGCTTTCACTGCGCTACTCTGATATATAAATATATTTGTCTATTCTTAAATATCTTCATCCATATACTTAAGCTTTTCTTATTTTATAAAGAATTAATTTTAACTGTTATCTATCGTTAAACCTCTATAACAATAATAATGTTGATATAATAATTGCAATTTCTTAAATATTCATTGTCCTTCAATCTGAATATCGACCTGATGTCCAATTTCTTCAATAAAATCTAACATTCATGTTTTTCTTTAGCTGTAATTATTATAATCTATGTACTCAATGTAAATTTTATCCTTAAAATCCTCAAAATTGTGTTTTTCTATTACTCATCTATATCCTCAAAATTTAATAGTTCATCAATAAAATATAAATTCCAAATTTTCCTCGAGTAATGAAGGTTCTAAATTGAATATACATAAATGTCAAACCTATATATCTCAATGTCATTTGATCAACTACAACATCAAAATATCCCCAAAATAAAAGTCCAAACTTCAGAATTCTTCGAGCAATATTTATTTAAACTAAATATCTAAATATCAATTCCATATTTAATACTTCAATTATGTCCTCAATCAATTATATTCTCAAAATCAAATTATTCACAACGATCAATCTATGCTTACCGAAATAATGATCTCTATATAAATCCTTGAGTCTATTCCAATTAACTACATTCTCAAAATTTAAATTCTTATTTAAAGATTTTGATTTCATTTTGATAAACTATATCCTCAAAATTTAGTTAATTTTCTAAGGAAAGTCTAAACTTCCAAATTCCTCGAGCAATGTTTATTTAAATCAAATACCTAAATATGAATATCATATTTAAGACCTTAATTATATCATCACTCAATTATATTATCAAAATTTAATTATTCAAGGCGATAAGTATAACTCCCATGTTTACATTTATAATGATCTCTTTATATATATCCTCGAGTCCATTCCAATCAACCACATCCACAAAATTCAATTAGTTACCAACTACGATATCATCCTGATAGTTCCTCAAATAATGATCGTTCTTACTACACACTTGAATGTAAATCTCATAATTACACTCACTGCATTCAATTTGATCAATTATAGCCTCAATTATTTGTCAAGTATTATCTAATTCTTATATCTCCAAAATTAAATCATTCTAAACTATACACTTTAACACTCAATCGTTCATACATTCTTTGACTTTAATTTAATCAACTATAACCTCAAATTTAAAAATCATCTAATTTAGCTTCATTTCTATGTCTCCTTGAACAAAATTTATTCTAATCCTCAATTTCCTAATTCAATAGCCTCAAAAGTTTAAATAATTGCTCCACAAAATGAAACTTTCATAAATCTCTCTAACAATAATCCTTTCAATTCAATTTTTTTTTAACTATGTTCATCATGATATATTAATTCCTTTAATAAAGTCTAACCTTCATATTTCCTCAATCGAGCAATATTGAATACGATGTAAAATTGTGACAGCCCAAAACCGAACCCGATCGGGGTCCGGGATTGAAGCCATCACCCCAGGACAGATAACAGAAAACGGGGACTATATTTTTTTTTTGTGTACATTAAACTTTTAAAACATTTACAGAGGGAGAGAAAGTTCTCTGGATTCGAAATCAAACGGGAAAAAAAGTTAACAGAATCGGAACGCAAAATGGATGATAGAAGAAAAGCAGGAAGTGATGAAAACAAAAGTAAATAAACTGGCAGAAGGCGTTGACGGAAGAAGCAGACATCGAGTGGAATCGGTGGATGCAAGCAGAAATGATACCAGAAGATTTAGGCAGATGACGTGGCCAGATGATGTGGATGACATCATCAGAAGATGTAGGCAGTAGATGGAATCGGAATGTGTGATGACATCATCAGAAGATGTGATGATGTCATCGACAGATACAGATAGTAAACGTAATCGGCAGAAGGTGATGACGTCAGCTGGAAGATGGATGACATCACCGGAAGATACAGATAGTAGATGAGATCGGATAAGGTGATGACGTCAGCCGGAAGATGGGTGACGTCAACCGGAAGATACAGACAGAAACTGTAAATAAACTGGGCGGAAGAAGAAATTTTAAGGGCAGCGGTGGACATGATTTCTAAAGGCAGCAAAACAAGCGGGCAGCGGGCAGCGGGCAGCGATGGATGAAATCGGAAGATGTAGTTTTTAAGGTAAATTTACAACTTTTGACAGGAAAATATATAGACAGAGAGCTTAAAACAGAAGACATAGAAGTCCCAGATTTCTCGAACCACATCAAAACATGGATCTCGAACACAACAGAGAACATGACAGAAACTCAAGGAATTTCACTCTACATAAAAGCTCTAAAACCAGAGATCATTCATGCATAAGCTAACAGAAAATATTCCAAACCATTTCAGAATACTTCAAAACATCGTTCAACAGTCAAATACAGCACAAACAGAAAGCATGAAAGTTATAAACCTTCAATGCCCGAATCTGCACAAGGATGTAGAGCATACTTTACAATTAGCAGATTCAAAAGAAACAGACTGTATGGATAGTTCCAAAACCAGAAGTCATCCACTCACAAACTAACAGATAATACTCCAAACAATTTCAGAATATTCAGAACATGAATTCAACTGTCAAATACAGTAGTTTTAAAAACTTAGACATCAAAATCTGTACATTGTTTTAAAATCTGAGGATCAATACAGAACCTAACATATATTTGCAGACTTTCCCAAAACGGAATTTTTTTACAGAGTTTTTACAACGAAGCCAGAATTTTCAGAAAACTTTACAGATATAGACTATGCTTTAAAAATTTAAACCTCATGACAAAATTTGTGTCTGGCTGCAGCAACCACCCCCGAGAGCTCAAACCACCAGCCACCTATTCATCAGACTGAGGCACAAAGTCCTCATTTCCGGGTTCAGTACCTACATCAGAGAGTTCACCTATGAGTCTAAAACTCAGTAAGAACATAATAGATATGCAGTTATGCAAAATGCTATGCATGCGGTTTTTCAGAAATACAGTGACAGTACAGTACATTATGTTTCAGTGGCAGAGAGGTATAAGTGGGGCTTATAGGGGAACTGACAATCAGTAGAATCAGTGAGTGCACGATAGGCACATACAGTAATACAGTATACATATATATAACAGTACAGTAACAGTGGGTCAGTCCCCGTCCCGCACTTAACCGGTTCATTTCAGTCAGATTTTATCTTATTTAGTTTCAAACAGTGTAAAGAAAACATTTGCATGTCTTTCAGAGAAAACGTGTATGCATGAACGGTGCTTGAACTTAAACAGGCAGACAGCAGAAATAAGACAGCAGAAAGTAAATCAAAGCCAGACATTTCAGAACATAACTCTAACTGTTCTACCCAAAACAATCCGACATAACAGAAAACCTAGTACCTCCGTGATGTAGGGCCTTAAGGGCCGAATCTATGTGTATGAACTTACCTGTTGCTGCAGAGTTGATAGTCCTGAACGTCTCGGAAATGCTCGAACCTGTACATGCACGTTCAAAAAATAAACAAGCTGCAAATGCTAACAAATAAGTTAGAAGAATTTGTTCCAAACTCATTCAAACCCTTAGAAAACAAATCGGTGTGTTTTCTTCCAAAAACAGTGAGTTTTACCAAAGTATCATTATCCTTCACTCCAACCAAAACTCACTTTAAACTTGTCCAAACTTGTTAATATTTAAAAGATGCTTACCCTAGTAGAAAAACATAAAGGAGCCGAGGAGATCGAAGTAGCTTCGATGGCTGATTGACGACTGGAAGAGAGAATGCCGAGAAGAGAATGGAGAGAGAGCAGAAAAGTGAAATGAAGAGGGTTTCACGTAGGAGGAAGAACTTAACTTCCTCAACAAGTTGCCATGTGTCAGCTATCCATTGGCTATCTCCCACCAACCTTAATTTCTCCCCAATTTACCCTTCCATGCATTTTAAACTTAGTGTTTAGTTTAGTTACACATTAGTTTGGTTCTCCCTTCACTAAATGCTCCAACATTTTACAATGAAGTTGTTATCGTATTTATGGCAATTTAAATCCATACAATAATTCAATAGATTATTACATGGCCAAAATGCCGGGTGTTACATTCCACCCACCTTAACAGAAATTTTGTCCCCAAAATTTACCTAAGCAAAGAGGTCCGGATATTGGGCCCTGACATCCGCTTGTCTTTCCCATGTGGCTTCCTCTACATTATGATTTCGCCATAAAACTTTCACCAATGGGACCACACGATTGCGCAACACTTTGAGTGAGGTATCCAGTATCTGTATGGGCTTTTCTTCATATGTCAGCGTCGGCATGATATCGAAGTCAACCTGTTTCACGATCTGAGTTGGATCCCGTACGCACTTTCTCAGCCTTGACACATGGAAAATATTATGAACAACATCCATTGACGCTGGTAGCTGTAGTCTGTAGGCCATGTTCCCAATTCTCTTCAAGATGGGAAATGGCCCAACAAACCTTGGGCTTAGCTTTCATTTTTTGCCAAATCTCATTACGCCTTTGAAAGGTGACACCTTCAAAAACACTTCATCACCCTTAGCAAACTCTAAATCTCTTCTTCTATGGTCCGCATAACTTTTCTGTCCACTCTGAGCAATCTTTATTTGTTGTTTGATAGCAGTTATCACCTCGGACATCTGCTGTAATATCTCAGGGCCGATAAGCTTGGTTTCTCCGACCTAATCCCAACACAACGGGGACCTACACTTTCTGCCGTAGAGAGCTTCATATGAAGCCATGCCAATTGTAGCCTGGTAGCTATTGTTGTAAGCGAACTCCACAAGCGGTAGGTATCTACTCCAAGGAGCATGAAATTCCAGCACGCACGACCTTAACATATTCTCTAGTATTTGAATTGTTCTCTCGGATTGCCCGTCCGTCTGTGGATGAAACACCGTGCTGAAATCCAACCTGGTGCCCAGGGAGCTTTGCAAGCTTTTCCAGAACCTCGATGTGAATCTAGGATCTCGGTCAGATACAATCGACACTGGTACCCCATGCAGCTTGACAATCTCACTAATGTATAGTTCTGCATACTGGTCCATAGAGAATGTCGGCTTCACAGGTAGAAAATGGGCCGACTTCGTCAATCTGTCCACTATGACCCAAATACTGTTATGGCTCTTAGCTGTCCTTGGAAGGCCAACAATAAAGTCCATTGAGATGTTCTCCCACTTCCATTCGGGAATTGGAAGAGGTTTAAGTGTTCCACTTGGTCGTTGATGTTCAGCTTTGACTTGCTGACATATCATGCAGGACTCCACAAATTTGGCCACTTCATTCTTCATACTCGGCCACCAGAAGTGAAGTTTCAAGTACTGATACATCTTCGTGCTTCCAGGATGCACAGAGAAAGGAGATAAGTGGGCTTCCGACAAGATGTTCTTTCGTAACTCTTCATCTTTCGGAACATACCATCTATCTTTGAACTTAAGAATACCATCTCCTGAATAACTGAAATCGGAAGAAGCCATTGGTACCTTGCTCACCATATCAGCCATCTCCTTTGAATTGGTCTTCTGTGCTTCCTTAATTCGGTCCAAGACGGTGGGCCGTAGCGTCAAGTTTGCTAGTATGGCCGACAGCCCAGAAACTATCTCCATATCGAACTTCTGTATCTCAGTCCTCAAAGGCATCGACACGGCCGATATAGCTGGTTGAATAGTATCTGACATCCTGCTCAATGCATCGGCTACTACGTTAGCTTTACCTGGGTGGTATTTAATCTCAACATCATAATCTTTTACGAATTCTAACCACCGTCTTTGTCTCATGTTTAGCTCTTTCTAGGTAAAGATGTACTTCAGGCTCTTGTGATCAGAAAACACCTCACCTTGCCTTTGGACATCCACTACGTGGGCCAGGAATCCGATGCACCCTGACTTCATTAGCCGTTGAGCTTTCAGGGAAGATATAACAGGCATACGGTTTTTCTTCGGTATTGCCTGGTAAGAGAATTCTACCTCATTCGGGCGTTTAAACAACACAAGCCCGGACCTACAATTTATAGTGGCATGGTGTCTAAATAGCCAGTCCATCCCCAGAATGACATCGTACCCCTTCATACCGATGACGATAAGGTTGGCGTACAACTTCTGGTCTCCTACTGACACTATATCACCCTGTACCACCTGCTCAGAGTGCATAAACTCTCCAGACGGTAGCATAATGCTGTAGGGCTGATCTGACGACGTACAATTAACCTTCTGTTTAACTACGAAGTCCATGGCCACAAACGAATGTGTGGCCCCCGTGTCCCATAAGGTATAAGCAGGTGTATCACATATTATAATTGTACCGGTAATTGCTGTGTGCAGATCAGCATCATCAACGTCCTCCATCATTGCAAACACTCTCGACACGGCTTGACCTGCTCTGGTGTCGGGCATTGGGCAATCCCGAACTTGATGGCCTGCCTTACCACATCGAAAACAAGCGCCAGTGATAAACCTGCACTCGCCCTGGTGGCTCTTCTGGCACCGTGGACATATGGTGAGCTGAGGAGCTCCCATCGGTCTCTTTCCCTTATCTTGGTAAGTGAGAGTCTCATTGGGCCTCTTAATGCCCATGTTTTGTTACTGTTGAGGTTGCAGGTTTTGACCCTTCTGTTGTTGTTGTTGCTGCTGAGGAATACTTCGAATAATCCCTCTTGTTGAATCCCTCTGTCTCTGAGACTTTATTTGTAAGGCTTCCAACTGATAAGCCTTGGCCACCACCTTCGTATACGGTGCCTCATCAAAACCCCCGGTTGCGATCTCGCATAATAAGTCCATCTTCAGCCCTTGAATGAACTGGTGTACCTTATTCTCATCGGTGGCCACTAGGTGAGGTGCATAACGGGACAATGACTCGAATTTCTGAACATATTCAGCCACCGACCCGCATTGTCGTAGCCGAGAGAATTCAACTAACTCTTCCTTCCTCACACTGTGATCGAAATACTTCTCGTAAAAGATTTTCTTAAATCCCTCCCAGCACAGTGCCACAGTAGTGGACTGCACCGTGTCCCACAAAAATCCAGCGCTTTTGGTGAGATGAAAGGTGGCACATACAACCTTCTTATTCTCTTCCACTTCAGCGCAGTTGAACATACGCTCGATCTGCCGGATCCATTCCTCAGCATGAGTTGGGTCCGTAGATAGCCCATCAAACGCCGGCGGTTGAAGTCGACGGAATCTGTCTCCACTGTTGTCTCGCGGCGCATTGTCACGATTGTTATTTCCATGGTTATTGTTTCTGTCATCTTCTCTGGCCATCATGCGTTCCACCATTCGGGATTGTACCTCCACCAGCTCGGTTAAACGATCAATGGTTCTGGCGCTGTCACTTGCTTCATCTTGATGTCTTCTCACCATTTCTAAAATAATCCTATAAACAGAATAACCTAATTTAATAAACAGAACTTTGACAGGGATTTAAACACTTACAGTTGCTGGAGCGATCTCACGTGGCGGTTGTGCAGTCAGACATTTCACAGAATCGGTTTTAAAACCTTGTCTCTCTGATACCACAACTGTGACAGCCCGAAACCGAACCCGATCGGGGTCCGGGATCGAAGCCATCACTCCGGGAGAGATAACAGAAAACGGGGACTATATTTTTTTTTGTGTACATTAAACTTTTAAAACATTTACAGAGGGAGAGAAAGTTCTCTGGATTCGAAATCAAACGGGAAAAACAGTTAACAGAATCGGAACGCAAAATGGATGATAGAAGAAAAGTAGGAAGTGATGAAAACAAAAGTAAATAAACTGGCAGAAGGCATTGACGGAAGAAGCAGACATCGAGTGGAATCGGTGGATGCAAGCAGGAATGATACCAGAAGATTTAGGCAGATGACATGGCCGGATGATATGGATGACGTCATCAGAAGATGTAGGCAGCAGATGGAATCGGAATGTGTGATGACATCATTGGAAGATGTAATGACATCATCGGCAGATACAGATAGTAAACGTAATCGGCAGAAGGTGATGACGTCAGTCGGAAGATGGATGACATCACCGGAAGATACAGACAGTAGATGAGATCGGATGAGGTGATGACGTCAGCCGGAAGATGGGTGACGTCAACCGGAAGATACAGACAGAAACTGTAAATAAACTGGGCGGAAGAAGAAATTTTAAGGGCAGCGGTGGACATGATTTCTAAAGGCAGCAAAACAAGCGGGCAGCGGGCAGCGATGGATGAAATCGGAAGATGTAGTTTTTAAGGCAAATTTACAACTTTTGACAGGAAAATATATAGACAGAGAGCTTAAAACAGAAGACATAGAAGTCCCAGATTTCTTGAACCACATCAAAACATGGATCTCGAACACAACAGAGAACATGACAAAAACTCAAGGAATTTCACTCTACATAAAAGCTCTAAAACCAGAGATCATTCATGCATAAGCTAACAGAAAATATTTCAAACCATTTCAGAATACTTCAAAACATCGTTCAACTGTCAAATACAGCACAAACAGAAAGCATGAAAGTTATAAACCTTCAATGCCCGAATCTACACAAGGATGTAGAGCACACTTTACAATTAGCAGATTCAAAGGAAACAGACTGTATGGATAGTTCCAAAACCAGAAGTCATCCACGCACAAACTAACAGATAATACTCCAAACAATTTCAGAATATTCAGAACATGAATTCAACTGTCAAATACAGTAGTTTTAAAAACTTAGACATCAAAATCTGTACATTGTTTTAAAATCTGAGGATCAGTACAGAACCTAACATATATTTGCAGACTTTTCCAAAACGGAATTTTTTTACAGAGTTTTTACAACGAAGCCAGAATTTTCAGAAAACTTTACAGATATAGACTATGCTTTAAAAATTTAAACCTCATGACAGAATTTGTGTCTGGCTGCAGCAACCACCCCCGAGAGCTCAAACCACCAGCCACCTATTCATCAGACTGAGGCACAAAGTCCTCATTTCCGGGTTCAGTACCTACATCAGAGAGTTCACCTATGAGTCTAAAACTCAGTAAGAACATAATAGATATGCAGTTATGCAAAATGCTATGCAAGCGGGTTTCAGAAATACAGTGACAGTACAGTACATTATGTTTCAGTGGCAGAGAGGTATAAGTGGGGTTTATAGGGTAACTGACAATCAGTAGAATCAGTGAGTGCACGATAGGCACATACAGTAATACAGTATACATATATATAACAGTACAGTAACAGTGGGTCAGTCCCTGTCCCGCACTTAACCTGTTCATTTCAGTCAGATTTTATCTTATTTAGTTTCAAACAGTGTACAGAAAACATTTGCATGTCTTTCAGATAAAACGTGTACGCATGAACGGTGCTTGAACTTAAACAGGCAGACAGCAGAAATAAGACAGCAGAAAGTAAATCAAAGCCAGACATTTCAGAACATAACTCTAACTGTTCTACCCAAAACAACCCGACATAACAGAAAACCTAGTACCTCCGTGATGTAGGGCCTTAAGGGCCGAATCTATGCGTATGAACTTACCTATTGCTGCAGAGTTGATAGTCCTGAACGTCTCGGAAATGCTCGAACCTGTACATGCACGTTCAAAAAATAAACAAGCTGCAAATGCTAACAAATAAGTTAGAAGAATTTGTTCCAAACTCATTCAAACCCTTAGAAAACAAATCGGTGTGTTTTCTTCCAAAAACAGTGAGTTTTACCAAAGTATCACTATCCTTCACTCCAACCAAAACTCATTTTAAACTTGTTCAAACTTGTTAGCATTTAAAAGATGCTTACCCTAGTAGAAAAATAGAAAGGAGCCGAGGAGATCGAAGTAGCTTCGATGGCTGATTGACGACTGGAAGAGAGAATGCCGAGAAGAGAATGGAGAGAGAGCAGAGAAGTGAAATGAAGAGGGTTTCACGTAGGAGGAAGAACTTAACTTCCTCAACAAGTTGCCATGTGTCAGCTATCCATTGGCTATCTCCCACCAACTTTAATTTCTCCCCAATTTACCCTTCCATGCATTTTAAGTGAACCGGTTCAGGTTTTTAAAACAAAAACCCAAACCCTTCTTCTTCTCCTTCTTCGTCGCGAGTTCTGCAGAGTGAGAGGGAGAGTGTGAGATAGAGACTGGGAGAGTGAGAGAGATCGAGCGAGGGGAAGAGGGAGATCATGGAAGAGAGAGAGGGCTTACTCCGAAGACGGTCATCGATGGAGGCCGAGAGTTCGTCGGAGCTCGGCTGCCAGAGAGGAGGACTTCGTCGCCGGTGACCGAGAGGTAAGTTCTTCTTCCTTTCTGAAGAACTCGAGAGGGAGAGGGGAGCTGTGGGGTGAGATTCCTCCTCACCTGAACCCCTCTATTTATAGGGGAGGGACAACCCCGTGCCCAACCGAGAAATCCATAATTGATCGTATTTTTTGAGCTATAATGTCTCCAGCTTGGATATTCAGCTTTTTCCATTCTGATCTAACATCCGAACTTGGTCACCATTCTAGACCAAGTTCAAGCCGGATTTCTTGCTAAGAAATAGCCATCCGATTCCCAAATTGGGATGATTGCTGAAATTCAGCAATTAAATTTTTAACTTCGATTTTTCCCTCTGTTTTTGGTCAAATTATGGGCTAGATTCATTAGATTAGTTTCCCAAAAATCCGAATTTGATTGATTGTATTCTGATTTGGGAAATTTCAATTTTAAATCCTAGAATTGAATTTGGGAATTTCGATTTTGAATTCCTAATTGTTACAAGGCACAAGTGAGTAGGAACCAACATCAATAACTGGGTGTAACACCCGGTTCTATCGAACCAGCTCATTTATTATTAATGGTATTGTAACACCCTGAGTTTACTGAACCCGGTTTGTTACTCATAAGTCCGAAACTTTCTATGAAAACTTGGACCAAATTAAAACTTCGTTCAAAATTCAAAATTTGGACATTTGATAAAACATGAAAACTTGCAGTGGAAATCGTTTAAACAAAAATAAAATTAAACAAAACCATGTCGAAATAAGCGTGGGAAAAACGTTAAGAAACAATCGGTTAAGAAGCAAAGGTTTAACTCGTGAAAACACTTTAAAGGTTGCAAAAGTCAAATTCATCGTCCACTGAACAAAGTCAACAAAAGGGGAAAGCTATTTGAAGACCCCCACCGGTCACTAAACGACAAAACATAAGATTTGTCATCCGGTCACTAAACGACAAAACGTAAGATTTGTCATTCGGTCACTAAACGACAAAACATAAGATTTGTCCTCCGGTCACTAAACGATAAAACGTAAGATTTGTCTTCCGGTCACTAAACGATAAAACGTAAGATTTGTCTTTCGGTCACTAAACGACAAAACGTAAAATTTGTCATCCGGTCACTAAACGACAAAACGTAAAATTTGTCTTCCGGTCACTAAATGACAAAACATAACACCTATATCATTCTACGAGTCAAAACACTCGACATCACCGGATGACATAAAACACAACACTATCTACAGAAAGGAATTTGCTTGCTTCTCGAAAACCATTCAGAAACAACTCAACCATAGCATTGGTCAAATCCAGTAAAAATCAACGTTTAAAACTCAACAGATTACTAGTATCAGTAGATCTCAAAACGTATTCAAAATGCTAAAATTTCTACTGTCATGAAAACTCAACATACTCAGACCAATCGTTATCTACTAAACCTCAACAACTGCTGACACCAGTTAACCCGCCTTATCAGTTTACCAAGCCGAGACGTGGATGTACTCCTCCAACCACATCAATCTTCTGTGCACTCAGGAAACTCACCTGCAGTGTCCTCAACACCTACATCACAAAACTCATCTATTAGCCTAATGCTAAGTAAGTAAAGCCAACAAGAAATGAAACAACGAAATATAAATTCCTAATATGCAATTTCTACTTTCTCAACTCAGTTGCTCATGCTTCGCTCCTGTTCAGATCCCCCTGTGAAATTGGGAGTTGGATCAACTCTCCCAAAGTACATACATCCCTGTCTCATTAAGGGGTGGATTAATTCCCTTAACAGTGAAACTGATTCTCATGACTGTTTCAATATGTTCAATCCTTACCATGCCAATCATGCATTCAAATTCATTTTCGTATGTTTTAAAACATGATGCATAGAATACAGATTCACACAAGTAATCATAACCCTAACGTTTTGTGATGTAGGCCCGAAGGCACAAGCAAACTTCACTTACCTGGTCTCCTGGGAAGCTTGTTGAAACCTCTCCCTCGGGAGTTTGCTCAAACCTAGTTCCATAAATCGAACATTAATTTAAACTTTCGTCAAACTTCTTTCTAGCTACCCAGAAAGCTAAGGAAATTAGTTTGGAAGCCCTAATCGTAGTGCATTCCCGATTCAACTCATAAACCGAAACTAGCACCCACATACCGCATTCTCAAAACTTCATTTATCAACCCTCGACAGTTACAATGTAGCAAGAAATAGAAGCAAAACTCACCTAGTTCTGAGGAAATCGCTGGAGGGATCGAAGAGGGTCTCCTATCGCGCTCTGCTAAGCTGAAGAGCTAAGAGTGGAAGAGGAAATGGAATGAAACAGTGGCGGCTACCTCATTAACACTTCCCTTAAATACGTTATCCACAATATAAATTTGCAATTACCATCTTGCCCCTGCCTAGTCACTTAATAACCTAATCAACATTTCACTAAATTTTTAAACCTTAAGATTATATACCTCCGTTTAATAACTTATTTTGATTTATATTGAAACCAGGTGTTACAGGTATACACTTTATTAGTCAATAATTTAAGTAGGGTTATTGAATGACTAGACTAGACAAGGGCATTAGAGTAAATTACATTTTTAAAAGTGGATAACGTATTTAAGGAAAGAGGGATTGGGTTTAATGCACTGTAGCCGCCACCATTTCATACTTTTCTCTTCGGGTTTTCAGCTCAAGCAGCCGAGCTCTCTAGGCGATTTTCCTCGCCCGATTCTCCTTCGACTTAGGTAAGTTTTCCTCATTTCTCTTATGATATAGTGGTTAAATACCTGAAGGAGTACAATGTGAGGATTTTGAGGATGCTGAGATTGAGCGTAAATTCGGGTTTTAGTGATAAAGGGGGAATGCTCGAGTAGTAGAGTTTCTAACTGGATTCCTCGAACCACTATTTGATTCTTGGTGAGGTTTAGTGAAGTTTTGATTTATATTTTGTTATGAACTTATGTGAGCAGATTTCTGAAGTAGCTAGCGACCGGACAATTTCCAGAAGCCAGGTAAGTAAAGTATGCATGTGCCTTCGGGCCTACATCACAAAACAGTAGAGTTATGTATCTTGTGAATGATTTTTTGTATGTCATGCATCATGTTTTTGAAAGATTACGAAAATGAATTTCCATGTAAGGAAGGTAAGGCATGACTGAATGTGACAGACAAACTATTAAGGGAACTAATCCACCCCTTAACTTATGAAGGGATTTATAACATTGGGAGGATTGATCCCACTCCCAAGGGAACCGAGGGATCAGATCAGCTATTAAGAGAATTCATCCGCCCCTTAATCGACTAGAGGATGTATAACATTGGAAAAATTGATCCACTCCCCAAGGAAACCGAGGGATCAGATCAGTTTATGAATGAAAGTGAATGCAACTGAGATGAGAAAGTAGAAATTGCATTTGTAGAAATTTATGTTTCAGCATTTCATTTCATTACTGCTTTACTTACTTAGCATTAGGCTAATAGATGAGTTTTGTGATGTAGGTGTTGAGGATACTGCAGGTGAATTCTCTGAGTTGGTTGAGGACTAGGCAGGTTGGAGGGGTGCAATCAGGCATCGATCTGGCATCTGATGGGGCGGTTTAACTGGCGTCGGTGGTTGTGAAGGTTTAGTGGACAATGATTTCAATTGAGTATGTTAAACTTTCTGATGATAGAAGTTGCTTTGATGTTTTCAAAAGTACTTTGAGACTTTTCTGATAATAGTATTCTGTTGGTTTTTAACACTGGATTATACTGGACTTGAGTAATGCAATGATTTGAATTGTTTTTGAATGGTTGTGGTGAAATAAGTAAATTCTTTTCTGTACTTAGAGTTGTGCTTGCATAGCAAGAAATAGTTGAAATGTCTCTCTGTTCTCTATCGGAAGATGTCTTCAGAAAAGCCATCGGATGATGTAGGTTTAATTCTATCGGAAGATGTAGATTTTGCACTACCGGCATGAGTGAGTATTATGCTTTGTCGTTTAGTGATCGATATATGCAGTTTATTCTATCGGAAGAAGGGAATGAGAGATTTTTGTCATTTTTCCGTCGGTAGATACGAGTCGCAAAACTTGTCATTTTGCGATCGGTTGATGTTGGATAATTGATTTATCCGGCTGACGTCATCGGTAGATGCAGTCCACCGAGAGATGTCTTTTGTTTCCAACTCTCCTAGTCCACGTCATCGGTAGAAGCCTTCTATTTGCTGTTTCTGCTTCTTCCGTTGACTTTATCCATCGGCAGATGAGTTTGACTTCTGCGACTTCCCAAGTATTTCACGATTTAAACCTTTATTTCTTTTTAGCCGATTATTTCTTACATTTCAAACAATGTTCATAGTTTTGTTTAACTCTATTGTTGTTCAAATGATTTCCGCTGCAAGTTTTAAATGTTCTGAGATTTTAGCTTATGTCAAATGTTGAATGTTGAGCAAAGTTTAAAAAAAAATAATACAGTTGAGATTTCTTTGTCATGTACGAACTTTTGTGTAACGAACCAGGTTCAGATAACTCGAGGCGTTACACTGGATTAGTTTCTTCTTATGATTATTCTGCATAATGAATTCTATGGAATACTTATGAACCTTTAAGACATCCTTTGTTGCTGGATTTCTTATTACATATGGATATTTCTTTATGATGACTATATGGTGGTTCTTTGACCTACCATTTTGTCCTTTTGTGGCAAAAATGATGAGTATTTTGGTGTTTTATGGATGAAATGATGTTTGTGAGATACATACAATTCAGGGGGAGTGGTGTCAATTCTATATCTATATATATGGGAAGTTTATGATTTTACCAAAAAATGTCAAAGAGGGAGATTGTAAATACTAAATTATGATTGACATTGATTTTTTGGCAATTAAGTATTTAAGGTAATTATATATTTATTTGAATTATGGAAGGAAGTTTCTTGGAGATCAAGTTACTTTTGAAAATCGGTTCTAGAAGGATGATTTGAGAAACAAAGTGCAGAATTAATGCATGATATGAGATCACAATTATTATGGGATTCATTCCTACATTATTGGGAATAAATTGGCGGAACTTTTCTAAAAATATCAACCGGTTTCACACAACCGATTTTGTGAGATTCGGTTTTTTTATTTTATACGCTTCTGGTTCACTATAGCAATTTGAATTAAAAATACTGATAGGGTTGTGGAAAACTATATTTAAAACATTTTTCTCTCACAAGCAATGTGGCAGATTGTTTATTCCTCATGGAAGATTTTTGGTTCTGCAAGCCGTCGTTTCTTCCCTCTCTAATGCTTCTGCATGTGGGTTTGTCATTGTTCATTTGATCATTGATTGAACGTTTACACACTCTGTTTATGGTTAGAATTATGAGTGTGTTGATTGATTGTATCTGAAGACAACGGCGAGTGTCACTGGCGGTGTCAAAGGTGCTTTCCTTGAGATATTCATTGAAACTTAGTCTCAGGAGGAGACTGTCTGGAACTCGGGAGGAGTTTTGATCGTGGGCAAGGGGATCTTGCCATACACAGATTCTGGGATGAGTCATCATCGATAAGCGAATCTTATCACGTTTAGATTCTGGGAGGGATCGATCTCAAGACAAGGGGAGCTCGCAAAAACAAATTCATTGAGGAAGTTAGTAAGAGGCGGCGATAAAGAAAAGAGGGAGACTTGCTTTATGTTAGATCGGGTGTCTTGTAACTTTGTAAACTCTGTGAATTGGTTTTAAATGTGACACCCCGAGTTATCTAAACCCGGTTCGTCACATTTGCTGTTCATGTGTCTAACCGTACTCGAAAATCCATTAAAATTTAAAATTTTACCCATCGTTTAAAACGACATCGTTAAAACATTAAATGTTTGCAGCGGAAAGAAAAGATTACTTTATAGAAGACTCATTATAAAATCTTTGAACTAAATAAAATAAGAGAATGAAATCTTGCTTTACATTCACTATCGTTAAAAAAACGACAATATAACGTTTAAAACTATAAAACCAAAACCTGCAATGTGAAACTAGATTTCTAATATAATTTTCAAAATATATTCATATATCAAAATAGACACTACCGTTTAAAGACAACTAAACTTGTCATTTACATACAAATCTGCAACTTCAAAACCTTTTGTCCATACATTATCCCAAAATTACCTATGCATTCGCCCACAGGTCAAAATCGCCCTAGCGGTTACAAGCACACCCCATGGACGTCCTCCACCAACTGCTCCATCAACCTTATTGAGGATCAAGGCCCTCACCTGTATCAAATTCACCTACACCACAAAATAAACTAATGAGCCTAATGCTCAGTAAGTGATGTAGAGTAAAATAAAATGCATGCTCATGATTATGCTATGCTGTTCGTAAAAGCATGTACTGAGCCTTCTTTATTTTTCTTGCATGACATGAGTTATTGGGGTACTGCTTCTAGAGAAGAGATGGCTTAACTGATTGTCCACCTGGCGGGACGACCAACTCGCTCTAGGGGAAGTGGAATGGCATATATGACAGTCCCTCTGACGGAACCGGTTCCTCTGGAGGAACTACCAAACTCAGTTCCCTACCCACAACAGCTATTACGTATTTTACTGTTCTATATTCTGTTACTCTTGTTTACATGAAAACTATGTATAAAAACCATTTTCTATGCTTTAGGAAAACCATGATGCATGATTACATGTTGCACACACATCCATCAATTCTATAACATAATATAAAATAATAAGCAAATCATTCATTAAACAAACAACTAGCATAATTAACTCACTCACAACCTAAGAGTTCTACCCAACCAACTCTCAAAACTACATTCACCAAATCCTCAATCTCATAATCTTTGTGGTGTAGGCCAATCGGCCAAAACGCATGCATACATACACTTACCTCGTCTCTTGAGTTTGGTTTCGTTAATGTGCTCAAGTTCCTTCTTGACTTGTATACCTAAAGCATGTCAATCAACAAGATTCATAAAAATTCACTTAACAACCTAATTTTCGGAATTCCCTTCAAATAAACAACAAATTTCAAAATCTCATAACTTTTGCTATACATAACCAAATTCGATAATTCTTGGGGCTATGGAATTCTTAAGGAGTCTACTTTAACATGGTAAGGTTAATTTATCAAGATAAACTAGCTCAATGTACCGAAATTACAGATTTCCAATCTGCCCTGTATTTCACTATTTTCAACTATTCATGCATTACTTGATGTTTTCCTTCATTTCCAACCATAAGCAACCATTACAATTCATTCAAACCCTAAAACATCAAGAAATTAAAGAGAGAAAACCAAATTTTCGTGCAGCCATCTAGGGTTTATCAACTTCTCCATAAACTCAAAAAAATTCCAATTTTATCAACCTATAACTAATATTTTGCATGAACATAACCTAAAATCCAACTCACCTTGATTTCTTCTTGCAAGAGACCAAGCTTTGAGAGAAGGGAGAGCTCTGAAAATAGGGAAGAAATTTCGTGGCTCTTGGTCTTACTAAGAGTTACTTACATAGGATGAAGATGAGTAGGAGGTGAGGTGTCATTTTGAGGTTTAAATGAGAAATTTATTTTTTTGACTTTTCTTCATGTTTATCCTCCTTTCCTCACTTCACTTCATCCTTTAATTTCCAGCATGGTTTCCTTCTTCTTTTGTCTTTTGAAAGTTTGACTCCTTCATAAATCCACTTCATTGGTTCGTCATTGTTGACTATTCAAACTTAACACTATTCTTCATTCCTATTGGTCCTTATTTTCCTTTGACTTTTGAAACTCTCTTCAATTGGTTCATCATTCTTCTTTAGATTTTAAGATTAATTGCTATTGGTCTAATACTTGTTGACTTCTCAATATTCCATTACTTCTCCTTATTTCTAAAATTAAGAAGTTTTAAATCATAAAACACTATGCACGAGTAATAAGGTGTACGATGAAATTTTTGGTTATTAACCTGGGCATGGCCCCGTAGGTGTAGGCAATTGCCGAACTGCGTTACCAATCTCATGTTTCTTTACTTTTCGCATTTTATATTGCCTATCATCATGTTTATTATCAATGTCTCACTTAGTATTCCAACACTCACTAAAGACACTACATATCTAATCATGATCTTTTAGAAGATTTTGTTCGGCTTTTGCAATCCTTCTCCACATTCAGCGGAGTCGTATTGAGTGGCCGAATTGAAAACTTCATCCTCGTCGTTAATGAGGTTTAGTTCCAAGGGGTATTGATTTGAATTAAAAAAACCAGTTCATTTTGGTCCCGTTAAAAAATATTATTCAATGAAGCTGACGTGGCTTGTTGATGTGAAAAAAATTAAGTCCACGTGGAGTTTGCGTCAAATTTAACTCTTAAAATTGACAGAATAACCATTTAAAAACGAAACTTAAACTACCAAGACTTTATTAAGACAATTTAAATTTTAAGAACTAAATCAAAAAACATATTAAAATATAAGTGTTTCCTTTTTTTTGGAACTATGTTTCTACCGGCAAACAAGCTTTTTTTAAGGTGTCAACGTCGATTTTGAAAAGAACACCGCAACGCTAAGTTAAAAATTACACGCCTACAAGTCGACCCTTGGTCCAAGACTAACATACCCAATCTCGAACCACCTAAATTTTAAAGGTCTTGAATATTAGTCCCCAATTAAGGTTTTGTTTGGCCTAGTCTTTTGACGTGGAAAGAGACAATTGATAATAAATTTTTTGGAAAAAGTTCAATTTGAACTTCAAACTAAGAGGTGAGAGACAAACTGAACTCTACACTATGTTTGGATACAAATAAAACCTTAAATAATTCCCACCAAACAAGTTAGCTCTCGTCGTTATGCGCTGTTAAATACATTTGTGGTCGCCTGCATTTTAAGTGCGGGCAACCGCACTTCGCACTAGGGTGACCTCCGAGGTAGCCCGCATTTTAAGTGAGGTCACTCTCGTTTTTATGTGCGGTCGCCCTCGTGTGAAATGCAGATGACCTAGCTTCTCTCTCCATTGATTTTTTATGCAGTTACGGCGAATTTTGACCTCCAATACCTAGCCCTCCATCGATTTGGTTTGCGATTTTGATTTCTCACACTATTTCTTTGCGATTTCGCCCTAATTTCAGGCTGCCGCGTTAATCTACCGATTGATTTATAAATCGTCCCAATTTCATAGTTTTTCCCTAATTTCGATCGCGAGCAAAAACGAGAGCGACCTCTCCTAAACGCGGGCTACCGCGGAGGTCGCTCTTGTTTAAACACAGCCGCCCTTAGTTAAAACGCAAACGGCGTTGACTTGTTCAGTGGAAATAGTTTAAAGTTTTATTTGTATCCAAACATAGTGTAGGATTCAGTTTGTCTCTCACCTCATAGTTTTATGTTCAATTTCCCTAATTTTTTTTTAAGTAAAATTGTCCTTATATTTTGTGTAGTTAAAAAAAGCAATCTCTATCTTAATAATAAAATCATCAATTTTTCATATTTTTGCTTTTATTGGTCATTTTAATCTATTATAATTGCCTTAACTCGCTCAATTTCTCGCATATACTTGATATAAAACTTAATTTTGAAGACTAGAAAACATTCCAATATTTAAAATCAGTGTAAAATTGAGTAGTTATGCAAAATAAAGTAAAATAAGGTAATTATGGTTGGTAAAGATTATCATCACATGCAACATACATGAAAATATTTAACATATTTTATCACTACCAGAGTTAGTTTGCTAACTGTGACGGTCCCCGACCCGGTCGGGGATGAAGAGCCATCACTCCGGGACATTCCAAAACGGAGACTATTTTTTTTAAAACATTTATACTTTTAAAACCTTAACAGAGAGTATAAACCTTCTCTAGAAGTGAAACTGGAAGACACATTTAAGCTGGATGACAATTAAAATCGGAATACAGAAAACAGAGAATTTTTATAAATTGATGGCGAAAGAAAACAGGAAAAACAGGAACATTTAAATTTTTAGACGTAAACCTTCTCTGAGAGTGAAGGCTGAAAGACAAGCGAATGACGTCAGGCGGAAGATATAAATTTAAAGGCAGCGGCGGAAGATGTAAACAGTGGATAATGTGAATAAAACGGAGGTGAACAATAGCAGCGGTGGATGTGAATAAAACAAAATTGAACAGTAAAAAAAAAACGGTGGATGTGAATAAACAAAAGAAACAGTGGATATGAATAAGACAGAAGTGAACAGTAACTGGTGGATGTGAATAAGACAGAAGTGAACAGTAACCGGTGGATGTGAATAAGACAGAAGTGAACAGTAACCGGTGGATGTAAATAAGATGAAAGTGAACAGTAACCAGTGGATGTGAATAAGACGAAAGTGAACAGTAACTGGTGGATGTGAATAAGAAGAAAGTGAACAGTAACCGGTGGATGTGAATAAGATGAAAGTGAACAGTAACCGGTGGATGTGAAGTTTAAAGACAAAATTGACAACTTTTAACAAGAATCCATAAAACAAAAGTCGTGAAAACATAAGGTATGAAAGCTTCAAACTTCAGAAAATGATTCAAAACATGATTTGGACATATCAGGGAAACACGACAGATATTTAAGGAAACATATTGCATGGATGGCTCTAAAATCAGAGATAATCCATGCACATCCTAAAGGAGAAAATATTCCAAACAATTCCAGAATACTTCAGAACATAAATTCAACTGTCAAATACAGAGGTTTTAAATACATCAACAACAAAACCTATACATTACAAAATTCCCAGCAGAGTTTTTAAACAAAACACAGGACTATAACAGAGTTTTAAAACAAAGCACCAGAATTCCAGAAGAGTTTACAGATATGAACTTTACTTTAAAGACTTAAACCTCGAGACAGAAAATTATGTATGGCTGCAGCAACCACCCCCGAGAGCTCGAACCACCAGCCACCTATTCATCAGACTGAGGCACAAAGTCCTCATTTTCAGGTTCAGTACCTACATCAGGGAGTTCACCTATGAGTCTAAAACTCAATAAAAACATATATAAATGCAGTGATGCATATGCTATGCATGGACTTTCAAAAATACGGTGACAGTACAGTACATTACATTTCAATGGCAGAGGGGTATAAGTGGGGCTTATAAGGGAACTGGCAAGTGCACGACAGGCACAAACAGATATACAGAAACAAAACAGTAGGCCAGTCTCCATCCCGTACTTAACCAATACATTTCAGTCAGATTTTATCTTGCTTAGCTTCAAACAGTGTACAGAAAACAGTTTTGCATGAACTTTCGGGAAAAATCGTGTATGCATGGACATTTACAGTGCTTCAACTTAAACAGCAAAGAACAGGAACATAAAACAACGGAAACATAAAAGGAAACACATAACTTAACTCTAACCCTTCTACCCGAAACCAACCTACAGGATGTAAAACCTAGTATCTCCAAGATGTAGAGCCTTAAGGGCCAGTCCACACACATGAACTTACCTGTTTGCTGCGGTGTTGAAAGTGTTGAACGTGTTGCCTTGGTGATGCACGAACCTCTACATGCATGTAAAGAAAATGAGCAAAACTGCAAATGCTAACTAATACTATGTAGGGTATGCAGCAACTCCTTTCAAACCTTTGGAAAACAAACTAACGTGTTTTCATCCAAAAACAGTGAGTTTCTCTCAAAATGCCGTAACCTTAAACTTCCACAAAACTCACATTTTACTTATCCAAACTCATTAGCTTAAACAGATGCTTACCTCTATTGGAGAAAACAGGAGAATGGAAGTTTTTGGAAAGATTGAAATCGCCAGAAGGAGAGAAAACCGAGAGAAATGAAAGGAAGCAGAAGGAAGCATATGAGAAAAGTGAGGGTTTCACGTAGGAGGGGAGAGAAAAGAACATGGCTTCTTCAACAAGTTGCCAGGTGTCACTCATCCATTGGCCACCTCCCACCAACCTTAATTGGCTCCCAATTTTACCCTTCAATTGGTTTTTAACTAAATTTCTATTTAGTTTGGCGAATCGGTTCTACAACCCCTCTCATTCAATTGAACACATTGGCAATTAAAAATAGTCATTGAATTAATATCGGAGTAATTCCGCTTACATATCCGGGAAATAAATACATAGGCAAAAATGTCGGGTGTTACATTCCACTCACCTTAATAGAAATTTTGTCCCCAAAATTTGCCTAAGCAAAGTGGTCCGGATATTGGGCCCTGACATCTTCTTGTCTTTTCCATGTGGCTTCCTTTACATTATGATTTCGCCATAAAACTTTCACCAATGGGACCACTCGATTGCGCAACACTTTGAGTGAGGTATCCAGTATCTGTATGGGCCTTTCTTCATATGTCAGTGTCGGCATAATATCAAAGTCCACCTGTTTCACGATTTGAGTTGGATCTCGTACACATTTTCTCAGCATCGAAACATGGAAGACATTGTGAACTCCATCCATTGACGCTGGCAACTATAGTCTGTAAGCCATGTTTACCACACGCTTCAAAATGAAAAATGGGCCAATGAACCGTGGGCTGAGCTTTCCTTTCTTACCGAATCTCATTACACCCTTGAAAGGCGACACTTTCAAGAATAACTCATCGCCCTCAGCGAACTATAAGTCTCTTCTTCTATGGTCCGCATAACTCTTCTGTCGACTCTGAGCAATCTTTATTCGTTGTTTGATAGCAGCTATCACCTTGGACATCTGCTGTAATATCTCAGGGCCGATAAGCTTGGTTTCTCCGACCTCATCCCAACACAATGGGGATCTACACTTTCTACCGTACAGAGCTTCATAAGGAGCCATGCCAATTGTAGCCTGGTAACTATCGTTGTAAGCAAACTCCACGAGTGGCAAATATCTACTCCAAGGAGCATGAAATTCCAATACGCACGATCTTAACATATCTTCCAGTATTTGAATTGTTCTCTCAGATTGTCCGTCAGTCTGTCGATGAAATGTCGTGCTGAAATCCAACTTTGTACCCAAGGAGTTCTGCAAACTTCTCTAAAACCTAGAAGTGAATCTGGGATCACGGTCTAAGACGATCGATACAGGAATGCCATGCAGCTTAATAATCTCATTAATATACAGCTCTGCGTACTGATCCATGGAGTACGTCGTCTTCACAGGTAGAAAGTGGGCCGACTTCGTCAATCTGTCCACTATGACCCAAATGCTATTATGGCCCTTAGCTGTTCTTGGTAGGCCAACAACAAAATCCATCGTTATGTTCTCCCATTTTCATTCGGGGATCGGGAGAGGCTGAAGCGTTCCACTTGGTCGTTGATGTTCAGCTTTGACCTGTTGACATATCATGCACGACTCCACATATTTGGCCACTTCATTCTTCATATTCGGCCACCAGAACTGAAGTTTCAAGTCCTGATACATCTTTGTGCTTCCAGGATGCACAGAGAAAGAAGATGAATGGGCTTCCGACAAGATGTGCTTCCGTAGCTCTTCGTCTTTCGGAACATACCATCTGTTTTTGAACTTCAGAATACCATCTCCCGAGTAACTGAAATCGGAAGAGGCCATAGGTAACTTGCTCACAATATCAGCCATCTCCTTTGAATTGGTCTTCTGGGCCTTCTTAATTCGGTCCAGGATGATGGGCAGCAGTGTCAAGTCCGCTAGTATGGCCGATAGCCTAGAAACTATCTCCATATCGAACTTCTGTATCTCTTTCCTCAAAGGCATTGATACGGCCGACATAGTCAGTTGCATAGTAGCTGGCATCCTGCTCAGTGCATCAGCTACCACATTAGCTTTACCAGGATGGTATTTAATCTCAACATCGTAATCTTTCACAAATTCTAACCACCGCCTTTGTCTCATGTTTAGCTCTTTCTGGGTAAATATATACTTCAGGCTCTTGTGATCAGAAAACACCTCACACGATTGTCCGTACAAGTGCTGTCTCCATACTTTCAGCGCAAATACGACTGCCGCTAGCTCGAGGTCATGTGTAGGATAGTTTTGTTCATGGATCTTCAATTGTCTGGATGCGTATGCTACAACTTTCCCTTCTTGCATTAATACAAATCCCAAGCCAACCTTGGACGCATCACAGTATACGCTGAATTTGCCGTCTTTAACTGGCAATACTAACAGTGGGGCAGTAGTTAATTTCTGCTTAAGTGTCTGAAAACTCACCTCACAAGCTTCAGACCACTTGAACTTGATGTCCTTCCTCGTTAAGCTGGTCATAGGCTTCGCTATTACAGAAAATCCCTTGATAAACTTTCTATAATAACCAGCTAACCCAATAAAACTCCGTACCTCACTGGCATTTCTCAGTCTCGGCCATTCTTTCACTGTCAGAATCTTGGCTAGATCCACGGAAACTCCCTCTGCAGACACCACGTGGCCTAGGAAGTTAATCCTATTCAACCAAAATTCACACTTTGATAGCTTGGCATACAATTGATGTTGTTTTAGAGTTGACAACACAATAGCCAAGTGCTCTTTATGCTCTTCCTCATTCCGAGAATAAATCAGGATGTCGTCGATGAAGACGATTACAAATTTGTCCAAGAACTCTTGGAATATCTTATTCATCAAGTCCATAAATGCCGCGGGGGCATTAGTCAACCCGAACGACATCACTAAAAACTCGTAATGTCCGTACCGGGTCCTGAAGGCGGTCTTTGGAATATCATCAGCCCTGACCTTCAACTGGTAATAACCGGACCGCAAATCGATCTTCAAGAATACCCGAGCCCCCTGTAGCTGGTCAAATAAATCGTCAATCCTCGGCAACGGGTACTTATTCTTGATGGTCAACTTGTTCAGCTCCCGGTAATCAATGCACATCCGTAGGGACCCATCTTTCTTCTTAACAAACAAGACGGGAACACCCCACGAAGAAAAACTAGGGCGCACAAAACGCTTATCCACCAATTCCTTTAGCTGAGCCTTCAACTCCCTCAGCTCAATCGGTGCCATACGGTATGGATTCTTCGATACTAGTTCAGCACCAGGATATACGTCAATCTCAAACTTGATTTCACGATCAGGTGGCAATCCCGGTAAGTCATCTAAGAAAACCTTTAAGAAGTCTCGAACTACCGGAATATTTTGAAGTTCCACCTCATTTTGCCTTTGAACATCCACTACGTGGGCAAGAAATCCGATGCATCCTGACCTCATCAGTTGTTGAGCTTTCAAGGAAGATATAGCAGGCATACGGTGTTCCTTTGGTACTGCCTGATAGGAGAGTTCTACCTCGTTCGGGCGTTTAAACGACACAAGCCCGGACCTACAGTTGATGGTGGCGTGATGTCTAAACAGCCAATCCATCCCCATAATCACATCGTATCCTTTCATACCGATAACGATAAGACTGGCATACAACTTCTGGTCTCCTACTAACACTATATCACCCCGTATAACCTGCTCGGAGTGCATAAACTCTCCGGACAGTAGCATAATGCTGTAGGGTTGATCTGACGGCGTACAACAAAACTTCTGTCTAACTACGAAGTCTATTGCTGTGATGACCCGGATCTGTAAGTATGGTACGATGGCTGCACGAACCGGAACCCGGATGGTGGTACGTCCGCGCGGGCGAACCGGAAGGTGACGGGTCGTAAAAAGGGGGTCGTCACAATCCCACAACGCTTGGGGAAGTATGTGGAAATGAAACATATGTAAAGAGACCCTCCCAACATAGTAAGACGCGTTTTGGAGCTCAATTGACGACGGATCCCATAAGAACTCCGAAGTTAAAAGTGCTTCGGCGAGAGCAATTTCAGGTTGGGTGACCTTCCGGGAAGTTCTCGCCAAACAAAGCCGTGAGGGGAGGATATTGGGCTACGGCCCAATCCCCAGAGCGGACAATATCTTGCTGGGATATGGGGTCGTTACAAATGGTATCAGAGCCTGTACCCAACCGGAATTGTGGCCAACGAGGACGTTGGGCCCCCCGAGGGGGGGTGATTGTGATGACCCGGATCTGTAAGTATGGTACGATGGCTGCACGAACCGGAACCCGGATGGCGATACGTCCGCGCGGGCGAACCGGAAGGTGACGGGTCGTAAAAAGGGGGTCGTCACAATCCCACAACGCTTGGGGAAGTATGTGGAAATGAAACATATGTAAAGAGACCCTCCCAACATAGTAAGACGCGTTTTGGAGCTCAATTGACGACGGATCCCATAAGAACTCCGAAGTTAAAAGTGCTTCGGCGAGAGCAATTTCAGGTTGGGTGACCTTCCGGGAAGTTCTCGCCAAACAAAGCCGTGAGGGGAGGATATTGGGCTACGGCCCAATCCCCAGAGCGGACAATATCTTGCTGGGATATGGGGTCGTTACAATTGCCACGAACGAATGTGTGGCCCCCGTGTCCCACAAGGTATAAGCAGGTGCATCACATATCAAAATTGTACCTGTAATTGCTGTGTGCTGATCAGCATCATCAACGTCCTCCATCATTGCAAAAACCCTTGGTACTGCAAGGTTTGGTCTCGTGTCCGGCATCGACCAATCCCGAACATGATGGCCTCCTTTGCCACATCGAAAACATTGGCCGGTAATAAATCTGCATTCTCCTCTGTGAAGTTTCTGGTATCGCGGGCATACTGAAAGTTGAGGAGCCCCCATTGGTCTCTTTCCCTTGTCCTGATTATTGGTGGTCTCATTGGGCCTCTTAATGCCTCTGTTTTGTTGCTGTTGAGATTGCAAATTCTGACTTCTTTGCTGTTGTTGAGGAACATTCCGAATAATCCCTCTTGACTGATCTCTTTGTCTCTGGGACTTCGCTTCTAAGGCTTCCAACTGATAGATCTTGGCCACCACTTTTGTGTATGGTGCCTCATCAAATCCCCCGTAAGAAATCCCTCGTAAGAGGTCCAGCTTCAAACCCTGAATAAATTGATGCACCTTGTTTTCGTCAGTGGCTATCAAATGAGGTGCATAGCGGGATAATGATTCAAACTTCTGAACATATTCTGCCACTGATCCATACTGTCGTAGCCGAGAGAACTCAATCAACTTTTCCTTCCTTACCCCGCGGTCAAAATATTTCTCGTAAAAGATATTCTTAAATCCCTCCCAACTCAGTGCCATGGTAGTGGACCGCACAGTATCCCACCAAAAACCGGCACTCTTTGTGAGATGAAACGTGGCACATGTGACCTTCTTGCTCTCCTCTACCTCGGCATAATTAAACATTTGTTCAATCTTCCGAATCCATTCTTCAGCATGAATCGGGTTAGTAGATAATCCATCGAATGCAGGCGGCTAGATTCGTCTGAATCTATCTCCACTGGTGTCACGCGGAGCATTAGCATGATTGTTATTTCCGTTATCTTCTCTAGCCATCAAACGTTCAACCATACGGGACTGTACTCCCACCAGTTCGATTAGTCGGTCAATGGCACGAGAGCTTTCGCTTGATTCTTCCTGATGCCCTCTCACCATTTTTAAGAAACCCTATAAATAGAATAACCTAATTTAATAAACAGGACTTTTACGGGAATATAAACACTTACAGTTGGTGGAGCAATCTCACGTGGCGGGTTGCGTAGTCAGACATTTTACATAATCGTTTTTAAAACCTTGTTTCTCTGATACCATAACTGTGACGGCCCCCGACCCGGTCGGGGACGAGGAGCCATCACTCCAGGACATTCCAAAACGGGGACTATTTTTTTTTTTTAAACATTTATACTTTTAAAACCTTAACAAAGAGTATAAACCTTCTCTAGAAGTGAAACTAGAAGACACATTTAAGCTGGATGACAATTAAAATTGGAATACAGAAAACAGAGAACTTTTATAAATTGATGGCGAAAGAAAACAGGAAAAACAGGAATATTTAAATTTTTGGGCGTAAACCTTCTCTGGGAGCGAAGGCTGAAAGACAAGCGAATGACGTCAGGCGGAAGATATAATTTTAAAGGCAGCGGCGGAAGATGTAAACAGTGGATAATGTGAATAAAACGGAGGTGAACAGTAGCAGCGGTGGATGTGAATAAAACAAAAGTGAACAGTAAAAAAAAAACGGTGGATGTGAATAAACAAAGGAAACGGTGGATGTGAATAAGACAGAAGTGAACAGTAACCGGTGGATGTGAATAAGACAGAAGTGAGCAGTAACCGGTGGATGTGAATAAGACGAAAGTGAACAGTAACTGGTGGATGTGAATAAGACGAAAGTGAACAGTAACCGGTGGATGTGAAGTTTAAAGACAAAATTGACAAATTTTAACAGAAATCCATAAAACAAAAGTCGTGAAAACATAAGGTATGAAAGCTTCAAACTTCAGAAAACGATTCAAAACATGATTTGGACATATCAGGGAAACACGACAGAATTTTAAGGAAACAGATTGCATGGATGGCTCTAAAATTAGAGATAATCCATGCACATCCTAAAGGAGAAAATATTCCAAACAATTTCAGAATACTTCATAACATAAATTCAATTGTCAAATACAGAGGTTTTAAATACATCAACAACAGAACCTATACATTACAAAATTCCCAGCAGAGTTTTTAAACAAAACACAGGACTATAACAGAGTTTTAAAATAAAGCACCAGAATTCCAGAAGAGTTTACAGATATGAACTTTACTTTAAAGACTTAAACCTCGAGACAGAAAATTATGTATGGCTGCAGCAACCACCCCCGAGAGCTCGAACCACCAGCCACCTATTCATCAGACTGAGGCACAAAGTCCTCATTTTCGGGTTCAGTACCTACATCAGGGAGTTCACCTATGAGTCTAAAACTCAGTAAGAACATATATAAATGCAGTGATGCATATGCTATGCATGGACTTTCAGAAATACGGTGACAGTACAGTACATTACATTTCAGTGGCAGAGGGGTATAAGTGGGGCTTATAGGGGAACTGGCAAGTGCACGACAGGCACAAACAGATATACAGAAACAGAACATTAGGTCAGTCCCCGTGCCGCACTTAACCAATACATTTGAGTCAGATTTTATCTTGCTTAGCTTCAAACCGTGTACAGAAAATAGTTTTGCATGAACTTTCGGGAAAAAGCGTGTATGCATGGACATTTACAGTGCTTCAACTTAAACAGCAGAGAACAGGAACATAAAACAACGGAAACATAAAAGGAAACACAGAACTTAACTCTAACCCTTCTACCCGAAACCAACCTACAGGATGTAAAACCTAGTATCTCCAAAATGTAGGGCCTTAAGGGCCAGTCCACACACATGAACTTACTGTTTGCTGCGGTGTTGAAAGCGTTGAACGTGTTGCCTTGGTGATGCACGAACCTCTACATGCATGTAAAGAAAATGAGCAAAGCTGCAAATGCTAACTAATACTATGTAGGGTATGCAGCAACTCCTTTCAAACCTTTGGAAAACAAACTAACGTGTTTTCATCCAAAAACAGTGAGTTTCTCTCAAAATGCCGTAACCTTAAACTTCTACAAAACTCACATTTTACTTATCCAAACTCATTAGCTTAAATAGATGCTTACCTCTATCGGAGAAAACAGGAGAATGGAAGTTTTTGGAAAGATTGAAATCGCTAGAAGGAGAGAAAACCGAGAGAAATGAAAGGAAGCAGAAGGAATCATATGAGAAAAGTGAGGGTTTCACGTAGGAGGGGAGAGAAAAGAACATGGTTTCTTCAACAAGTTGCCAGGTATCACTCATCCATTGGCCACCTCCCACCAACCTTAATTGGCTCCCAATTTTACCCTTCAATTGGTTTTTAACTAAATTTCTATTTAGTTCGTCGAATCGATTCTACAACCACTCTCATTCAATTGAACACGTTGGCAATTAAAAATAGTCATTGAATTAATATCGGAGTAATTCCGCTTACATATCCGGGGAATAAATACATAGGCAAAAATGCCGGGTGTTACACTAACGGCTCAAAAAACAAAAATCTTTTTTCTCCATAAAATTATTTAAGGTGTTAGTTGTCATCGACCTTTGAGAATATATACATGTATATATCTCTTTTCAAAATTAAATAATTTATATTTTGTTTTGAAACAATTTAGAAATATAAATGTTTCAATTTGAAGAGGGGCACTTACTCAATGAGTTAGGTACTAAGTTAAATTATTGTACTCTCATGCACTTTTCACATAGAGATGACAAATTCGCAGGTTAGCTCGCCAGCCCGCTTAGCTGCCTCGGTATTGTAGCAGGTTCAGCTCGGCTTGTTTAACTTTAGCTCATGAGCCGACTCTAGTTAGATTTTTTTTTTTGTCCGGCTCTTTAGGCTCGACTAGTTGGGCTCGGCTCGTTTAACTCGCTAGGCTTGGTGAGCCAAATTTTTTAAAGCTCGGCTCGGCTCAACTAACTCATTTGTCACCTTAATTGAACATGATTGACAATTAAATATTTTCCAACCTAGTTAGGATGAATATAATTTGTAATGATACAACTGTCAAATATTTGTAATGATTTTGTGTGATACTTTTTATTAGATCATCTCAAATAATTTTTTTTCTAAATACATGTCATTTTATTTATTAATAAAAAAAAATTGTTAACTAAACGACTAATTAGTATATTTTGACATTATAATGATAAATAATTATTATAATTTTAATAATTATTTTTTTTAGAAATATACATTATATTTATATAAATTGAAAACTTTTATGTGTGTTTGGTTAGTTAGGTTTTGCTCGTTAGACTCATTTGGCCTACTCGACTCGACTCGTTTAACATTATCTCGCGAGTTAGCTCGAGTTAATTTTTTTTTTTTTTTTTTTTTTGTTCAGTTTGTTAGGCTCGCCTCATTGGGTTCGTTAGGCTCGACTCGTTTAGCTCAACTCGTTTAACTCGATAGGCTCGGTGAGCCAGACTTTTTCAAGGCCAACTCGTTTGTCATTTCTATTTTCACGTTACATATTTAAAATTTAAAAAATAAAAGTAAAAATTATTTAAATGAATAATTCAGAGTGTGAGATCATACGTAAGAAGTAGGTATAATAGCCAACTTGTCTAATTTAAAAATTAGTTTGAAAATTTCTAACGTTTCTTGTTAAATATATTATTAGATAATATCATATATTTTTAAGTTTAAAAAATCAATGATTAGACATTTAAATGTCTAAAAATTTTAATTAAATAAATTAGGTGCTAAGAATCTTATTTTTGAAAATAAAAATTAGAATTTCATTCAAACAAGTTATTGAATTATTTGTTGTCACGTTGATCTCATTAAATTAATAAGCTTATCTCAGCACATTATGTAGATTATACAGGTTATACTACTAAATTACCCGTCTACCTAATATATCGGTCTGCGTCAACGCTCTGATTTAATGTGATATTTGACTAATCACACAAAAATAATATTTCTTTCACTTAAGTAACATTATATGTATATATACTTTAATATTAACCTATACAACTTGTTATTCATTTATTATTATAATAAGGGTAATTATTGATTTTAATTCTATACTATACACTTTATTTCAGTTAGTCCCATGTACTAAAAAAACTGGCAAACCAAACCATGTACTTTGATTCTATTATCAGTTTTGACCTTCCATCAACAATTTCATTAAACCCTCATTTAAAAAATTACCAAACGATATTTGATTCACTTAAATATTTTACCACATGTTCACTATTTAATGAGAAGATAATTTGAAAATTGTCGTGATTTTTTAACACATGTGCGATTTATTGTAATTTTATTTTAGTAATTTATAAAAATATTATAATAAATCATACAAGTTTTAGAAAATTACGAAAAAGTTTCTATTATCTACCCATGATAGAGTGAACATGTTAAAAAGTTTTCAAATAAATCTAATATCGTTTGATATACTTTTAAAAATTAATTTATAAAGTAAAGAAGAAACTGAGATTAATTTTAAAAAAATACTAAAATATATTGGATTTATTTGAAAAAAATTTCACATGTTCACCATAATAAAAAAATTTCCGTGATTTTTTAAAACTTGTATGATTTATTATAATATTTTTATAAATTACTAAAATAAAATTACAATAAATCGTACATGTGTTAAAAAATCACGAAAATTTTCATATTATCTTCTCATTAAGTAGTGAACATGTGGTAAAAATATCAAGTGAATCCAATATCGTTTGGTAATTTTTTAAATGAGGATTTGACGAAATTGTTGATGGAATGTCAAAACTCATAACAGAATCAATGTACATGGTTTGGTTTGTCGGTGTTTTTAGTACAGGGGCTAACTGAATAAAGTACATAGTACAGGATTAAAATCGATAATTACCCTTACAATAATGTTAAAAGTAATATATTATTTTCAATTATAAGATCATACTATACATATACATAAAGTATGATCCATGTTATATAATAAATCAACAATTCAACTATGAATCTGGTTAAGTAAGATAGTTATGATAAATCTTAAAATAATTTATTTGAATAGACAATTTAAAAGAAAAAAAAAAAAGGAAAAAACATGAAATTTGCCATTACATAGTTGAAAACGATCACGACAATACAATGAAGATGAAATTCAATCTCTTTCTTTCAGACTCTCCGGCGATTGGGCGCCGGAGATCTGACGCCGGCACATCGGGCAAGAGTTACCCAGGGAGAGCCACCTGACGATGCAAGCTGAGTGATACACGTGTCCACACGGGGTTTGTTTACCTCCCTCGTCGTTCTGAAAATGATCCAGGCAAACCGGACAAGCTTGGGTCGAGCTAACAGTCGGAAACTCTGGTGTGATATTTTCCGCCGGTTCTGTGCTCTGAAGAGCGCTGCAATCCTCCGGCAGTGAAAGCACCATGTCGAGGTCGAACATTAGACCAACTGGGTAGCTAGACATGAGAGAGACAGAGAGATAGATTAGAGAGAGAGAGAGAGAGAGAGAGAGAGAGAGAGAGAGATGGCTGGGAAAAATGGGAGAGATAGGAGGTTTATAAAGAGGGAAAAAGCTTGATGTGTCCACCTCCATTGACGTGCAATTAGAGATTCTGTTTTATCTAAATAATTATATTAACATAGCATGTGATGAATAAAAACCAGTTGGATAACGGCAACTGGACACCATTGAAGTCAAACTAATAATTCTTTGACCTTGCCAAATTGAATCCAATTGTGTCGGCCAGGCAGCAACTTTCTTTCACTTTCCCAACACCTTCTCAGTTCTTATACCGACTTCCTACTGATCTTCTTTCTTGCTTCCCTGTTAATGCATTGACCTACTTTGCTGACAACTTTAAGCTAAAGTATCAGTTTTTTAGATAATTTAAGGAAGACAAAACTACTAATTTTAAGAGTTGCAGGGAGATAATCTACAATCTACTTCTCGAGATCATCAAATGATCCGTGGATCTTGGGTCGGACTGATCGCAGTCCGGTGCAATCCGACGTAGGACCAAGCATGAATTTGTAATTTAACAGACAAGTCCGTATTCATGCTTTATCTAGGAGGTTGGCTTGAGGGTTGGCTGTTTTAAGGAGTCATCGTCGATTTTGTTTAAAAGTTCGAACACTAGAATACTTAAAGAAAAATAATAAGCTTGCAAGTCGGCCTGATGGTCCAAGGTCAATGAATTAGTCGGGCTCAAAGGATTATGGACAAATGATCCCTTAAACAACTATATCGAGCAATGTTGCTGTTCGACTTTTGGTCGTGAGCTAAACGGCCTCACTCATCATAAAATTTGTAAAAAAATCTCACGTTTTTCACCTGTAATAATCATTTTAACTTATCATAATTACCTTAATTCACTTGATTTCAAAAACTAAAAAACAATCCAATTGGATCTACGTTCGAAATCAAGTATAAATTAAACATAAGCATGAACATGAAATCGAGAAAGCCAAGACAACTAACTCGAGTTAAAATTGTGATAAAGAACGACAACTAGACAAGAATGCTTACTAAACAAGAGGGATCCAATCCTAAGATTGTTGAAGCTGAATTCAATCACAACACCAAATAAAACAGCAATTTGACAATCTCTACACTAAACAATAATCTGAAGAGGGTACCTAGTTTTCGTATTTCTAAAGATACAAGAAATGAGTCGTTACAAAATTGACACATGCAAAATCGGTCATCTGACCAAGCTCAAAATCTCAACGTTCGACAAAAAACTTCGCGATAAATTTTAAGTATTTTCTCGAACAATTCCTAAGCTGGTGTATATGGAAAGTCACAGTATAATTCGATAGTTAACGTCAAGACGAATAGTCGGGGCCAAGTGTTGTTCGGTCCGAACACTGGCATGCATATAAATGAAGATTAGGTTTGAACCGAAGTAGTTCTTCCACCGGCGAGAAAATTGAAAATCTGCCTCAAATTTCCCCGAGAAGGCCGAGCATTCACTGCATATTTACAAACGAAGACAAGTCTTCTCTTCATTTCCCATTTGGTAATGCCGTTCTCCTTGAAGCATTTCCCACAATCAAACACTCCTAATACAGCAATAGTCACAAAAAAGTTCATCAAAAGGGTGTTAACAAGCATGATTTGGCAAAGAAAATGCAATATTATTTGTATGGTTTTGATCGGTAAACGTAACTTATACGAGATTAACTATTTCGATAAATATATTAATCAGTGATTAACTTATTCATCAGTACTCGATTCTTATTTTTAACCCTCCGTGAAGACCTTACTTCGATTCGTTTTCTCTCGTTTTCACAAACAAAGAAGACATCTACCAAACATCCACTGACGAGCAGAAAAAAACGAGACTTACCTTCTTCATCGAATAACGTTATCAAAATCGCAAGGCAAACACATATACTTATATCTTCCCCTGCACAAAGAAAGAAATCTCAATTTTAAAACTCGACTCCTAATTATATATTTAAAATCTAATGTGATATTTTTAAGCATAGAAGATAAACTTTACCATTGCCACAGCATATTATAAGTGTCTTCCCTTGGATAAGTTGTGCCTTCGCAAAGTCTAGCGCAGAAGGGAGATTTTTATGCAAGGAAAAGCGATCCACTTTCGACGTCTGGTTAAGAAAATCGGCAAAAATCACAAACTAATTTCTTTAAAATTCGAGTTATATCATAGAAAAATTTGCACTTACCAGCATTGGAACGTGAAGATAGGCTTCATTGCACGGAAGAGAAACTGAAACGACATCACAGTTGATTATGCCATTGACGTTACACACAGTTGAAACTGCACAAAACGATGAAACTTGATGGTGAAAATCTTGAAAACAAAATTGGTGACAAATTAAAAAGCCAAATTCAAATTCATTATTTTTCAAAACTTACCATTTTGAGATGAGCACACTCCAAGATTAGTAGAACCAAGCCAAGATATATCGTCTCGAGATGACCAATTCGTATTAACTTCGTCATCGATAAGATCACGAGAGAATAACGATTGTTCTGCATGTTGAGATCTATTGAACTCCCCTCTTAATTTTTGAGATTTAACGGCAACCTGAGGAGAATCGATACCTCTTCGAGCGCGATAAACTCGATCCTTCTCAACTATATCAGCCACCTTCTGATTGCATAAATCCGGCCCAGAGTTCATAAGATCATAAACATGAGGCCAAAAGAGGGTTGGAGATAAGCCTTTAGACCAGCTTTCTTCGTCATCTCCTGCTCCAGCAATGTAGTTCCAGCTAAACTCGGTGGTCGTTCTTCGTTCCACAGCTCCGGTCGATAAAGAAGCCGAAACGAGGATTATAGGCGTGAAATCCCAGGAATCGAGATCCGGCACTTCGTTTAGCCAGATGACGGACTTTTGAGAGATCCATAACGGGCGTAATGGCTTTTTTAAGGATAATGCGAGTGAGGCAATATCGGCTCCGCTCGAATCCAACTGTTTTGTCCATTTGTCGAGGTGTTCTTCAATGGCAGCCTTCTCTGTATCGGAAACCCAGAGGGGAAGGTGCAAAGAACAATCCCATTTTTGATTGGATATTGAAGAATCCTAATCAAAACAGGGTAAACCATACAGAATGATGAGAGAGAGAGAAAGAGATGATAGAGATTGTCGAACTGATCTTGAATAAGATAGACTTTTAAACTTACCCCATTCTCCTCAAGTCTACGGTTGTTTATAGATCGATTCAAAACACAAGTCCAAATGGGAATTGTTTTTGACATACTATCGGGAAATCGCTTCCCTCTTCGAGTGGAATCAACTATCATACATCCTCCTTTCTCTCCTACCCAATCATAATAAGCAAACCCATCCAAACTAGTTCAGTTTATTACAAAAAAACAACCATCGATTTCAGTTTTAGAAGTAAATCTCAATTACTCAGATCGAAAGAGAATTAATTTAACCAATTCAAAGGAAAAAAAACATCTTTTTTTCCAATAAGACATTAAATTGTCTGTTTCTATTGAAGAACAACGATAACTTCAAACCCAAAAAAAAAAAAAAAAAAAAGCTCAAGGGTAGTCTCCAACCCATTCAAACTAGTTCAGTTCATTACGAAAAGCAACCATTGATCTCAGTATCTCAATTACTCAGATCCAATTCAAAGAAAAAAGTATATAAAAAAACATATTTTTTCCTTAAAAAAACATTGTTGTCTTGAAAACCGTCTTTGTTTCAATTGAAGAACAATAATAACTTCACACCCACAAAAAAAAAAAAAAATCTAATGTACCATAAAAAAATAGTAACTTTAAATTTATTCTATGTTATCTAAAAACTAAAATGAAATTTCAAGCTGTATTTCTCAAGTCAAGTTCATCGTTAAGGTGTAACTTCAGAGGGAAAATTACGGTTAATCCCAGTTTTATGATTTTATGCTACATGCTCCTCGAAGTAGTGATGATTTCAAGGAATACACTTTTTTCTCTCCTTTTCTTTCTTTACCGTCAATTTTCTTAGGAACCAAACAAAAAAATGATAAGGACGTACCAGCCAGCTGAGCGACGTGAAGATTGAGCCTAGAGGTACTAAAAGACCAGTTATTGTTATGGCCGTCGGTAGATTTGAAGTAGCAGTTGGAATGAAATTTGTGGGAGTACCAGAGGCCACACCGTAGATTCGCGAGAACAGGAAGCTCCGGCCAGAGCTGGGAGATCTCTCCGACGAAGATGGAGTCCTCGTAGATGGATCTGAGAGAATTGTAAAGAGAATTCTCTCTGCGTTTGATTTTCCTCACTGCCTTGTATATGCTTATTTTCGTATCGTCCTCCATCGATAGAACTTCCCCCTCTTCTCGATCCAACCAAGAGAAATCGCAGAAGTGAAAATATGGATATTTATTTGAGTAAAATCCATTTTTTGGACTCAACTATCGGATGAGTGCAAAAAATAGATTAAACTTTGATTTTGTGCGAAAAATGGCTCAAAGTTTACGAAATGTTCAAGAGCTGACTTTGCGGCAAACCGTGTACCCGCCGCGGGGAGTCATTTGAATAGAACGGGTTGCTGCGTGCGGAGAACGGCAACCCGTTTCCACGAGCTTACGTTCGTGGGGGGTCTTCACCCTCTGAAATACCCCCTCGGGAAAACGGATTGTCGTTCTCTGCACGCGGCAACCCGTTCTCCCTGAGGGGACATTTCAGAGGGTAAAAACCCCCCGCGAACGTGAGGCACACGTGCACGCGGATGGTCTTCACCTCACAAGTGCCCATGACGGAGAACGGTTTGTCGTTCTCCTGATGCGGCAAACCGTACTCCGTCAAACCCGTGATCAATTATTGGCTGGATCACGGGCTGAACTGCTGAGAACGGCAACCCGTTCTATAAGAACGGGTTGCCGTTCTCTAGGCCTATTTAAAGGCTCTCTCCCCTCATTTTCTCATATCATCTCCCACTCTTCTCTTTTCTTCTCGATCTCTCTAACGCTTCTCAAATATTATCTTGCTTTCGAGAATTTTCAGGTACTAACAAACCGTTCTTCGTTAAGGCGACTCCCCGCGGGAGGTCGACGGGTTGCCTTTTTCCCCTTTGATTTTACCTTTCTTTCATTCAATAAGTTGTTTTCCTAATAAATTAACCCCGCCCAAGCCGATGGCAATAAAATACAATATTAAACTACCATAAAAAAGAAAAAAAAAAACTCAGTATATACCCTATCATCAAGAGCGGCCGGCATTGCGCTTCATGTACTGATATAACCCATGGAGCACCGCGACCATTGTAAGTTTCTCGGTGTTGATAAATATCTGGTTATGACTGCTAATATCAGCACCGAGAAACTTGCAAGGGTCGCGGTGCGTTATGGGTTATATCAGTACATGAAACGCAATGTCGGCGCTCTTGATGATAGGGTATATACTAAGTTTTTTTTTTTTTTAAATAACAGATAAATAGAACTGGTTGCCGCTTGTGGAGAACGGCAATCCGTTCTCCCTGAAGAGGCATTTCAGAGGGTGAACACCCCCCGCGAACGTGAGGTGCACGTGGACGCGGGGAGTCTTCACCCTTTGAAATGCCCCCTCGGGGAGAACGGGTTGCCACTCTCCACACGCGGCAACATATTCTCCCCGAGGGGGCATTTCAGAGGGTGAAGACCCCCGCGTCCACGTTAGGGGTGATCGTGGCTCAGTTCGGTCAAGTTTTTGAAAAATTTAGGACTGGACCACTAAATTCTGTTTTTAATTTTTGGGAAAAGTACCATTTAGACTCCAACGTATAGGGTCAGTGACCATTTGGTACCTAACGTATTTTTTGTACCCAATCAGACCCTAACGTATAAAACGTTTGCAATTCAAACCCTATCGTTAAAAAAGCCGTTAAAATTAGCACGTGCGATGACTAATACCCAAAATACCCTCAATAATAAATTAGTAAAAGTTAAAAAGGTGAAAGGTAAAAAATTGGCCGAAGCCCTAAGTGTTTGTCGTCGCCTGTTTCCATTCTCTCCGGCATCGCACCGACAGTCCTTCGATTCGCGACTCAGATCCCCAGCTCCTCACCGCCATATCCAACTTCGGCATAACCGCCACCTCCGCTCTCCCCAACACTCTCCTCTCCTCTGCTGCTTCCAACCCAGCCTTCGCCGACAATTGGGTTGAAACCAACATTGCTCGATTCTACCCCGCCATCAAATTCGGTGCCATTGCTGTCGGGAACGAAGTTTTTAGGCAGCCGGGAAGCCTGACTCAATTTCTTGTCCCCGCCATGAGACACATTCACGTTGTGCTTGTCAGACGTAAATTCCATTCCGCCATTAAAATATCCACTCCGATCTCTTTCGACGCTGTGCAAAATTCATTCCCACCTTCAGCCGGATCCTTCAAACCCAACTTGATCGCACCCGCGCTTAAACCCATATTGCATTTTCTCCGAAAAAATGGGTCCTATTTCATGGCTAACGGGTACCCGTTTTTTGCTTATGGCTGAGGTCAAATCCCCTTAGACTACGCTCTTGGCCGGGAAAATAATCCGAGAGTGGTGGATACAAAAACAGGGTTGAAATACTCGAGTCTCTTCCTGGCTCAAGTCGATGCCGTTTACGCCGCCATGTCCGCCATTGGATACGGCGACATAAAAATCGTCGTTACAGGGAGAGGGAGGGAGGGAGGGAGGGAGGGAGGGAGGGAGGGAGGGGGGGGGGGAGAGAGAGAGAGAGAGAGAGAGAGGGTATTATTGAGGGTATTTTGGGCATTAGTCATCGCACGTGCAGTGCACGTGCTAATTTTAACGGCTTTTTTAACGGTAGGGTTTGAATTGCAAACATTTTATACGTTAAGGTCTGATTGGGTACAAAAAATACGCTAGGTACCAAATGGTCACTGACCCCATACGTTAGAGTCTAAATGGTACTTTTCCCTTAATTTTTTGCACCAATAAGCCAAAAATACTTCCCAGAACCGGACCAGAATTCTAGTTTTTTTTTTGTTTGCACTATAACTAATCAAATTGGTTTGTGTAAAACCAAATGCCGGATAGACTCTAGTGGCATCACACGTGCTACATGGACTAGGAAACATGCTTCTACCCTGTTATATTAACATTTTATAATATCCACCATTAAAAAAAAAAAGCCGAATAAACAACTAATCTCACGTCCACATCACACAATCTAATGAGTTCCATGTTTTGTAACTATACTTAATAACTGAATGTTTCAAACATGTAAAGTTTTAAAGTAATCTTGCATTCAATCAAGGGAAAAAGTCTCAAAAACATTCATTCATTCATGTGTCTAATCAAACAAAAGTGTCATACAAGTTAACAAAAGAGACAAATAAAGAGGGTATAACATAAAAACTCAGAGGAAAAACCTAATCTTACTAAGAAAACGAGGGCAACAGTTTCCTCTTTCCCATTATCCGCTTCCTTCTCCTCACTAATAGGAGTAATCGCTACATTTTGATTTTCATTTGTACTTTTTGTTTTCATCCTATAAAATACAATAACTTATCAAACGAAGTAGCCAAATTAAACAATCTAATAAACATCTTTACAAATTACACAGCAAACAAACACAGCAACTACAACACAACAGAACATGCTGAAAAACAAATTCTAACAAAGCACAAACATATAATGAACATTAAACACAAAGTGCTCTCGGTCAATAGTTCCCAAGAGTCTCCCAAAAACAAAAAATGCAATCTAAAAGCGCTCTCGGTCAACAGTTCCGAAGAGTCTCCCAAAAACAGAAAATGCAATCTATAAGTGGCACTATCATGCTGTAAATTAAGCAAGGAACATGAATGTGTTAACAGAAACAAAAAAAATCGAACATAGCATGAAAATGCATGGAACATAATAGTAAAAAGCAAAATAGATGACATTCTGATTATGCATGCTGGTAGAGGAAACAAGAGTGATCATGCAACATTTAAAACGCGAAAACAATGGACGAAAGACAATAAAGAGAGAGGGCATGCATGCTAACAGAACAGACGAAGCAAAATAGAAAATAGAGAAACGGGGGACTGAAAAACAGAACCTGAAATTTGCAAACAAGAGCACTTTGCTTTAATACCACTTGATAGACAACCCCGCTAAACTTTACTGTCTCAGACAACGAGTTGGTTGCTCTGTTTTCCCCCATTAAAAGACAGAGGGAGAAGCTTATAAAAAGCCATATCCCCTCTTCTCTTCCCTCCGCTTTCTCTCTTCTTTCTTCTGCCCAAAATCCCTTCTCTTTCTGCTCCTATTTCTTCTTGTCTTATTCCGTTTTTCTCAATTTCTAACAAAGCACATTTCTAGGTCGGCACTCTCTCGGTGAAGCCGAGAAAGTGCCCCAAATGCCATAACAGAATCACGAGAAATCAAAATACAGTGGGCATCGAGAGAGTAAAACCACAATAGGTATGAAAAGTGAGAGCAGAAAAAACCTGTTGTGCGAACAGCGAGCCAGCGAGAGCGACTGGAAGAGACGGCGAGATACAGCTACGCACGGCGAGGGCGACTGGCGGCTGGCGCGAGAGACAAGGTGAGGCGACTGCAAGAGACACGGCGAGGCGAAGAATTCTGTCGAAGAAGAAAAGTCTGTCGAGAACGAATCAGCGAAGCGAAGAAAGTAGAAACTGAGTTCGATTTTAAGGGCATGGGTGGGCACTGGGCAGCGGCTTGCTTAACAGTCTGGGCCGATTCTACAAAAATTAGGTCACCAAACCCGCGAACCGCACCAATAACTGCGGTTCTTGAAAAAAAAAATCGATGTCTATTATTTTGTAAGGCAAAACTGCCCAGAACCGGACCAAACAGTCAGTTTTAGTCCAGTTCTTCGGTTCTCGGTTTTTTTGCTCACCCCTAGTCCACGTGTGCCTCATGTTCGCGGGGGGGGGGGGGGGGGGGGGGGGGGGGGTTCACCCTCTGAAATGCTCTCTCGGGGAGAACGAGTTACCATTCTCCTAATGCGGCAAACCATCATCCGTCAAACCTGTGATCAATTATTTGCTGGATCATGGGCTGAACTGCTGAGAACGGCAACCGGTTCTATTAGAACGGGTTGCCATAGACCAGGCCTATTTAAAGGCCCTCTCCCCTCATTTTCTCATACCACCTCTCACTCTTCTCTTTTCTTCTCGATCTCTCTAACGCTTCTCAAATGAGTTTTTATTTGGAAAAAAAAATATAGTTGTATGCAGAAAATTAAAGACGAAATAAGTGAATATTCGTTGCAAAATGGTTATGGCATCAAATTCCATCAATGCAACAAACAACGACTGACGGCTAAATGCGTAGAAGGTTGTGTATGGCGACTGCATGCGTCGCGGATGGAAGACGAGGAAATCTATGAAATAAATAATTTTATCGATTCTCACAGCTGTGCGAGGGTAGTTGAGAATCTAATAATTGACCGTTATTAATTATGATGCAAGTAACTATTATAATTATTTTCAAATAATGTTAATTTATTTCTTCTTATTTCTTTTAAATTATGTAATATAAAAAATAAAATTAAAACAATAATAATAAAATTAATTAATAATTAAATTAATTTAAGGGTAAACAACTTATTAATGAATGAAAAAAAAGTAAAATCAAAGCTAAAAAAGGCAACCCGTTGACACCCACGGGGAATTGCCTTAACGAAGAACGGTTTGCCGAGTACAGAGAACGGCAAACCGTTCTCCGTTAAGGACCACGTGTGTGTTGACTTAAATAGAGTTTAAGTCTAAATATGTTTTTGATGATGTGTTCATATGATGATTAATATATTTGATTATGTTTATTAAATGAGAATAATGAGTTTTGCATATAAAATCAATCGTTTTTGAAATACCCTTGGAAAGGGTATTTTAGTTTTCTAACAATATTGGTTAAGTGTACAGGGCTAAAATTGTATAAAATGTTCACATTAACCGATAGCTAAAAGACAAAGAAGACATCCACCGGTTGAAGAAAAGAATGGCATCCACCGATAGGTAAACGATAGAAACAGTGGAGTTTAAAGAATCACACATGCCGATCGCTAAACGACAAAAGGCGAAGTCGTTCAAGGCTTGCATCTGCCGATGGAGTTCAAGGCTTGCATCTGCTGATGGAGTTCAAGGCTTGCATCTGCCGATGGCATTTGAAGATACTTCTGCCGATGGCGTTTTCAAGCTGCATTTGTCGATGGCGTTTGAAGATACATCTCCCGATGGCGTTTTCAAGCTGCTTCTGTCGATGGCTTTTCAAGTTGCATCCACCGATGACGTTCTAATTTTTTAAAGCTGCTTCCACCGATGATCTTCCGCCAAATTTGAATATAACCGTGAAGCTACAGTGACGTTGTTTTCAGCATTAACTCCAGAACTTTAATGGCGACGACGAACAGCAATTTTAGATGCAACAGATATCTACTTCAGTACGGATGCTTCCCAACGGTAACATTTTTCCATTTGAAGAATGAAGCATTCAATTCTGTGAAGTAAAAATCAAACAGAGTATTTAAGCCGAGGTTAGAGCACGAAGAAACAACTTTTGCTAATTTTATTCTTAAGCCCTAACCTACGAGATTTATCATACTCTGTATTACTCTTCTACACCTCTCGATTCGATAACTTGAGATTTTAATCTTTGAGAGTGTAGTCTGAGCTTGAATTTTACAAACTCAAATATCTGTATAAGGCAGTGGATTGTCACCCGTGAAGAACAATCCAGATTTGTGAAAGGCAGTTGATCGGAGCCCGGAATTCCGATCTGTTTATTCTCGTAAGGAGAAGGTTAAGGATCTTCAAGGGGGAAACCTTGAAGCGTGGATGTAGGCAGGTTTTGGCCGAACCACGTAAAAACTCTTGTGTTGGTTTTTTTCTCTCTCCCTCTGTTATTTTTATTATTATGTTTGTCTGCCTATAGCTTAAGAAAAATTAAAAATGTCTAATTCACCCCCCTCTTAGACAATCTCGATCCTACAATTGGTATCAGAGCGGGTTATCATTGTCTAAGCTGTGTTTAAACACTCTGTGTTATATATATTTACAATGGCATTCAACACTAACTCCACACAAGTAGAAGGTCAAGCTACAAATAGACCTCCCTTCTTTGATGGTAGTGATTATGTCTACTGGAAGTCTAGAATGAGAATATTCGTTCAAGCTGTGGACTATGAATTGCGGAATAACATAGAAAATGGTCCTTACATTGCTGTCAAAACAGAGAATGGTGTGAAGATCCCCAAAGCTTCACACGAACTAAATGATACAGATAAAAAGAACTTGAGCTTAAATGTCAAGGCTATAAACACCATGTACTGTGCTCTGAATAGAGACGAATTCAATAGAGTACAAGGGTGTGAGAGTGCCCAAGAGATTTGGAACTTATTAGAGGTCACACACGAAGGCACAAATCAGGTGAAGGAGAGCAAAATGAACATGTTAGTACACGAGTATGAGCTGTTTACCATGTCAAAGGATGAGTCTATTTCATCTATGTTTACTCGGTTTACTAACATTACTAATGGTTTAAAAGCTCTCGGTAAGATTTATTCAGGTAAGGAACAGGTAAGAAAAATTTTGAGATGCCTACCTAGAGCCTGGCAACCAAAGGTGACAGCAATACAAGAGGCTCGGGATCTAAAGGTGCTCAAGCTTGAAGAGCTCATTGGCTCTCTGATGACTCATGAGATAACAATGAGGGTCAATGATAAGGAAGATCTCAAAGAAAAGGAGATCAGTAAAAGGAAGGATATTGCTCTGAAAGCCTCCTCCAGTAAACAAGAAGTATCTGAGGAAGAAGAAGAAGAAGATGATGAGGATATTGCCCTCATTACAAAGAGGTTCAGTAAATTTCTCCAGAGAAAAAGAATGCAAGGAAGGAGATTTCCAAAGGTTGAGAAATCTCAAAAGGAGAAGGAAATCACATGCTTCGGGTGTGGAAAGCCAGGTCATATGAAGGCAGACTGTCCACAAACGAAGAAGAATCCCAAGAAGTTTAAAAAGAAGGCTATGAAGGCTACTTGGGATGACAGTGAAGGTGACACTTCTTCTTCTGAAGATGAGGAAGTAGTCAACCTATGCTTCATGGCACACGATAATGAGGTTAGTATTTCTTTAAGTGACAGTGAGAGTGATAATGATGATGGTGAGCTAATTGATGCATTTAATGATCTGGTGAAACAATTTAGCATGTTAAAGGCTAAATATAATTTGTTGAAAAGTGAAAATGCAAATATAGTTGAAAAGCATGCCAAGGAAACTAATCTGTATGAAAAGGAAGTTAGTGAACTTAAAAAGAAAAATGAGACTTTGAATAAACTTGTTCTTTGGTTCTCAAATGGTAGCAAGAACCTAATACTGCTGATAGGAAATCATAGAGCTACTCATGATAAGGCAGGTATAGGTTATGATAAGTTCAATAAAAGGAAAGTTTTCAAGAATTTCTTTGTTAAACCGTCCACTTGTCATGCATGTAATGAAGTAGGACATAAATCCTTTGAGTGTCCCTTAAAATCAAACAATATAAAATCTGACAGTAAACTGCAATGGGTTCCTAAGGGGACCAGGCCTAACACTAGGACCCAAAAGATTTGAGTACCTAAGAAGACCAATTGATTTCTGTTTTGTAGGTTGACTGTTCTCCTGGAAAAGATAAATGGTACCTCGACAGTGGATGCTCTAGGCATATGACAGGAGACTCAACCAAGTTTGCTGTTGTCAACAAGAAGAAAGGAAGTGTTACTTTTGGTGGAAACCAAAAGGGCAAAATTGTTGGCATCGGCAATATAGGTAACAGTTTTAATCCTTCTATTGAAAATGTGCTTTTAGTTGAGGGATTAAAGCATAATCTGCTTAGTATTAGCCAGTTATGTGATAAAGGATATGAGGTGATTTTTAAATCAAACTCTTGTATAATTAAAGATGCATCTAATGACAAAACTCTGTTCACTGGCTATAGGAAAGAAAATATCTATATTATTGACATGGATGTTATTGAGCATGTTGATGAAAAATGTTTTGCTGTTAATTCTTCCCATGATTCCTGGATTTGGCATAGAAAATTAGGACATGTAGGGATGAATAATTTAGCTAAGATTACTAAAGAGAATTTAGTTAGAGGAATCCCTAAGATATCCTTTGAGAAGGATAAGGTCTGTGAAGCCTGCCAAATGGGTAAGCAGATCAAAAGTTCCTTTGCATCAAAGAATGCAATTTCAACTTCTAAGCCTCTCCAACTCCTTCACATGGATCTCTTTGGTCCTTCTAATACAGCAAGCTTAGGAGGAAAATTCTATGTCTTTGTCATTGTTGACGACTTTTCTAGATTTACTTGGGTTTATTTTCTGAAATCAAAGGATGAGACCATTGATATTTTCTCTAGCTTTAGGAAAAGAGTTCAAAATGAAAAGGAGCTCACCATTGTTGTTATTCGTAGTGATCATGGTAGAGAATTTGAAAATGAGAAATTTGAACTCTTGTGTCTCAAGTATGGAATTGAGCACAACTTCTCCTCTCCTAGAACCCCTTAGCAAAATGGTGTTGTTAAGAGGAAAAATAGGTCTCTCCAAGAGCTAGCTCGAACTATGCTTAATGAAAACTCTCTTCCTAGGTATTTCTGGGCTGAAGCTATTGCAACAGCCTGCTATGTGCTTAATCAGGTCTCAATAAGACCTATTCTTGAGAAAACTCCATATGAGCTCTAGAGTGGAAAAACTCCTTCTGTCAAATACTTTAGAGCCTTTGGTAGTAAATGTTTCATTCTCAACACTAAGGATAACTTAGGAAAATTTGATTCCAAATCTGATCTTGGAATTTTTCTTGGTTATTCTCTGACCAGTAAAGCATATAGGGTATTCAATAAGAGAACTCTAGTTGTTGAAGAATCAGTACATGTCAACTTTGATGAGTCCCCTCAGCCCACAATCTATGTGGATGAGGATGTTACCTTGGATAAACAACTCGATTCTCTTTCTTTAGAAAAGCCTTCAGATACTCCTCTAGTAGAAAAATCTTTAGAACCATCTTCAAGTTCTCTAGAAATTGTTCCTGTTAAAGATGAATCTGCAGATCTTCCTAGAGATTGGAAGTATATTAGAAACCATCCGTTAGATGAAATCTTAGGTGATCCTTCATTAGGTGTTAAGACCAGATCCTCTCTTAGGAATCTCTATGCCAATGTGGCATTTATTTCTCAGATAGAGCCTAAGAAGTTTAAGGAAGCCGAATTGATGAAAATTGGATTGTTGCAATGCAAGATGAATTAAACCAATTCGAAAGGAACAATGTTTGGGAACTTGTTCCAAAACCTGTTGATCATCCTATTATTGGAACTAAGTGGGTTTATAAGAATAAAATGGATGAAAATGAGATTGTAGTAAGAAACAAAGCTAGGTTAGTTGTCAAAGGTTACAATCAAGAAGAAGGAATTGATTTTGAGGAAACCTTTGCACCTGTAGCTAGGCTAGCATCCATTAGAATGCTCTTAGCCTATGCCTGCTACAAAAACTTCTCACTCTTTCAAATGGATGTAAAGAGTGCCTTTTTAAATGGATATATCATGGAAGAAGTTTATGTAGAACAGCCCTTAGGATTTGAAGACTCTGAAAAACCTGATTATGTTTACAAACTAAGAAAGGCCCTCTATGGACTTAAGCAGGCTCCTAGAGCTTGGTATGATAGATTGAAGAACTTCCTTGAGGAAAGGAATTTCAAAAAAGGAAATACTGATTCAACTCTATTTACCAAGCAAAAGGATAAAGACATTTTGTTAGTTCAAATTTATGTCGATGACATTATTTTTGGATCAACTAATGTCAACATGTGTAATGAATTTTCCTCCCTCATGCAAAGTGAATTTGAGATGAGTATGATGGGGGAGTTAAAATTCTTCTTAGGGTTTCAGATTAGTCAATCTCCTGATGAAATCTTCTTCTGTCAAGAAAAGTACATTAAGGAACTTCTTAAGAAATTTGGATTAGAATCTTCTAAGTCTTCCAAGACTCCCATGAGTACCACAACTAAATTGGATAAAGATGAAAAAGGAATTAGAGTTGATATTAAGAAATATCGTGGTATGATTGGTTCATTGTTATATCTGACTGCAAGTAGGCCAGATATACTCTTTAGTGTTTGTCTGTGTGCTAGATTCCAAGCTGGCCCTAAAGAATCCCACTTGAATGCAGTCAAGAGAATATTCAAATATTTGAGTGGAACTTATGATCTTGGATTGTAGTATCCTAAAGGCACTTCTTTTGATCTGATTGGATACTCTGATTCTGCCTATGCTGGTAGTCTAGTTGATAGGAAAAGCACCAGTTGAACATGTCAGTTCCTTGGTGAATCTCTTGTCTCCTGGTATTCTAAGAAACAGAATTCTGTTGCATTGTCAACTGTTGAGAGTGAATATATTGCTGCAGGCAGTTGTTGTGCACAAATGCTTTGGATGAAACAGACTTTGGAAGATTATAATCTGTTTTATGATAGGATTCCTATTTGGTGTGATAACACCAGTGCTATCAACATTTCTAAAAATCCTATTCAGCATTCTAGAACCAAGCATATAGATGTAAGATATCACTTCATCCGTGATCATGTTCAAAGAGGTGATATATCCTTAGAATTTGTTAATTCTGTAGATCAATTGGCCGACATATTTACAAAACCGTTGGATGAAAAGACCTTCAATAATATAAGAATAAGATTAGGTCTCATTCGGCTTGAGAAAAGCTAAATTTCCTCTGTTAGAGAATTTTGAGTGATGGAGCTGTTTTTGTTTAGATGGCATTGGTAGATGCATACTTACCGATAGGCATCGGATGATGTATTCTTAATCTGCCGACACGTGTGACCCATCAGGCTGATCGGTTTTACACGTGTGACTTCCTCTCGTCGGGCGATGCCCTATTCCATTTAAACTTTATTTCTTCTCCGAGACGCTTCATCTTTCGCGCCCTTTCAGAAAACCTCTGTTTCCAAACCTCTTTCTCTCTAGGTTTTTCCTTCTTCAAATCGCTCCAATGGCTTCATCGTCTTTCACTGTTCCTAAACCAGCCAAGAAGAAGGCCAAAATGACAGCTCGTCCTCCACGAGAGATTCCTCGTGCAAAAGAGTGGTCATCTCTCTTCTTTCTCTCTCAAGCTGCTGAGTTAAGGTACCATGACGACTTTAAGTACAAATCTTTAATTCCCAGTCGAGGTATTTACTTTGATGACTTAGCTGGAATGGATATTATAGAACCCTTGAAGGATCTCGGGTTATTATGACTTTTTGTTGTAGAATCGTACTATTACCTAGAAGCCATCAGAATTTTTTATGCCAATTTGAGTTTTACCTCTGATCTCTCAACTATAAAGAGCTATGTGTATAACAAGCACATAGAGATTACTCCACAGTTCATTAATGTCCTTCTGGAGGTCTCCCATTTAGATAGCTGCCCCTATAAGTATGTCTCCGGCACTGAGCCTCCTTTCTTTGGAACCTTTGACGGTCAAAGTTTTCTACAGATTATAGCTCTTGACCCAAATCATTCCACTGATCATCTTAAGGGCAAACACCTGACCGCAAGGGCTAGGTTATTTCATCAGATGATAGGGTACAATATTGTCCCTAAAGGTGGTCACCATGACGAAGTGAGTGCAATGGAGCTTTTTGTTCTGTTTGCACTTTACTACAAGGCCCCCTTCAATCTTGGATATGTTGTTGTTCGAAGGATGATTCAGGCAATGTCATCCAGGGCTACCTCTTTTCCTTACAATCTGCTCCTCATGAAGATATTTATGCAGCTTGAGGTTGTTTTTCCAGAGGATGAAGACCCCTTCCGTCTTCAACCTTCAAGTTACTATTCCCAAACCACCCTGAAGAAAATGGGAATAAAAAGAACAAGAACAGAGAACCTTGTTTTGGATGTTTCTAAGCAAAGTACTGCTAAGGCTGCAGCTGCCAAAAAGGGGAAGAGAAAACTTATCCTGCCAGAGGAGTCCACTGCTGAAGGAGGGGATGACTCTGAGATACCTGCATTTGATAATTCCCCTTCTCAATCTCAGGCTTCTAGCTTCCAACCTCCTCCTCTAGTGTGAAGGCGTCGTGCCCCTTCCTCAAGAGCACATGTTTCAGAGGCAATCTCTGCTCCCTCATCTGTGCCCCTTTCCATTCCAGAGAGTCCTCCATCTCCTCCACCCGCACTTCTTCTACCGGCTCTGCTTCCTCCAGCTCCTCCATCTCCAGTCCAACAGGCTATACCTCCTCCATCTCCAGTCCAACAGGCAATACCTCCTCCCTCTCCAGCCCAACAAGCTCTACCTCCTCCCTCTCCAGTCCATCATGCTCCTCCAGTCCTAACAGCCCCACATGTCCCAGTCTCCTCACCAATTCCGTCAGTTACTTCTGCAACTCCAAAGACATATCAAATGAGATTTTTCATAAGTGAGGACCAATACTCTGAACTGAAGTCTTCCATTGCCAGCCTTGGCACTGCACTCAGCTCCATTCAAAGTCAGCTTGATAAGAACCAAAAGGAAATAGGAATCGCCTTAGACACCGGTCTTGGTTTGCTGTCTTAGAAAGTGGATGCTGATAGGCGCATGGTTGTCAGGGAACTTGAGTTTCTCCGATCTTCAGTTGACGCTTTGAATCCTGAACCTGAACCCGAACCATCTAGTTCTGTCAGTGTTCCAGAGGCTTGCTTTGAAGATCTTTTTCTTCCCTTTTCCAGGCCTGCAGTTGCTGAAGATGTGCGCTTACTGTCGTTGGATCTTCAGGAGGCTGAACTCGCATTCTCTCCTCCTGTTGTTCCTACTGCTGGTCTTTCTGTCGAGCCTCCTCCATGTATGGACATGGTGGTGTACTCAGAACCTTCTCCATCTCCGGCTCCCTGCCAGGCCATGGTGGTCTATCAACCACTCATCCCTCTTGATATTCAGTCACTTCCAGCACTTGTAGATGCTTATTTCAATCCGAACCTTGAAGTGCCTTCTTGGATTCAACAAGCTTTTTGGAGTCATTTTTTAGCTTTCTTTAAATAGATGATATTTTTTTTGTTACAACTCTAATGTTGAATATTCTGATGTTTACTATTTGGTATTCTTATGTTGAATGCATTGCTTCTACTGTCCCTCTGTTTGTTGTGTTTTTGATAATGTCAATGTGGGAGAATATATTTGATTGATGATGGACATGCATGTGGATTTAGTTACTATGATTTGTGTATGCATATTTTTTTTGGAAATCTGGATATATGCATGTCTTTGAAACTCTGGTATGCTCCGTGTTTGTTTTTGGAATATATGCATTTGCTATGGGGGAGCTAGAATTATGGGGGAGAGTAACATTTAATCAAATTTACATTAATATTTTGTCATCATCAAAAATGGGGAGATTGTTGACTTAAATAGAGTTTAAGTCTAAATATGTTTTTGATGATGTGTTCATATGATGAGTAATATATTTGATTATGTTTATTAAATGAGAATAATGAGTTTTGCATATAAAATCAATCGTTTTTGAAATACCCTTGGAAAGGGTATTTTAGTTTTCTAACAATATTGGTTAAGTGTACAGGGCTAAAATTGTATAAAATGTTCACATTAACCGATAGCTAAAAGACAAAGAAAGACATCCACCGGTTGAAGAAAAGAATGACATCCACCGATAGGTAAACGACAGAAACAGTGGAGTTTAAAGAATCACACATGCCGATCGCTAAACGACAAAAGGCGAAGTCGTCAAGGCTTGCATCTGCCGATGGAGTTCAAGGCTTGCATCTGCCGATGGAGTTTAAGGCTTGCATCTGCCGATGGCGTTTGAAGATACTTCTGTAACGCCCCGAGTTATCTGAACCCGGTTCGCTACTCATTACTTGATCATAACTAAGAAATTTCGAATAAATTTAAAACTTCATTCGACATTCAAAATTTGACATTTTCTAAACGTTCAAAACATTTGAAAACTTTGCAGCGGAAAATTATTTAAAACTACAATGGGGATTTAACTAGCTGTGAAAGTATTGTTGGAAAGATTAATGGAAATGTTTAAAGTATTCGGTCAAGAGAAAATAAGGTTTTAAATGATGGACTACTCAAGGAATTACAAAAGTCGAATCCATCTGCCGACGACAAAGTCAACGGAAGGAGACGGAACGAGGTTCCTGCCGATGACGTCACGAGTTGAACTCGTCTGCCGACGACTAGTCAACGGAAGGAGACGGAACGAGGTTCCTGCCGATGACGTCACGAGTTGAACTCGTCTGCCGACGACTAGTCAACGGAAGGAGCAGAAGCAGAAAACCAAAGGCTTCTGCCGATGACGTCTACACAACTTCACCCACAACTTTATCTGCCGATGAAATCATGGTAACTTCACACACCACTTCATCTGCCGATGAAGTTAACATAACTTCATCTGCCGAAGAAGTCGGCGCAATTTCATCTCTCAATAGACAAATGGGTTACTCTACACCTTCCGATGGAATGGACTACATCTGCCGACACGTGCTACTCACGTAACTCCTTAAAGCATCTACTGATAGACTTTAAAATTTACATCTTCCGATGGCTTTTCTGAAGACATCTTCCGATAGAATTTAAAATTTACTCAACATCTACCGACAGATATCATCTGTCGATAGAGAGCAAAACAACAACTCTAATCGCTTCACTTGCAAATCCAGTAATAGACCAACAGAATACTAAATTCAGAGAAAACTAAGAATACTTTTGAAAACTTCAAGTAACTCATTCTTGCTAAAACTAACCAGAGACAATCCAAACCTTTGTGTCACTAGAAACTCATAAGTACTATCTTGAAATCCCAACAGAATATCGTTATCAGAAAAGAAACTCAAAAGCGAATTCCAAAACATTAAAATTTCTACTGTCATGAAAGCTCAGTATAATAAATTTAAAATACTGTCAATTAATCTTTGTTAGTCAATGACACCAGTCAAACCGCCCCATCAGATGCCTGACCGTTGCACAGCCGTGCTCCACCAACCTCATCTACTCGGTCATGCTCTCAGGGAAATCACCTGCTGTATCCTCAACACCTACATCACAAAACTCATCTATTAGCCTAATGCTAAGCAAGTAAAGCATTAATGAAATGTATGCTGAAACATAAACCCTGATCATGCAGTTTCTAATTTTCTCAACTCAGTTGTGCATCGTTCATAAACTGGTCTGATCCCTAAGTTCCCTTGGGAGTGGGATCGGTTCTCCCAATGTAATAAATCCTCTACTCAGTTAAGGGGCGGATTACTTCCCTTAACAGCTAATACAGATCCCTTAATTCCCTTGGGAGTGGGATCGGTTCTCCCAATGTAATAAATCCTCTACTCAGTTAAGGGGCGGATTACTTCCCTTAACAGCTACTCTGTTTCATTCAATTCATACTCATCATAACCTTGCACATAAATTCATTTTCGTAATTCTTTAAAAAAAACTTAATGCATGACATAGAGAAAAGAAACACTCAAACATGCATAAACCTACTGTTTTGTGATGTAGGCCCGAAGGCTCACACATTACTTTACTTACCTGGCTCCTGGAAATCGCTCGGCTATATGCTACTCCAAAATCTGCTCACTTAAAACCATTGACAGATTATGGATTAGATCTCCACTAAACTTTATCTAACTACTGAAGTCTAAGGAAGCCAGTTTGGGGCTCTACTGATTAAGCATTCCCGATACATCACTAAACCCCAAAACCCAAATCTCTCACCCGCAGCTTATCGAAGATACATTCATTGCAATCCTTCAGCTACCCTAGCACTAGAACGGCAAGTAGTTGATTCAAAACTCACCTTGGTTGGGGAAAACCGGAGGGGAAATCGCCCAGAGGTAGTCTGCTTGAGCTGAGAGGTAAGAGTAATAAAACAGTGGCGGCTAAACCTCACTAAACCTTTCCTTAAATACCTCATCCACAATATAAATTCGCAATTACCATCTTGCCCCTGCCTAGTCATTTACAACCTAATCAACATTTCACTAAATTTTAACCATAAAAATTATATACCACCGTTTAATAACTTATTTGATTTATTGAAACCGGGTGCTACAATCTACCCTCCTTAAAAGAATTTTGTCCTCAAAATTCAGTACCTGAATAACTCCGGATGTTGATCCATCATGTCTTGCTGGCGTTCCCAAGTTGTCTCCTCCAAGTTCTGGTTGTGCCATAAGACTTTCACTAGTGGCACTTCTTTGTTGCGCAATACCTTCACTGCATAATCTAGAATCTTTACTTGCTTTTCTTCATAAGTGAGTGTAGGTTGAATCTCAATGTTCTGCTGTTCAACGACATGAGTTGGATCCCGTATACACTTCTTTAGCATAGAGACATGGAACACATCATGTATTCCTTCCATAGAAGCTGGTAGCTGTAATTGATAGGCTGCTTTCCCAACTCTCTTCAGGATAGTGAACGGTCCAATAAATCTGGGGTTCAACTTTCCTCTTTTTCCAAATCTCACGACTCCTTTGAAAGGTGACACCTTAAGGAAACTTCATCCTCTACTTCAAATTCCAGTTCTCTTCTCCTCTTGTCTGCATAGCTTTTCTGTCGGCTTTGAGCTGTCAAAATTCTCTGTCGGATGAGGGCAATCTTCTCCACTGTTTGCTGCACGATATCAGGACCTAGTAGTTGTGCTTCACCAACTTCATCCCAGTACAAAGGTGATCTGCATTTTCGTCCATATAATGCCTCATACGGTGCCATTCCTATTGTCGCCTGAAAACTGTTGTTGTAAGAGAACTCTACCAATGGTAAATACTTACTCCAAGATCCTTGAAAATCTAATATGCACGCTCGGAGCATATCCTCTAAGGTCTGAATAGTTCTCTCGGATTGTCCATCTGTTTGAGGGTGAAAGGCTGTGCTAAAGTTAAGTTGTGTTCCCATAGCCTTATGCAAACTTTTCCAAAACTTAGAAGTAAATCTAGAGTCTCGGTCTGAAACTATAGTGCTTGGAACTCCATGCAATCTAATGATCTCTTGCACATACAAATCTGCTAGTTGATCCATCGAATATGTTATCTTAATAGGCAGAAAATGGGCGGATTTGGTCAAACGATCAACTATTACCCAAATTGCATCGTGTCCTTTTGCTGTTCTAGGCAATCCTGTAACAAAATCCATTGTCACTTGTTCCCACTTCCATTACGGAACTGGTAGGGGTTGCAATGTTCCTACAGGCCTCTGATGTTCAGCTTTGACCTGCTGGCAGACCAAACATGACTCCACGTACTCCGCTACACATCTTTTCATACTTGGCCACCAAAAATGCTGCTTGAGATCTCTGTACATCTTAGTACTTCCAGGATGAATAGAGAGTCTAGAAGAATGAGCCTCGGATAGAATTTCCTTTCGAAGCTCGACATTAGCTGGAACAAACCATCTATTTCTAAACTTAAGGATTCCATCAGCCGAGCAGTTGAAATCTGTCTTGACAGTAGAATCTATGTACAGCTTATACTTATTGCATTCAGCGTCATTCATTTGAACTTCCTTTATTCTCCCCAAAATAGTAGGCCTCAAAGATATGGCCGAAAGCATGGCTGACACGCTAGATACTGCTTCAAGGTTAAACCTTAGGAATTCAGTCTCTAAGGCTATCGGTATGTCTAGAATCAACGTAGAAACCGATGGAGTCACCCTGCTCAAAGCGTCTGCCACTACATTCGCTTTGCCGGGATGATACTTAATCTCAAAGTCATAGTCTTTTACAAATTCCAACCATCTACGTTGCCTCATGTTTAGCTCCTTCTGTGTGAAAATGTACTTCAGACTCTTATGATCTGAAAATATTTCGCAAGTTTGTCCATACAGGTAGTGCCTCCAAATCTTTAATGCAAAAACCACTGCAGCTAATTCTAAGTCATGAGTAGGATAATTCTTCTCGTGCACTTTTAATTGCCTAGATGCATAAGCTATAACTTTTCCGTCTTGCATCAAAACACAGCCAAGTCCAATTTTGGAAGCATCGCAATAAATACTAAACTTACCATTTTCAACAGGAAGGGTTAGTATAGGTGCATTGGTCAATTTCTGCTTTAAGATTTGGAAACTGAACTCACACTTATCAGTCCAAATATACTGTACATTTTTCCTTGTTAACATAGTGAGGGGTGTGGCAATCTTCGAAAACCCCTCAATAAACTTTCTGTAGTACCCTGCTAGTCCAAGAAAGCTCCTGATATCTGTAGCATTCTTCGGTTGGGGCCATTCCTTAACTGCTTGAACTTTAGCTGGATCGACAGATATTCCATCACCAGAGATCACGTGACCAAGAAAGTGAACTCTGTCCAACCAAAATTCACACTTGGAAAACTTAGCATAAAGTTGGTGCTGTCTTAGTAACTCCAACACCAAACCCAAATGCCTTGCATGCTCGTCCTCAGTTTTAGAGTAGATTAGGATGTCATCGATGAATACTATAACAAACTTATCTAAATACTCACGAAACACCCTATTCATGAGATCCATGAATGCTGCTGGTGCATTTGTCAAACCAAAAGACATAACCAAAAGCTCATAGTGTCCATACCTTGTACGAAAAGCAGTCTTTGGGATGTCTTCGGATTTAACCTTCAATTGGTAATAACCGGACCTTAAGTCAATCTTAGAGAAAACTCTCGCACCCTTAAGTTGGTCAAATAAGTCGTCAATCCTCGGTAGAGGGTACTTATTCTTGACAGTTAACTTATTCAATTCTCTATAATCAATGCACATACGCATTGATCCATCCTTCTTCTTGACAAAGAGGACAGGTGCACCCCACGGTGAGAAGCTTGGGCGTATGAATCCCTTCTCCAACAAGTCCTCCAACTGTTTCTTTAACTCTTTAAGTTCTGTTGGTGCTAGTCTATATGGATTTTTAGACACAGGCTCGGCCCCGGGGTAAACATCTACAACAAATTCAATTTCTCTATCGGGTGGTAAACCAGGAAGGTCATCTAAAAACACTTCAGGAAAGTCTCGGACAGTTAGGACATTCTGAGGATTTGCCTTTCCTACAAGCCGTGCGTCTAAAACGCTAGCTAAGAAGCACGAATACCCTCTACACAGGGAAGGTCTAGTGTTAATGGAAGTCATCACAGACATCACCTCACTCTTCCTTGAGGCCTGAAAGGTATGTTTCAAATTACCAGGGGGTTGGAAACTAACTATTCCAGTCCTACAATCAATTGTGGCATAATGTTTAAACAACCAATCCATTCCTAGGATTACATCAAATCCCATTATGTCCATAATAATGAGATCGGCAGGTAAATTCATGTTCCCTACCAATACATTGTTATCAGGAATTACTTGGTTAGAGTGCATATGTTCACCAGAGGGTAAGGCAACATCAAATACATGCACAGTAGAGGTAAGCTTTACATCTAACTTATCAGCAAATGTCAATGCTACGAATGAATGTGTTGCACCAGAATCTATCAATGTAAAAGCGGGTAGGGAATTGACCAGTATAGTACCTGACACCACAGCAGGCTGCTCATCATCGCCTGGCTCAACCATGGAGAATATTCTTGGCTTAATCACAGCAGGGCCATTCTTCAAGGCCGGACAGTCTCTGTTAAAGTGACCAACCTTGCCGCAGTTGAAACACCGAGTGACTCTGGGTCTCGGGCAATCTCTGAAAGCATGCCCAACTTCATCGCAATTGAAACACTTTCCCGATCCAAACCTGCATTCACCCAAATGACTTTTCAGACACTTCGGACACTGGGGATACTTCTGACTATCCGGTACCTTCCTCCTTGATCTTTGGCTGTTCTGGCCTTCATTCGGCCTCTTCATCCCTCTCTATTGTTGTGGTTGAACAAACCTTTGTGGGACTTCCTTTGTTCCAGCACACATCCTTTCAGCCTCTTCCACTTCCAGAGCAGTGGACACTACTTCACTTAACGCCAAACCTTTAATACCGCAAAATTTAACTCCTCGGTAAATTTCTGGTTTCAGTCCATGCACAAACTTGAACACCTTATCCTCGTCTTTGTGAGCAAAGTGTCCAGCAAACCTGGACAGGGACTCAAACTGCCTACTATACTCGGCCACAGACCCTGTCTGCTTCAAGTTCAGAAACTCCAACTTCTTTGCAGTTTGGACGGTGCTATTGAAATACTTCCCGTAGAAAATGTCTTTGAATCGTGACCATTGCATTGTCAAAACATCTGTGGTGGTTTCTATTGTCTCCCACCAGAGCTGAGCTTCTCCAGCCAAATGAAAGGTTGCCAATGTGACTTTCTCTTCTTCTCCTATGTTGGCACACCTGAACATACTTTCAATCTTCCTAAGCCATCCCTCAGCAATGACTGGATCGGAGGAATGTCCATCAAATGTGGGTGGTCTCAGTCTCCGGAATCTATCTCCAGAATGTTCACTGTTAGAACCTGAGTTAGCACTTCCTTGTGCTTCCCGATTCAACAGCACTCCTAATTGATCAGATTGTTGACGCACAATATCAGTCTGCTGACGCATTAATTCTGTCAGCTGCCTAATTACACTAGAGTCCTCCTCACGTCTAGGACTTGGTATCTCTCTTGGTATTCTTGGTCTTCCTGGGCGCCTAGCCATTTTACTAATTTCCTGCACAGGGTTAACTACTCTCATAAACATTTTATAACTAAAGCTAACATAAACACTTACAGTTGTTGGAGTACTTCCATGCAACGATTGGCACTGATGAGTAATCTTTTGAACGGTTTAACTGAATGTCTCTGATACCATACTGTAACGCCCCGAGTTATCTGAACCCGGTTCGCTACTCATTACTTGATCATAACTAAGAAATTTCGAATAAATTTAAAACTTCATTCGACATTCAAAATTTGACATTTTCTAAACGTTCAAAACATTTGAAAACTTTGCAGCGGAAAATTATTTAAAACTACAATGGGGATTTAACTAGCTGTGAAAGTATTGTTGGAAAGATTAATGGAAATGTTTAAAGTATTCGGTCAAGAGAAAATAAGGTTTTAAATGATGGACTACTCAAGGAATTACAAAAGTCGAATCCATCTGCCGACGACAAAGTCAACGGAAGGAGACGGAACGAGGTTCCTGCCGATGACGTCACGAGTTGAACTCGTCTGCCGACGACTAGTCAACGGAAGGAGACGGAACGAGGTTCCTGCCGATGACGTCACGAGTTGAACTCGTCTGCCGACGACTAGTCAACGGAAGGAGCAGAAGCAGAAAACCAAAGGCTTCTGCCGATGACGTCTACACAACTTCACCCACAACTTTATCTGCCGATGAAATCATGGTAACTTCACACACCACTTCATCTGCCGATGAAGTTAACATAACTTCATCTGCCGAAGAAGTCGGCGCAATTTCATCTCTCAATAGACAAATGGGTTACTCTACACCTTCCGATGGAATGGACTACATCTGCCGACACGTGCTACTCACGTAACTCCTTAAAGCATCTACTGATAGACTTTAAAATTTACATCTTCCGATGGCTTTTCTGAAGACATCTTCCGATAGAATTTAAAATTTACTCAACATCTACCGACAGATATCATCTGTCGATAGAGAGCAAAACAACAACTCTAATCGCTTCACTTGCAAATCCAGTAATAGACCAACAGAATACTAAATTCAGAGAAAACTAAGAATACTTTTGAAAACTTCAAGTAACTCATTCTTGCTAAAACTAACCAGAGACAATCCAAACCTTTGTGTCACTAGAAACTCATAAGTACTATCTTGAAATCCCAACAGAATATCGTTATCAGAAAAGAAACTCAAAAGCGAATTCCAAAACATTAAAATTTCTACTGTCATGAAAGCTCAGTATAATAAATTTAAAATACTGTCAATTAATCTTTGTTAGTCAATGACACCAGTCAAACCGCCCCATCAGATGCCTGACCGTTGCACAGCCGTGCTCCACCAACCTCATCTACTCGGTCATGCTCTCAGGGAAATCACCTGCTGTATCCTCAACACCTACATCACAAAACTCATCTATTAGCCTAATGCTAAGCAAGTAAAGCATTAATGAAATGTATGCTGAAACATAAACCCTGATCATGCAGTTTCTAATTTTCTCAACTCAGTTGTGCATCGTTCATAAACTGGTCTGATCCCTAAGTTCCCTTGGGAGTGGGATCGGTTCTCCCAATGTAATAAATCCTCTACTCAGTTAAGGGGCGGATTACTTCCCTTAACAGCTAATACAGATCCCTTAATTCCCTTGGGAGTGGGATCGGTTCTCCCAATGTAATAAATCCTCTACTCAGTTAAGGGGCGGATTACTTCCCTTAACAGCTACTCTGTTTCATTCAATTCATACTCATCATAACCTTGCACATAAATTCATTTTCGTAATTCTTTAAAAAAAAACTTAATGCATGACATAGAGAAAAGAAACACTCAAACATGCATAAACCTACTGTTTTGTGATGTAGGCCCGAAGGCTCACACATTACTTTACTTACCTGGCTCCTGGAAATCGCTCGGCTATATGCTACTCCAAAAATCTGCTCACTTAAAACCATTGACAGATTATGGATTAGATCTCCACTAAACTTTATCTAACTACTGAAGTCTAAGGAAGCCAGTTTGGGGCTCTACTGATTAAGCATTCCCGATACATCACTAAACCCCAAAACCCAAATCTCTCACCCGCAGCTTATCGAAGATACATTCATTGCAATCCTTCAGCTACCCTAGCACTAGAACGGCAAGTAGTTGATTCAAAACTCACCTTGGTTGGGGAAAACCGGAGGGGAAATCGCCCAGAGGTAGTCTGCTTGAGCTGAGAGGTAAGAGTAATAAAACAGTGGCGGCTAAACCTCACTAAACCTTTCCTTAAATACCTCATCCACAATATAAATTCGCAATTACCATCTTGCCCCTGCCTAGTCATTTACAACCTAATCAACATTTCACTAAATTTTAACCATAAAAATTATATACCACCGTTTAATAACTTATTTTGATTTATTGAAACCGGGTGCTACAATCTACCCTCCTTAAAAGAATTTTGTCCTCAAAATTCAGTACCTGAATAACTCCGGATGTTGATCCATCATGTCTTGCTGGCGTTCCCAAGTTGTCTCCTCCAAGTTCTGGTTGTGCCATAAGACTTTCACTAGTGGCACTTCTTTGTTGCGCAATACCTTCACTGCATAATCTAGAATCTTTACTTGCTTTTCTTCATAAGTGAGTGTAGGTTGAATCTCAATGTTCTGCTGTTCAACGACATGAGTTGGATCCCGTATACACTTCTTTAGCATAGAGACATGGAACACATCATGTATTCCTTCCATAGAAGCTGGTAGCTGTAATTGATAGGCTGCTTTCCCAACTCTCTTCAGGATAGTGAACGGTCCAATAAATCTGGGGTTCAACTTTCCTCTTTTTCCAAATCTCACGACTCCTTTGAAAGGTGACACCTTAAGGAAAACTTCATCCTCTACTTCAAATTCCAGTTCTCTTCTCCTCTTGTCTGCATAGCTTTTCTGTCGGCTTTGAGCTGTCAAAATTCTCTGTCGGATGAGGGCAATCTTCTCCACTGTTTGCTGCACGATATCAGGACCTAGTAGTTGTGCTTCACCAACTTCATCCCAGTACAAAGGTGATCTGCATTTTCGTCCATATAATGCCTCATACGGTGCCATTCCTATTGTCGCCTGAAAACTGTTGTTGTAAGAGAACTCTACCAATGGTAAATACTTACTCCAAGATCCTTGAAAATCTAATATGCACGCTCGGAGCATATCCTCTAAGGTCTGAATAGTTCTCTCGGATTGTCCATCTGTTTGAGGGTGAAAGGCTGTGCTAAAGTTAAGTTGTGTTCCCATAGCCTTATGCAAACTTTTCCAAAACTTAGAAGTAAATCTAGAGTCTCGGTCTGAAACTATAGTGCTTGGAACTCCATGCAATCTAATGATCTCTTGCACATACAACTCTGCTAGTTGATCCATCGAATATGTTATCTTAATAGGCAGAAAATGGGCGGATTTGGTCAAACGATCAACTATTACCCAAATTGCATCGTGTCCTTTTGCTGTTCTAGGCAATCCTGTAACAAAATCCATTGTCACTTGTTCCCACTTCCATTCCGGAACTGGTAGGGGTTGCAATGTTCCTGCAGGCCTCTGATGTTCAGCTTTGACCTGCTGGCAGACCAAACATGACTCCACGTACTCCGCTACACATCTTTTCATACTTGGCCACCAAAAATGCTGCTTGAGATCTCTGTACATCTTAGTACTTCCAGGATGAATAGAGAGTCTAGAAGAATGAGCCTCGGATAGAATTTCCTTTCGAAGCTCGACATTAGCTGGAACAAACCATCTATTTCTAAACTTAAGGATTCCATCAGCCGAGCAGTTGAAATCTGTCTTGACAGTAGAATCTATGTACAGCTTATACTTATTGCATTCAGCGTCATTCATTTGAACTTCCTTTATTCTCCCCAAAATAGTAGGCCTCAAAGATATGGCCGAAAGCATGGCTGACACGCTAGATACTGCTTCAAGGTTAAACCTTAGGAATTCAGTCTCTAAGGCTATCGGTATGTCTAGAATCAACGTAGAAACCGATGGAGTCACCCTGCTCAAAGCGTCTGCCACTACATTCGCTTTGCCGGGATGATACTTAATCTCAAAGTCATAGTCTTTTACAAATTCCAACCATCTACGTTGCCTCATGTTTAGCTCCTTCTGTGTGAAAATGTACTTCAGACTCTTATGATCTGAAAATATTTCGCAAGTTTGTCCATACAGGTAGTGCCTCCAAATCTTTAATGCAAAAACCACTGCAGCTAATTCTAAGTCATGAGTAGGATAATTCTTCTCGTGCACTTTTAATTGCCTAGATGCATAAGCTATAACTTTTCCGTCTTGCATCAAAACACAGCCAAGTCCAATTTTGGAAGCATCGCAATAAATACTAAACTTACCATTTTCAACAGGAAGGGTTAGTATAGGTGCATTGGTCAATTTCTGCTTTAAGGTTTGGAAACTGAACTCACACTTATCAGTCCAAATATACTGTACATTTTTCCTTGTTAACATAGTGAGGGGTGTGGCAATCTTCGAAAACCCCTCAATAAACTTTCTGTAGTACCCTGCTAGTCCAAGAAAGCTCCTGATATCTGTAGCATTCTTCGGTTGGGGCCATTCCTTAACTGCTTGAACTTTAGCTGGATCGACAGATATTCCATCACCAGAGATCACGTGACCAAGAAAGTGAACTCTGTCCAACCAAAATTCACAATTGGAAAACTTAGCATAAAGTTGGTGCTGTCTTAGTAACTCCAACACCAAACCCAAATGCCTTGCATGCTCGTCCTCAGTTTTAGAGTAGATTAGGATGTCATCGATGAATACTATAACAAACTTATCTAAATACTCACGAAACACCCTATTCATGAGATCCATGAAGGCTGCTGGTGCATTTGTCAAACCAAAAGACATAACCAAAAGCTCATAGTGTCCATACCTTGTACGAAAAGCAGTCTTTGGGATGTCTTCGGATTTAACCTTCAATTGGTAATAACCGGACCTTAAGTCAATCTTAGAGAAAACTCTCGCACCCTTAAGTTGGTCAAATAAGTCGTCAATCCTCGGTAGAGGGTACTTATTCTTGACAGTTAACTTATTCAATTCTCTATAATCAATGCACATACGCATTGATCCATCCTTCTTCTTGACAAAGAGGACAGGTGCACCCCACGGTGAGAAGCTTGAGCGTATGAATCCCTTCTCCAACAAGTCCTCCAACTGTTTCTTTAACTCTTTAAGTTCTGTTGTTGCTAGTCTATATGGATTTTTAGACACAGGCTCGGCCCCGGGGTAAACATCTACAACAAATTCAATTTCTCTATCGGGTGGTAAACCAGGAAGGTCATCTAAAAACACTTCAGGAAAGTCTCGGACAGTTAGGACATTCTGAGGATTTGCCTTTCCTACAAGCCGTGCGTCTAAAACGCTAGCTAAGAAGCACGAATACCCTCTACACAGGGAAGGTCTAGTGTTAATGGAAGTCATCACAGACATCACCTCACTCTTCCTTGAGGCCTGAAAGGTATGTTTCAAATTACCAGGGGGTTGGAAACTAACTATTCCAGTCCTACAATCAATTGTGGCATAATGTTTAAACAACCAATCCATTCCTAGGATTACATCAAATCCCATTATGTCCATAATAATGAGATCGGCAGGTAAATTCATGTTCCCTACCAATACATTGTTATCAGGAATTACTTGGTTAGAGTGCATATGTTCACCAGAGGGTAAGGCAACATCAAATACATGCACAGTAGAGGTAAGCTTTACATCTAACTTATCAGCAAATGTCAATGCTACGAATGAATGTGTTGCACCAGAATCTATCAATGTAAAAGCGGGTAGGGAATTGACCAGTATAGTACCTGACACCACAGCAGGCTGCTCATCATCGCCTGGCTCAACCATGGAGAATATTCTTGGCTTAATCACAGCAGGGCCATTCTTCAAGGCCGGACAGTCTCTGTTAAAGTGACCAACCTTGCCGCAGTTGAAACACCGAGTGACTCTGGGTCTCGGGCAATCTCTGAAAGCATGCCCAACTTCATCGCAATTGAAACACTTTCCCGATCCAAACCTGCATTCACCCAAATGACTTTTCAGACACTTCGGACACTGGGGATACTTCTGACTATCCGGTACCTTCCTCCTTGATCTTTGGCTGTTCTGGCCTTCATTCGGCCTCTTCATCCCTCTCTATTGTTGTGGTTGAACAAACCTTTGTGGGACTTCCTTTGTTCCAGCACACATCCTTTCAGCCTCTTCCACTTCCAGAGCAGTGGACACTACTTCACTTAACGCCAAACCTTTAATACCGCAAAATTTAACTCCTCGGTAAATTTCTGGTTTCAGTCCATGCACAAACTTGAACACCTTATCCTCGTCTTTGTGAGCAAAGTGTCCAGCAAACCTGGACAGGGACTCAAACTGCCTACTATACTCGGCCACAGACCCTGTCTGCTTCAAGTTCAGAAACTCCAACTTCTTTGCAGTTTGGACGGTGCTATTGAAATACTTCCCGTAGAAAATGTCTTTGAATCGTGACCATTGCATTGTCAAAACATCTGTGGTGGTTTCTATTGTCTCCCACCAGAGCTGAGCTTCTCCAGCCAAATGAAAGGTTGCCAATGTGACTTTCTCTTCTTCTCCTATGTTGGCACACCTGAACATACTTTCAATCTTCCTAAGCCATCCCTCAGCAATGACTGGATCGGAGGAATGTCCATCAAATGTGGGTGGTCTCAGTCTCCGGAATCTATCTCCAGAATGTTCACTGTTAGAACCTGAGTTAGCACTTCCTTGTGCTTCCCGATTCAACAGCACTCCTAATTGATCAGATTGTTGACGCACAATATCAGTCTGCTGACGCATTAATTCTGTCAGCTGCCTAATTACACTAGAGTCCTCCTCACGTCTAGGACTTGGTATCTCTCTTGGTATTCTTGGTCTTCCTGGGCGCCTAGCCATTTTACTAATTTCCTGCACAGGGTTAACTACTCTCATAAACATTTTATAACTAAAGCTAACATAAACACTTACAGTTGTTGGAGTACTTCCATGCAACGATTGGCACTGATGAGTAATCTTTTGAACGGTTTAACTGAATGTCTCTGATACCATACTGTAACGCCCCGAGTTATCTGAACCCGGTTCGCTACTCATTACTTGATCATAACTAAGAAATTTCGAATAAATTTAAAACTTCATTCGACATTCAAAATTTGACATTTTCTAAACGTTCAAAACATTTGAAAACTTTGCAGCGGAAAATTATTTAAAACTACAATGGGGATTTAACTAGCTGTGAAAGTATTGTTGGAAAGATTAATGGAAATGTTTAAAGTATTCGGTCAAGAGAAAATAAGGTTTTAAATGATGGACTACTCAAGGAATTACAAAAGTCGAATCCATCTGCCGACGACAAAGTCAACGGAAGGAGACGGAACGAGGTTCCTGCCGATGACGTCACGAGTTGAACTCGTCTGCCGACGACTAGTCAACGGAAGGAGACGGAACGAGGTTCCTGCCGATGACGTCACGAGTTGAACTCGTCTGCCGACGACTAGTCAACGGAAGGAGCAGAAGCAGAAAACCAAAGGCTTCTGCCGATGACGTCTACACAACTTCACCCACAACTTTATCTGCCGATGAAATCATGGTAACTTCACACACCACTTCATCTGCCGATGAAGTTAACATAACTTCATCTGCCGATGAAGTCGACGCAATTTCATCTCTCAATAGACAAACGGGTTACTCTACACCTTCCGATGGAATGGACTACATCTGCCGACACGTGCTACTCACGTAACTCCTTAAAGCATCTACTGATAGACTTTAAAATTTACATCTTCCGATGGCTTTTCTGAAGACATCTTCCGATAGAATTTAAAATTTACTCAACATCTACCGACAGATATCATCTGTCGATAGAGAGCAAAACAACAACTCTAATCGCTTCACTTGCAAATCCAGTAATAGACCAACAGAATACTAAATTCAGAGAAAACTAAGAATACTTTTGAAAACTTCAAGTAACTCATTCTTGCTAAAACTAACCAGAGACAATCCAAACCTTTGTGTCACTAGAAACTCATAAGTACTATCTTGAAATCCCAACAGAATATCGTTATCAGAAAAGAAACTCAAAAGCGAATTCCAAAACATTAAAATTTCTACTGTCATGAAAGCTCAGTATAATAAATTTAAAATACTGTCAATTAATCTTTGTTAGTCAATGACACCATTCAAACCGCCCCATCAGATGCCTGACCGTTGCACAGCCGTGCTCCACCAACCTCATCTACTCGGTCATGCTCTCAGGGAAATCACCTGCTGTATCCTCAACACCTACATCACAAAACTCATCTATTAGCCTAATGCTAAGCAAGTAAAGCATTAATGAAATGTATGCTGAAACATAAACCCTGATCATGCAGTTTTTAATTTTCTCAACTCAGTTGTGCATCGTTCATAAACTGGTCTGATCCCTAAGTTCCCTTGGGAGTGGGATCGGTTCTCCCAATGTAATAAATCCTCTACTCAGTTAAGGGGCGGATTACTTCCCTTAACAGCTAATACAGATCCCTTAATTCCCTTGGGAGTGGGATCGGTTCTCCCAATGTAATAAATCCTCTACTCAGTTAAGGGGCGGATTACTTCCCTTAACAGCTACTCTGTTTCATTCAATTCATACTCATCATAACCTTGCACATAAATTCATTTTTGTAATTCTTTAAAAAAAAACTTAATGCATGACATAGAGAAAAGAAACACTCAAACATGCATAAACCTACTGTTTTGTGATGTAGGCCCGAAGGCTCACACATTACTTTACTTACCTGGCTCCTGGAAATCGCTCGGCTATATGCTACTCCAAAAATCTGCTCACCTAAAACCATTGAAAGATTATGGATTAGATCTCCACTAAACTTTATCTAACTACTGAAGTCTAAGGAAGCCAGTTTGGGGCTCTACTGATTAAGCATTCCCGATACATCACTAAACCCCAAAACCCAAATCTCTCACCCGCAGCTTATCGAAGATACATTCATTGCAATCCTTCAGCTACCCTAGCACTAGAACGGCAAGTAGTTGATTCAAAACTCACCTTGGTTGGGGAAAACCTGAGGGAAAATCGCCCAGAGGTAGTCTGCTTGAGCTGAGAGGTAAGAGTAATAAAACAGTGGCGGCTAAACCTCACTAAACCTTTCCTTAAATACCTCATCCACAATATAAATTCGCAATTACCATCTTGCCCCTGCCTAGTCATTTACAACCTAATCAACATTTCACTAAATTTTAACCATAAAAATTATATACCACCGTTTAATAACTTATTTTGATTTATTGAAACCGGGTGCTACAACTTCTGCCGATGGCGTTTTCAAGATGCATCTGCCGATGGCGTTTGAAGATACATTTGCCGATGGCGTTTTCAAGCTGCATCTGCCGATGGCGTTTGAAGATACATCTGCCGATGGCGTTTTTAAGCTGCTTCTGTCGATGGCTTTTCAAGTTGCATCCACCGATGACGTTCCGATTTTTTAAAGCTGCTTCCACCGGTAATCTTCCGCCAAATTTGAATATAACCACGAAGCTACAGTGACGTCGTTTTCAGCATTAACTCCAGAACTTTAATGGCGACGACGAACAGCAATTTCAGATGCAACGGATATCTGCTTCAGTACGGATGCTTCCCAACGGTAACATTTTTCCATTTGAAGAATGAAGCATTCAATTTTGTGAAGCAAAAATCAGACAGAGTATTTAAGTCGAGGTTAGAGCACGAAGAAACAACTTTTGCTAATTTTATTCTTGAGCCCTAACCTGCTAGATTTATCATACTCTGTATTACTCTTCTACACCTCTCGATTCGATAACTTGAATTTTAATCTTTGAGAGTGTAGTCTGAGCTTGAATTTTACAAACTCAAATATCTGTATAAGGCAGTGGATTGTCGCCCGTGAAGAACAATCCAGATTTATGAAAGGCAGTTGATCGGAGCCCGGAATTCCGATCTGTTTATTCTCGTAAGGAGAAGATTAAGGATCTTCAAGGGGAAAACCTTGAAGCGTGGATGTAGGCAGGTTTTGGCCGAACCACGTAAAAACTTTTGTGTTAGTTTTTTTCTCTCTCCCTCTGTTATTTTTATTATTGTGTTTATATGCCTATAGCTTAAGAAAAATTAAAAAGGTCTAATTCACTCCCCCTCTTAGACAATCTCGATCCTACAGTGTGAGGGTGAAGGACCTCCCCGCGTGCACGTGCGCCTCACGTTTGCAGGGGGTCTTCACCCTCTGAAATGCCCCCTCGGGGAGAACGGGTTGCCGCGTGCGGAGAACGGCAACCCGTTTCCCCGAGGGGGCATTTTAGAGGGTGAAGACCCCCCGCGAACGTGAGGCGCACGCCGGGGGGGGGGGGGTCTTTACCCTCTAAAATGTCCCCTCATGGAAACGAGTTGTCGTTCTCCTCACACGGCAACCAGTTCTATTCAGATCACTCCTCGCGGTGGGTACACGATTTGCCGCAAAGCCAGTTTTTGTCCATTTCGTAAACTTTGATTCATTTTTTTGCACAAAATCAAAGTTTAATCTATTTTTTGCACTCATCCGATAGTTGAGTCCAAAAAATGAATTTTACCCTATTTATTTTTAGGGAAATTACCGGTTTAGACCTCAAAGTAACCAGTTTTTTCGATTCAAACCTTGAAGTATAATATTTCACGATTCAAACCTTGAAGTATGAAAAAAGTAACAAAACAAACCTCGGAGGACGGTCGTAGGACGTCCTATGACCATCCTCTCTTGAATTTTGCCGTAGAACGGACGGTCTCTTGCAAAACAGAGACTGTCCGTTCCATAGAACGGACGGTCTCTTGTTTCAAGAGACAGTCCATTCTAAAATTTAGCCTAGAACGAACAGTCTCTCGAATCAAGAGTTCGTCCTTTCATAGAACGGACGCACCTTGAAACGGTGGTGACCGTCCTCTCTTAAAATTAGATTTATTAAAAAAATATTTAAAAATAGTAAAAAATATTAGATTTATTTAAAATTTTTACTACATATTCACCACATCATGAGAATATAATCTGAAATTTTTTATGATTTTCTAACACTTGTACGAGTTATTGTAATTTTAGTGAATTATTTCATAAAATATATGTAAAACAATTATAATAAATCATACAAATGTTATAAACTTATGAAAATTTTCCGATTATTTTACCATATTATAATTTCCCGATTAATTTTATAAAAATATCAAACAACATTGGATTTAATCGAAAATTTTATCACATGTTCATTATAATAAATCATACAAATGTTATAAAATCATGAAAATTTTCCGATTATTTTGCCATATTATAATTTCCAGATTAATTTTACAAAAATATCAAACAACATTGGATTTAATCAAAAATTTTATCACATGTTCATTATAATATGGCAAAATAATCAGAAAATTGTCATGATTTTATAACATTTGTATGATTTATTATAATTGTTTTACATATATTTTACGAAATAATTCACTAAAATTATAATAACTCGTACAAATGTTAGAAAATCATGAAAAATTTCAGATTATCTTCTCATGATGTGGTGAATATGTGGTAAAAATTTTAAATAAATCTAATATTTTTTACTATTTTTAAATGTTTTTTTAATAAATCTAATTTTAAGAGAGAACGGTCACCACCGTCCCAAGGTGCGTCCGTTATATGAAAGGACGGACTCTTGATTCGAGAGACTGTCCGTTCTAGGCTAAATTTTAGAATGGACTGTCTCTTGAAACAAGAGACCGTCCGTTCTATGGAACGGACAGTCTCTGTTTTGCAAGAGACCGTCCGTTCTACGGCAAAATTCAAGAGAGGATGGTCATAGGACGTCCTACGACCGTCCTCCGAGGTTTGTTTTGTTACTTTTTTCATACTTCAAGGTTTGAATCGTGAAATATTATACTTCAAGATTTGAATCGAAAAAACTGGTTACTTTGAGGTCTAAACCGGTAATTTCCCTTTTTTTTATTATTTGAATTTAGAAAATTGAAGCTTTGAAAGAGTACCCATTGATTAAATTTAAATTATTTTTAAATCTAAAATTAATTCTATAAATTTTATGTGAAAATAAAAACTAATGATAACTTTCTTGAAGTATGTTTAATGGCTGAGTGATGCTAACTGTGTTTCTTAATTTTATACTAGAATTTTATATTTTAATATGTTATTTATTTATTGATATAATAATTAAAAATAATAAGTAAATTGCATCCCAGAAAAAGATACTCTGGTTTTTTATGGGCTTTTACTCACTTAGGCTGCGCTGAAACTCTGGGTTGGGCTATCTTATATGGGCTTCTCGTTGATGGACTGGACTTCTTCGAGGTAAGTTGATTTTCTGGTTAATGGGCTTTCTTTCTACATTGGGCCGGGTTATGTAGAGATCCTATAGCCGGGGCTCCGTTTAAGATAATGGGCTCGACTCAAGAGTGGGCTCTTTGGGCTGGTCCGTAATGGGCTTTTGGAGTCTTATCTGGGTGGGTCTTCTTTTATTTGGGGCGAGTCGTTGGAATTTTATTTGCGCTGGACTGAGCTTCTCATTGGGGCCTTTCCGGCCCGGCCTTGTTCGGCCTATTCTTGCCCCGCAAGAGAGCTAGAAGGAAACAAAAACCTAACGAATAACGTCGTCTAGCAAGACCTAAGATCAGGAATAGGGAGTTTTTCTCTCATTGAAGTAAAAAATTCGCCATGGGAACGCCTGAAATTTCAAGGGAGCCTTGCCCAGACAGGATTCTCGACGACATGGGCGGAGCTTTCGGCATGGGAGCTGTTGGCGGCTCCGCATTCCATTTTCTAAAAGGAGTTTACAGCTCTCCGAAAGACGCCAGGCTGATCGGAGGTTCTCAGGCGGTTCGAATGAACGCCCCTCGCGTGGGCGGAAGCTTTGCCGTGTGGGGTGGGTTGTTCTCGGCTTTCGATTGCACCATGGTTTATGTTCGGCAGAAGGAGGACCCGTGGAATTCGATCTTTGCCGGAGCTGCTACCGGCGGGTTTCTCCAGATGCGGCAGGGGCTTGGCGCGTCGGCGCGCTCTGCTCTTTTTGGTGGGATTTTGCTAGCTCTTATCGAGGGAGCTGGAATAATGCTAAATAAGGTTGTTAGTCAACAGCAGGAAATTCCTATGATGATTGAAGAGCCTGCAGCTATGGGTCAGATTTCCAGCCGAGCTCCGGGGCTTTCTCTGCCTGAGATGGGGCAGCCAAGTGGAGTCTCTTCGGATTCAGGTTCTGGATCGTGGTTAGGAGGTTGGTTTGGTGCAGACAAGAAGAAAGAGTCGAATTCGTCGGCAGGGGGAAGTGAGACAAAGATTTTGGAGAGCTTTGATGCACCACCTGTGCCAACTTTTGAGTACAAGTAAATTTTGGGCATTCCCTGAGAAATCTTATGATATTGAAAAAATTTAATTTTTTGTGTTGCCAGAAAGCATGAATTTGAATCGAGGAGTTTCAGGTTGTCAACTATTTGTCGAACTCCATGTTTATTTCCTACTGGTCTATTCACCTCATACAAATAGCCATAGTGTCTGTATAATAATAATGTGTTTAATTTTCTCATAACAGATCAATATTTAACACTGTTAATCATCATTATAACGGTAATTTCTTGGCGATATCACTTCCAAAGTTCTCGTTTTTGGGTGGTTATTTGTTTGATAGGCTACCTTTGTTTTGCTCCTGGTTTTGCGTGATGTTGTAATTCAGACAATGGCAAGCTCATTGTTTGGCGACCATTGTTGCATCCCTCTCTCACTATCAACTACGCTTCTGTTTATTAAAGGATTGGAGCAACCCCTAAACATGGATCTACAGATTATTCGAAGAAGAAGCGTATTCTCAGAGATTCTTCGCTCGGAATTTTGATTTATTCTGCCAAAAATCAGGTTTCTTGTTTTTTTTTTTTTTTTTTTTTTTTTTTTTTTTTTTTTTTTTTTTTTTTTTTTTTTTTTTTGTGATGCAATTCCCACTTGATTAATGGTTGTTGCAACGTTGCTACAATAAAACTTGGTGTCAAAAGTTGTTTTCAACAAATAGTTTTTGATTTTGTGTAGACAATTCAGTTTCAAAAACTTGGATTTTGCTCCTATTTTCTGAAGAAGTGTTCTTAAAACAATCTGAAGAGTTTGATTATTTACTCCAAAGATGTTTTCTTTTTCGATCATTCGATCAAATTACTACTTCAATTAACAATTTTTGTAACATTATTGTGTTGTTTTCGATTTTTAATTGCTTGGGTTTGATAAAATATCGATAAATAGATTAAGTAGATGTCAGGAACAAAGTTAACATGAAAAAAAAATTCAGATAGATAAAAGTTATTTATTTATTTTACAACAAAAATTGTGACTGAGCTTACAGTTTAACCAGTTACTCGTCCACTCCTTTCGTTTCCTCCGGCATGCTATGGCTTATGCCGTTGGAATTTGGCAGCCCATCCACCACTGGGATCAGATGGATCGGTGCTGGTGTAATGGGCCGAACCATGTGCACACAATTCAACGCCAGCAACAACCTCACCGTTTCGACGGCACATCCTCTAAGGCTCAGTCTCTCCTCTCCCTCCCCTCTTGCTCTGGCTTCTCAGGCCTATGTGGTATTCTCAATGGATGGTTACCCCACTCCATTGATTGCTATCCTATCTCTGGAGCCGTCGCTGGCCTCCAGGCCGGTGGTGTTCTAGTTGACACAATCACTTCCACTCCATTGATTGCTATCCTATCTCTGGAGCCGTCGCTGGCCTCCAGGCCGGTGGTGTTCTAGTTGACACAATCACTTCCGAACTGGCCTCCAGGCCCGTGGTGTTCTAGTTGACACAATCACTTCCGAACGTTGTCTAGCTTCCGAATTTGCATATCAAGCTGCAGCAAAAGAGTGCACGGCAATCAACACTCCGGTCACCGGGGATGCGAAAAACGGGGTGCTGGCAGCGAGGAAGCTGAAATCCAAAGATTAGAATCATTTTTTTCCCTCGTGGGGAAGGTTCATTACATGTGGAAAAGTGGAAGAGGCCGATTGGCGAAGCTAGCAAATCAAATCACCTCTTTGGGTAGTTAATGGGATAGGCAGCTTATGACAACAATCTTCAATGATAATTACCAAAATCTTTTGGCAACTATTGCATACATATAGACCGGATTATCCGGCTACCTCAACAACTTGATCGGAACCAATTAACCGGCTACTTATGCAGAAAATATTGACATTCGAATACTTCTTACCCATTTTGACCCATCAGCAAGCGAATTCAAAAACTAGGCATATGTAAGCAGCTTCTTGAATAAAAGTAGAGCAGAGATTAGAGAAAGAATTCATAAAAGCTAGCTGGAAGATAGTCCAAACTATTCAAATGCTTGATGACAGTCCTTTTATTATTTTCCAAAGGAACAATTTGAAAAATGTTCCACAAATTGTGACAATTTAAAGAAAAATATACAACCCCCTAATTATTGAATAATACAACGAGAAATATCGTAATATCATGGTCAAACCAAGGCTAGAACAACAAGGTCTAAATGACCATCAATGGAGGAGTAAAGCACCGCCATAACTTATAGGGTCAGAATAAAACTCTGCTGGGGGAGAAAATTATACAAATTTTAAGACTTTAAACTGATTTCATATTACCTTTTATCTTCTTCTCATCTTTTTCAAGAATCCTCTACTTCAAGATACTGAGAATGAGATGCAGCAAGAAGGGCGGCTCCGATTCCGGACCCGTCGTTAGAATGTTCGACGACAACATTCGAAGAAACCTCCTCTCCGAGGAGCTCTTTGAGTGTGTTTTCCATAGAAGTAGAGAATTTGGTGTAGTGCTCGTACAATCCGCCATCTAGAGCTACAACAGACTTCTGGTTCTCCTTCTCCCTGGGGGTGTCTCTTCCTAATTTCTTCAGAATTCCCAAGATTCCGGCAGCAGAAAGTCGGGCCCCACGGATGGCAACTAAATCACAAATCTCCATGACAACTTTTCTCGTTTTTAGGGAGGTATTCGATATCTACAAAGGAAAATAAAAAAATCAGGTCTTATATTTGTGAATTTTTGTGCAGGGATCAAATTTTAAAACGCAACGTACTATTTAGACGCTAACGTTTGAAGCCATTTATTTACACCTTCAACTATTTTGATTTTTGACAAAATTGAATTTCAATCTTTCAACTATAAAAAATTTGGATATTGTCGTCAATTATCCGTTAAATCCAACAAGTGTATGCTACGTTTTCTTTCTAGTCAGCTGATTTATCATATTCATAACATTTTCAATAATTTTTAATCTAATTTCGAATTATGTCGATCTCTCGACAGAGTTCGAAATAAAATTAGAAATCACCGGATAAGTTAGAAATTGAGTTAACACACATGATTATATGGAAAACATGGTATACACGAACTGATTTTAATGGATAAATTGACGACAACATCTAAATTACTGGTAGCTAAAAAGGTTGAAGTTCACTGTCAAAAAAAAAAAACTTTAAAATTTAATCTGTAAATGACTCTAAACATTATAGTTTAAATTGCATTTTACCTAATTTTAAAATTAAAGAAAGCCTTGGAAGACATATACCTCTAAGATATCCTTTAATTTGCTCCCAACTATTCTTAGATCAGGAGTAGTATCATGGTGCATGGCAGACATGTCCGGAGTTCTGCATGTTTTTTGTATCAATGCAAATGTAAGAAACTGACCACAGTTAGAGAGAGGGAGGGAGGGAGGGAGAGAACCTCAGAATAAATGGAACTCTGAGCTTGGGAGGAACGATGTCTCCAAAAAAGGCAGCTTCTTCGGCCATTTTACACAGAACTCTCCTCACAATGTCTCCTAAATACATACCAGATATCATCTTTTCGAAAATCTGCAAATTGTAAAGACAAAGATGACAAAATATTTCAATTGTAAGCAGTATGGGAGACAAAAATAATATAAAATCTACCAATCTCCAAAGAAAAAAACAAATGGGTGAACCTGCTCTCCAGGATTTAAACTATCAGCATCTAAAGCTTGATCAAATTCCGTAAGTGGCAGGTGCGATGACCTGAAGTTACCCCACTCCATGTTTATAACCTGCAGTAGTATTTCACCATCATAATTGAGATCATATAACCATTAAATCATGGGCATTTTCCGCGAACCAAAATACAGATCCATAAACAAGAGAAGAGAGAAGAAATATTCAAACACATGACAACATAAACCAATTTGGACAAGCCATAGATTTGTCAAGAACTCAGACACTCGAGGATAAGACCCAGTCACACAAAAGTATATCTCATAATCTATACAATTTTCTGGAGAAATATCAGATTCTTTTTTTTTTTTTTGTCTTTTTCGTTTTGGATTAAATGCAATTTAGTTTCTAGACCTTAAACTATTATTTCTTTTTTACAAAACGAACCTCCACCTTTAAGCTATTGGCAATTCGCACTTTACTGTCAATTTATTTTTTCAATTCAACTCGTGTATACCATATTTTTTAGTTAATCATGTGTTTTAACCTAATTTCCAACATTTCGATAATTTCTATTTCGGTTTAGAACTCTTTCAACTTCCTCTCCGACAAGATTGACATAACTAGAAATCGAGTCAAAAATTGCTAGAGTTAGAAATTAAGTTAAAGTACTTGATTAAATGAAAAATGTGATATATATGTGTAAAATTTTAAATTAAAGGCAACGTTCAAACTGATTGCTAAAAGGTGAAAGTTCTATTTGTTAATAGTTTAAGATCTAATCTGTTATTAACTTCAAACATTAAGATTTAAATTGCACTTTACTTTTTTGTCTAAATCTTTTTCGTCCAAACTATACACCACAAGCTCATATGATTATTTTATAAGATAACTGTTGAGAATCTACCAACCATTTCTCCTGATTTAGGAAGAAGACCATGCCATTTTGGAATTGCATTGGCTCTCTCAACATATGCAGCATTTGTTCCAGTCCCCAAAATAACAGCAGCTACTACATCTTGGTTGTGATAGCGACCCCCTGCTAATGTTCCAATGGTATCATTCACCTGCATCAGCTCAGAAAGTTTAAAAATGTACAGACCAAAGGCATCTAGCCATCCAAATGCATTTTCAAATAAAAAAACTTGAGGAAATAAGGGTAAAAGTAAAATTAAACAAAATCTAATTTAATTGGAGAACAAATGGAGAGTACCAGGGCGGTCACACGCATATCAAGCCCAATTCTTTCCATGGCTTTGGTCAATTCTCCTACCACATCTTGTCCAACCTGCTCAAATTCGAACAAAGATGACTAAATGTCATCAACCGAATATAATCATTCTGATGCAATACAAGCCAATATTTCCTAAATTTCCTATTTTATTATTTCTTATTTAATTAAGATTTCTATTAGTTTGCTAATTAATTATTTCCTAATTAGTTATTTTCTAATGTTGAAATTATTTCCTTAAGTTATTATTTGTAAGTCTATACAAAGACTCATTTGTAATCTTTAAGAAGACTTTTTGAGAATTTGATACAATTTTCTTTATTTTGATAACACTCAAGGAGAGCAATACATGATACTGTAGAACACTTAAAATGCATATCCATGTCACTCAAACTTAGGATTAATGGTGCCTAATAAGTAAAGGTCATTAAAAAGATTGGTATATAATCACTAAACCGCACAAGATGAATATCGAAAGCTAATAAAATTAGCTAAATGTCATGATGTTTATGTAAAGATATAAAAAATCAAACAATCAACAAGTGTATGAAACACTTATTGATCCACTTTAAACATTACAACAAGAATACCCCAGAGAAATTTATAAATTTGCAGAAACCCCGCTGCAGAATTCCTTAGCTTAAAAATTAATGATACTTAAAACCCTGCTAGCTACACACATGAGAGAGAAATAGAGAAGGATAGAAAGTGAGAGAGAGAGAGAGAACACTTGCAAACAAGATTCTTCTAAAGGAGAAAATGGGTGACTCTAGGATCACAAGCAAATCACAGCAAAGAACAATGACACCATCTACATTTCTGCACAAAAAGTGAAAGCAGATATGGATGAGGAGAATTAGGAATAACCGTGTCTTCAATGTTGAAGCCTTTCGTCCACTTTATTAGTGATCCTGATGAAATTGATGTTTGTTTGACTGGAAATGAAAAGGTAAATCCCAGCTCCCTTTGCCTACCGGGTGCTGGGTGAAATCCTTCTCCTTCTTCGGAAACAAATTTATTCAGTGCTGCAGCTATATAATCGAACAAGGCCTGAAAATGCCAACAAGCCGTCTATTTTAGAGTTGCTGAAAAATGGTAGATCTAATCCATTAAAATGGGACTGAGTTGAAATGTATATGTACTACATATATTATTGTCAAAAAACAATTCTTATCATTTTAAAATTCATCTCAATATTTTGATAAAAAATGCAAAAGAACTTGGATCTTTTAAAGAGTATGCAAATGTATCCATCGAACTCATGTTCAAAGAACAAACCATTTTGATCAGTTGATATTCCTAGTTCAAATTTTTTTAAAGGGATTCGTGTAAAGGTTCCATGAACTCAATAATCATGTCAAGTAGACAACTAGAATCCAAAAACAACAATCAAACCCTTTGAACATCCAAATAAAACTAGCAGAAAAAAAACCAAGAGTAATGGTTAGTTTACTTTTTAATTCTACATTCTAATCTTACCTCCTTATGTGACATTTACATATCATTCATTAATTGGTGCAATAACTAATATAAATTATAAATAGTCAAAATAAGACATTACTTCTACCAATTAATAAATAAAATGTCAGGAGATAAGATTATGGTATAAAACTAGAAAGTAAACCTAACATTGATAAAAATTTAAGCCTTTTTGAATTGCTGAAAGAATACTAACATCTGAATCCCCAGTCATCAAGTTTGGGGGAATCGAAACTTCATCGAATTCTTGCTTAACAACACGACCATCGATCCCTCCCAACTGTACACGCAGAACTCGAAAGTTTGTACCACCAAGATCCAATGCATAAAACAACCCTTTCTCATCCCTGCATTTATCAGAAACAAAGTAATGGCCATGGAAACCTGAAAATTCTTTTATCAGCACAAAAGACCTAAATTGTGATTTCTTTAATACCAGATGTAAAAGAATTGCAATTTCACTTGTTTAACTGAAATGTATCATCAATTCAATTTTCTTAGATACCCAAATTTTCTCAAACCCTGATGGATCATGAAAAAAAAAAGAAACTTTAGTCCCTCCTTAAAAGTAAGCATTTCTTAGTTCAACCTGAAGAATTCATGCGAATAATTAAAAAAAAAAAAAAAAAAAAAAAAATAGAAAGGTGAAATAATCACAACCCAGCTTTGATCAAATAAAAAAGTGTATGTTTCTTCTCTAAAAACCAGCTTTAGCCATGTGGAAAACAAAATTAGATACAAGAAAAATCAATTAACGCAAATATATTACCCAGTTGGGAGATTATCAACGTAGCTGATAATCATCTTGAGCTTACTTCCACCTTCGGAAGCTAAGCCAGCATGCATCTCGACGGTCATGGCGTCGGCGACCTGTCGGAGCTTCACAAGAGGCGTCCCGCACTTCTCCTCAAAGTCTCTCAGAATCGCCATAGCTCGAGCCCACTTATTGGAGCTCTGAATCCGGTGACGAACCACGAGAGCCGCCGCCGCGCAAACAGCAGCTGCGCACACCACCGCCGCTCCGACCGCCACTTTCCCCATGACACAATCAACGATGAAGATCACGAAACCCCCTAATTTGATTACTGGATGAGGGGGCGGCCAAGAAAAGTCAAAGTCTTTCTCTCTCTACAAAATGACAAGTATTTATAGCGATTCTTCCAATTGGGGAATGCTTAAACGAGCCTCCCATTCATGGTCGCTTTGCATGCCTTTGAATCAGTCTGGTAAGAGAAAGAGAGCGTGTTTGAGAGAAAATGAGGGAAACAAAGCCCTAAAGAGAGAGAATGCAAAGCTATTTTCTTGGAAAATTGTCGATTTTCTCGCAAACAAATGTGGATTTTCTTTTCCTTCTCCTAAAACAAGAATTTTTTGACATTTCTAGTTTCTCGTAGGTAGGAATTCCCAAATCACATGGTTGAATAATAAGACATCGTTTTCCTCCATTTTACGTTACTACCCTTTCGCTTTATCTTGTCTGCTTATATTCACTTTGTTTATTTTAATATAAAAGAGTACACGTGTAATCCTGTCAATTGCTACCTCTTGCAAATCTGACTATGATAAAATAATTATATTCACTTTTTTTTTTAATAATATTACGTTTATGTTACTAAAATAATTTATATAATTAATTAATTTATTATGTAAATTGCACTGATGATTGACATGTGGAGTATTTTAAAATAATAAAATAATCATAGTATTATATATTAATTATTAATTTGTATAATTAATAACTTATTTTAACTATTTATAATTTATTGTATTAATTGAATCCATCAACGTTTGGTTTGATGAAATAAGAATTAAAAAATGTGAATAAAGAGTAAATTAAAGTAATTCTTATTAATTGAATCCATTAACGTTTGATTTGATCAAATAAGAATTAAAAAATGTGAATAAAGCGTAAATTAAAGTAATTTTTTTGAAAATATATAAATTATAAATAATAAAAAGTGTCAAATCGTAGGAGAAGGTCGTGATTTTTAAAAATCAATGGCTAAAAAGTTTCAAATAAAAATATATATTTGACAACATATTTTAATATACATCATGCAGTGTAGATATATATATATATTAATTTATAGTATAAGGTCATAATGCCCTTTATTTTATTTTATCTATAGTGTCAAATATTTTATATATTTAGACTAATTTGATACTGAAAAAACTTTGTAATAATAATTTTAATAATTAAATAAATAAAAGTTAGGAAAATCTATTTGATCAGATGTTTGCATGAGTGAGTCTAAACAAGATAAATAGGTTTAAATGTCATTTATGTTAGCATATATCATTCTTTAGCTTTGTAACATTTATTATTATTATTTTCCTTTTTACTTATTTACCCCTTGTCATTGGTTATATAAAAACTCATGTATATTGTAATTTGAAGTTAAGCTTTACAGCGACAGAAATAGAAAGTTCTCTCATACTCTTCTCTCTTTCCCTCTCTTCTTCTCTCCCCAGAACCCTAAATATCTGTTTCTCACATTTTCAACTTGGTATCAAAGCCATGGCCTCTTCAAGCTCTACCGTCCCAAATTCTCCTCTCACTGCTTCCCTCCCTCCTTTCCCTTCAATGAACCAAATCTTAACAATCAAATTAGATTCTACAAACTACCTTGTTTGGAAAACACAGATTCTGAATGTTGTCATTGCAAATGGAATTGACAACATCTTAGACGGCTCCCTTCCTCCACCTCCACAATTTCTTGATTCTGCCTCCTCCCAGCTGAATCCAGACTTCACACTATGGCAGCGATTCAACAGGCTTATCATGGGCTGGATCTTTTCATCTCTCTCGGACGCCATACTTCCTCAGATCGTTTCACTTACCACTGCCAGAGAAATATGGGTAGTCCTCGGCAAAATGTTTTCCTCAGCATCCTTGGCCAGACTCACCGACCTCCGCAGCCAACTTCATGGCTTGTCGAAAAATGGCCTCTCAGCCGCCGCCTACATACAGAAAATCTCATCGCTTTGCAATACCCTGGCTGCTATTGGTGAGCCAGTGTCGTACCGTGACCAGTTGATATACTTCCTCAACGGCCTGGGAAGTGAGTACAACCCGTTCGTCACCTCCGTCACAAATCGCACAGACGAACCGCCTCTGGAGGAGATTCACAGTCTCCTTCAGAGCTATGATTTTCGTTTGGAAAAGCAAAATATACTAACCCAGCTTCCGACTCCGAGCTCCCTTCAAGCCAATGTCGCCGTTCAACGGCCGCCGTTTCGTTCTCGGCCATCATTCTCTGCTCGCCCTAATTTTGCGCCGCCTCCCTCAAACAATCAGATAGGGCTCGGTAATGGATCTGGCTTTTCTAATCAGATGGGTTGGCGCTCACCCCGACCCGGCCCGAACAAGCCCAAATGCCAGATATGTTTTAAAGTGGGTCACTCGGCAGCAGTTTGTTTCCACCGCCTTAATGGGTCATACAGGCCTGCACACCCCTCAGCCCACCAATCTGCCCCTTACCTGACCCAAAATAACACACCTCACTATCATCAGCAATCCCATTACCCAAACTTCTCCTCTTCGCAGCCCACTCACCAGACTCATTTTTCACCATCTCCTCAGGCCAACTCTGCTGGCCTGTTACCTCTCCCGGTCTCCGCTTCTTCTTCGCCGACTGATCAGTGGTTGCTCGACTCCGGCGCAACGCATCATTTCACGCCAAACTCCTCCTTGCTGCAAAACCCAACACCCTACACTGGCTCGTCACCAGTCCTGACGGCCGACGGTAAGCCCCTCTCCATCACTCTTTCTGGTTCTGCAAATTTGTTTTCCGGTGCTCGTCCTTTGCTGCTATCTAATGTCTTTCATACCCCGTTGTTATCCCATAATCTCCTTAGCATTCGTCAATTATGTCGAGATAACCCAGTTTTCGTTGAATTTCACTCCGATTATTTTCTGATTAAGGATCGGAGTTCCTGCCAGACAATCCTTCGGGGTTCCCTCAGTAATGGACTCTACAAAACTCCTCTGGTTTCCCATGCCTTGTCCCTGACAGCCACTCCTCCGGTTCCAGCTCCGCCCTCAACTCACCAGAGTTTCGAGTTGTGGCACTCCCGGCTCGGCCACCCTTCCACTGTTGTTTTAAATTCAGTTTTACATGTCTGTAATGTTCCTGTTAGAAACTTTACTGTTTCCAAACTGTGTAAGGCATGTCAAATGAGTAAGAGTCATCGTTTGCCTTTTTCATTGTCTGCTTCTCGTGCTCTTTCTCCTTTTGCACTAGTACATATGGATGTTTGGGGTCCCTCCCCCGTTAATTCAGTGACTGGTGATCGCTATTTTCTGTTATGTGTCGATGATTACTCTCGTTTTACTTGGCTCTTTTGTTTAAAATTAAAAAGTGACGTTCATAAGTCGTTTCTGGAATTTCATAAATTTGTCCAAAATCAATTTGGTGTCTCTATTAAAAGTATTCAATCCGATTGGGGTGGTGAATTTCAATCCCTAGTTTCTGTTTTTAAATCTCTTGGAATTCATCATCGCATTTCTTGTCCTTACACACCAAATCAAAATGGTCGTGTTGAACGCAAAAATCGTCATGTTGTTGAAACTGGTTTGGCCTTGCTTTTTCACTCGTCTGTACCCCAACGTTTTTGGCCATATGCTTTTAACACTGCCACTACGTTAATAAATTTTTTACCTACTCCAGTTTTACACAATAAATCTCCTTTTGAATGTCTCTTTCATTCTATTCCACCTTACACCTCTTTACGGGTATTTGGTTGCCTTTGTTTTCCATTTCTTCGTCCTTTCAACCAACACAAATTAGACCCCCGTTCTTTACCTTGTGTCTTTCTCGGTTTCAGCCATCATCACAAGGGTTATCCTTGTCTTGAACCCCTTTCCAATAAAGTCTATATTACTCGACATGCCACCTTTGATGAATCTTCATTTCCCTTTTCCTCTTCCACCGTCTCTCTACCTTCATCACAATCTCTCTCTATTCCTATTAACTCACTGCCTTTTCCACCATTATCCACAACCTCGTCCAATCTACATTTTTCTCCTGAACCTCCATCCCCTTTGCCCTCTGACCTTCCAATCTCATCCAATACCCCACTCCCTCTTTCCAATACCCATCCTCCACCACACATGCGATCTCATACTATTAATGATCACCCTATGCGAACTAGATCCAAAGCTGGTATTTTCAAACCAAGGGCCCTATCGATACAGACCGATCCGTTTTTGGAACCAAAAACCTTTCAACAAGCATCCAAAAATTCAAATTGGTTGATTGCCATGCAAGATGAAATTTCGTTTCGGCTCTTCATCGAAATAAAACTTGGACATTGGTTCCCCTACCTCCTGGTGCAAAGATTATTGGGTGCAAATGGGTTTTCAAATTAAAACTCAACTCCGATGGCTCTATCAGTCGTTACAAAGCCAGGTTAGTGGCTAAAGGGTATGACCAAACTGCAGGTGTGGATTATGATGAAACTTTTAGTCCTGTGGTCAAACCTACCACAATTCGTACTATTTTATCTATAGCCTTTTCACTTGGTTGGGCTATCCGACAATTGGACATAAGTAATGCATTTTTACATGGAGACTTATCTGACACTGTTTTTATGCAACAACCTCCGGGCTTCATCGATGCCTCTCAGCCGTCTGCGGTCTGTTTATTACAGAAAGCCTTGTATGGGCTCAAACAGTCTCCTCGAGCATGGTACAACAAACTATATGCTGCTCTACTTGCCTGGGGTTTCCTCGCCTCAAAATCAGATGCCTCCTTATTTATCTGCCGGAGAACTCCTCTATTTTTTTTTTTTTTTTTTTTTTTTTTTTTTTTTTTTTTTTTTTTTTTTTTTTTTTTTTTTTTTTTTTTTTTTTTTTTTTTTTTTTTTTTTTTTTTTTTTTTTTTTTTTTTTTTTTTTTTTTTTTTTTTTTTTTTTTTTTTTTTTTTTTTTTTTTTTTTTTTTTTTTTTTTTTTTTTTTTTTTTTTTTTTTTTTTTTTTTTTTTTTTTTTTTTTTTTTTTTTTTTTTTTTTTTTTTTTTTTTTTTTTTTTTTTTTTTTTTTTTTTTTTTTTTTTTTTTTTTTTTTTTTTTTTTTTTTTTTTTTTTTTTTTTTTTTTTTTTTTTTTTTTTTTTTTTTTTTTTTTTTTTTTTTTTTTTTTTTTTTTTTTTTTTTTTTTTTTTTTTTTTTTTTTTTTTTTTTTTTTTTTTTTTTTTTTTTTTTTTTTTTTTTTTTTTTTTTTTTTTTTTTTTTTTTTTTTTTTTTTTTTTTTTTTTTTTTTTTTTTTTTTTTTTTTTTTTTTTTGTAGTCCGTGATCTGGGTCCACTCTCATATTTTCTCGGCATTTCAGTTCACCGGGATTCTACTGGGCTGCACTTCTCCCAATCAAGATATATAACCGAACTACTTCACAGGGCTAATATGGCTTCCTGTAAACCTGTCCCTACACCCATGGTCTCCGGTCCAATACTGTCTTTAAATTCTGGTACTCCGTTACCTGATGGCTTTCTCTATCGAAGCATAGTCGGTGGCCTTCAATACTGTTGTCTTATCAGGCCAGATATAGCTTTCGCAGTGAACAAGGTTAGTCAATTTATGCATTCCCCTACTGATGTTCACTGGCAATCTGTCAAAAGAATTTTACGCTATCTTCAAGGCACATTATCTCTCGGTATTCAATTCTTGCCATCAAAATCTTTCAATTTGACATGCTATACTGATGCGGATTGGGCCTCATGTCCCGACGATCGTAAAAGTACCAGTGGATACTGCATTTTCTTAGGATCCAATCTTATTTCATGGTCTTCAGTTAAACAAAAGTCTGTCTCTCGCTCTAGCACTGAGTCCGAGTACAGAAGTGTAGCAAATGGTGCTTCCGAAATTATTTGGCTCCAATCTCTCTTGCTTGAGCTCGGTATTTTATCACCCGACACACCTACTATATTTTGTGATAATTTGAGTGCCACATATCTCGCCTCCAATCCTGTGCTGCACTCAAAATCTAAACATGTGGAGATTGATTTCCACTTTGTTCGGGACAGAGTCCAAAAGAAGACATTGCTAGTCAAATTTATTCCTTCTGCATACCAACTCGCCGATGCTCTCACCAAGCCTTTACCGCCATCAAGCTTCTCTACTTTCATCTCCAAGATCTTCGGCTCCCGCTCTTGCTCTTGAGGGGGGATGTTAGCATATATCATTCTTTAGCTTTGTAACATTTATTATTATTATTTTCCTTTTTACTTATTTACCCCTTGTCATTGGTTATATAAAAACTCATGTATATTGTAATTTGAAGTTAAGCTTTACAGCGACAGAAATAGAAAGTTCTCTCATACTCTTCTCTCTTTCCCTCTCTTCTTCTCTCCCCAGAACCCTAAATATCTGTTTCTCACATTTTCAACTATTTAGATGTATTAATTTGCATAAATAATCATAGTTAGATAAGTTTTAATAATACAAAGGAATGACTCTATCCACTATCTTGAAGTGGAGGCATATTCACCCAAATTTGTCCCTCTTTAATTGGCATTGTTACATTAAATAATAATAAAAAAAAACATGACTACATTGTACAGATAACCAAATAATCTTCAAATATTATTGAACTTTAACTATGATTTCTCGTGGCAAGAAATGAGACATCTTTTTATTGTCTTCTAGAAGTAGAAGAACATCCATAAATATGGGCGCAAAGAATGTTCATAGTTAAGAGACGGTAAAAATATTGAGTATGTAAGAACTTAAAATCTCGAGTTCTCATAATATTTTATCTTTATTTCTTTAAAACTTTTCTAGGTTAAAATTATCAAAATAAAATGAATGTTCTGGAATCAACTAGAGATATTCGTCTTATGTCAATGTTTTTAGTTTGATGTTATTCCTTTTTTAAAAACTTTCTTTTGGAATGATTTTGGAGTCTTCTTATATGAAAGAAATCCAATGCTCTTTTCAATTAAACTAGAATCTTTACAAACTTTTATACAATACAAACTTTTATTCCTTCTTTAAAAACTTTCTTTTGGAATGACTTGACCCATATCACTCTTTTATACTTTATTTCTAATAACTTAATTCGTTTTTAATTGCTTTTAACAGACTTTATATAATAATAACTATAATATACAATACATGGGGACATAAGAAATTATCTCTAACAGAACAACTGCGGGTGACAATGGTATGATATTCCTAAATGTAAACTTTAAATCTCCTACTTCGAGCGTAGACTTGGTCGAAGATAAACTATTATCAGAAATCCATAAAAATACTCAGAAAAAGATTAGGAACATAGGGAGAGAAAGATTGGTAAAATCATTGCCAAATATGAAATTATTCAAAGAGTGCAGCCATCCTGTTGAGCCACACATATTTTTGGCCTGTTGAATTCTTAGATCTATGCCCACTAATTTGGGTAACAAAGGTGGCCTCTAACCTAGACAAATCCAATGAAATGATAGAACTTTGCAAGGCTTAGTAAACAAACAATCTAAGATGTATTTTTAAGGTAAATTTTTCAATGTTATTTCTTTCATTTTCTATTGTTGTTTATTGCAACACACACTGTGAATGCAAGAACGACTTAAAATCAATTAATTGTTAAGGTTTAAGTCATAGTAGAGAAGTGTATAATCTCATATTGCTTGGAAGTAGTATAGATTAACAGTTCATAAATTAAAGATTTTCATCCAATTTAGTATAAACATTATGAGATAACAGAAAAAACCAATAGCAATGTCGTGAAGAACATGTGGACCCTGGACCATGTTGCTAGAGCGAACAATATTGTACCAGTATAGAGGGGGTGGCTTATGTTGTGTAGTGCTGACAAGACAACATGTTTTTGAAGTAAAAATTAAGAATAAAATTACACAAGATTAACTCAAAACAAATAATATTATACTAAAACAATGACTTTCTCAACTTTCAACTCTGGAAAATACGAAAAACAAAAGCTGATTAAACTGATAAAAATTACTTGTTTAAAGATTTAACCTAATAGAAGACGGTCAACATTAGACTCTTACATATCTTGTAAAGAATCGGATTCAAGACAATGAACGGAGAAATCAATCAAAAACAAAAAGATGAATGTTCCTAACAAGATCAAAACAGCACTTTTAATAAAAAAAGGAATGAATTTACCTAATGGGTAGATCAAGTTCACAAATGGGTATTGAACAGAATAAAAGATTGGGTTGCCATGGCAGTCCACTCTCAATCAGATTGTTCAAAATTAGGCCCAATAAAAAAGCCCATAACAACCAATAAAATGGGGCCCAATTATTCTTCATTTTTCATCCATATTGCTAAGTAGCTGCCCCATTGAAAGATGGATGGAAGATTGAGGTTTACTACAAATAATGACACGTTAGAAAGTGTTAAACATCATTAGATTCTCCACGAACAAACGTGGAAGATCAACCTGAGTAACCCCACACACGATCTTCATCTTTGAAAAAAAAAAGACTTTCTTGATTACAAATCTGAAGTAGATGTCTTTTTTAAAATCTTTCATGAGAATGATCATAAAAGAAATACAACTTACATTATCTATTTTTTTCTTTCTTTTTGTTGATGATTGATAGAAATAAATACGAAACGAAAAAAAAAAAAACTAAAATTTTGGACACAAATTAAATATGAAAAAATTCTTTCCCAAAAAACTACAACAGAGAAGAATATCTATTGTGAAAATTAAATAATATTGCAAGTTTTGTGATTCAAAAATGGAATGTATTTATAGAGTATTGTAACGTAGCACATCATCTCGCAATCAAAGAATTCGGGTCATAGATGATGGTATTGATTGGGTGTTGACCCCCCAAATCCAGCAAATCTGTTTATAATCATTCTGTAATCCTTGTCTTTGATGAACGACAGCACGCTTTTGCTGCCATTTCTGCATCCGATTGGTGTTCAATTCTTTATATCTTCAAATGATTGTTTGACTTGACTAGAAGTCAAACCACAATTCACTTCTAATCATGAATAACCCCCATCAAAGAGACCTTTAAGATTCTGGGACATGAATGATATCTTCACAATATGTCATTGAAAGATGATACAATGACGGTAACTTTATTTTATGGTTAAAACTAATTTCAACGAGATTAGTATAGGTTTAATTTGATACACTTTATAAATTAAAAATTTTAACAATTAAAATTTTAAATTATAAAAAATATAACAGATCAAACCCTAACGGATGACCGATTACCTTCCCTTCTCAATTTACTCCTAGAATATGGAAGGCCGATCACCCCCCGTTTTGAATTAACGCCGAGTTTTGGGAGCTGATCACCCCCCGTTCTGTCCAGTGCTTACGTGGTACTGGACGTATTGAGTCGGAGAGTCGATGTGGGTTGCGAGAACACCCCATCCAACATGCACCGTAGGTGATTGGAGAACGGGGGGTCTCTGCCCCCCAACACCCCACGTTTCAACCTCCCCATTTTAGAGGTTTTCGAGAATGGGGGGTCACCGCCCCGAAACGACCCCCCGTTCTTTGCCTCTCCATTTTAGAGGGTGTTCGAGAACGGGGGGTCACTGCTCCGAAACAGTCCTCCGTTGCTGGCCATATTTTTTAGTAAGATTTGAAGCGAGAGCTCTGTCAGGACCCGACCCGACGATTAGGATTCCCAAGGTAGAAAATGATAATAAAATTCTTAGTTTTCAATTTGCATGGATATGTTTGTATTTTTAATTAACTCCGTCTTTCTTGTACTTGGAATCTTAAAATAAGATATTTCCATGTAATTCCAAACAATATACATATTCTAAAACAGCTTTCCAAATATGTATGGATTAAACATTTCTATGTGTATATCATTATCAGAGTTTTCTAACGGAAGCTATTTCAAATAAAATAGGTCACACACACGTGACAATTCAAAAAGAGTTTATAAACTATCTATTCCGGTCTCAATACAAAAGAAAACCATCTACCTCGATGGTTTATAATATGCCTCTTTTAGTCCTTTAAGTTGCTTTTGTTTTCCCGTCTCGGTGAATGATCTCGTTATCTGAAAAATATGAATATCCACATAATGAGCTTTACGCCCAGTAAATTAGTCTAAGAGCTATAATAGCTAACTCAGACTCTATTACAATATCTAGGACCACACTCCATCTTCCACCTATTATTGATTATTTTTTAAATCAATTTGTTTTTATTTCAAATTCATGCAATTTATATAAAAATGCATGCATGTTCGTATTTGAACCATTTAAAAATCCTTGTCATTAACCACAGTTTAAAACCATTCTCAATAAATAGATAAATCTAATGCAATTTAAAATAAATATTTCATGATTTAAAGTCGTCTTTTTACAAAACATTTAGTGTAATATTTTAACATTCAAATTGATATGTCAAAAATACAATCCACTCTAATTGACGCATATGACCATCACACAACCCTACAAGTTTCTAGGCTTTCATCGGTAAGGCTGTAGGACCCTACACATTGCTTCCCCGCGAGATTTAGAGATTGTCAACCCAAGGAGGACACATAGTTAATCTCTCAATCATTTTCATAGTCATACTTATCGCATACAAAGAAGCAAGTCCAGTCTAATGGGTTCTTATGTTACCACGACTTCCAACTTCCTACTTTCTAAATGCATACTTTAAAAACAGTTATAAAGCAATGTTATGCATATTTAAATTAATGCAACTCAACTCACTCATGCAATTGATATTTTAAATCAATGCGTTCAATTCAAAATAAAACGTAGTTTTCAAAATGCTACATTTAACAATTCAATATAAATCGAATTTAAACAACATTTCAATATTAAATTTTCATAACAACAATATCTGTGATGACCCGAATGTGAACGTATGTGTACGACTGCGGGGCAAACCTCGGGTTGCGGGGCAAACCTCGGGACCTAAGCCGAGTGTAGGCGAATCCCGGACTCGAGTATAGGCAAATCCCGGGTCGTAAAGAGGGGGTTGTCACAATCCCACATCGCTTGGGGACGTACATGGAAATGAAACATATGTACGAGATCCCTCCCAAGATAGCAAGACGCGTTTTGGAGCACAATTGACAACGGATCCCATAAGAACTCCAAAGTTAAAAGTGCTTCGGCGAGAGCAATTCCAGGTTGGGTGACCTTCCGGGAAGTTCTCGCCAAACAAAGTCGTGAGGAGAGGATATTGGGCTACGGCCCAATCCCCAGAGCGGACAATATCTTGCTGGGAAACGGGGTCGTTACAAATGGTATCAAAGCCTGTACCCAACCGGAAATGTGGCCAACGAGGACGTTGGGCCCCCGAGGGGGGGTGATTGTGATGACCCGAATATGCACGTATGGGTACGATGGCTGCATGAACCGGTACCCGGATGGCGGTACGTCCGCGCGGGCGAACCAGAAGGTGACAGGTCGTAAAAAGGGGGTCGTCACAATCTCACATCGCTTGGGGATTGCTGGGATAAGGGGTCGTTACAATATCTATTCTTCACTTCAATCGATCCAATCGTAATCAAATCACCAAATATCTAAACCTATCTAGAATTCAAGAGAAAATGAAATCTATCTCTACCTAGTAATGCATTAAAGCATAAATTAACTAATCTAATCAATAGATTTACTTACCGAATTGTCGGTTCCTTCACTTTAACCAAAAATCTCCTTCGAATCTATCGATTTTTCTACCAAATTGATCGCCTCAACGAGCTGAACAATTTTCTCTAAAGGACGGATCAACGAAAATCACTTTTTTTCTTCCTTTTCTTCTTTTTTTTCCCTTCCTTCATTCGATTTTTCTTCTCTGAGTTTTTTTTCTCTCTCTCTTCTTTTTCCTTTTCTTTTCTTTCTTTTCTTTTCTTTCTCTCTCTCTCTCTTCCTTTTTTTTTTGCCACGTAAAACCATAGCAATTTTGCCACTTAACCCTTTGTGGCTTTGCAACAGTGGTTTAATGGTTAATTACCATTAAACCATTCTTATCTCTTGAAAAATACCATTTTGCCCTTCAAATTTTGATTTATTACCATAACATCGAATTTAATAAATCTTTAAACTCAATTAACCTTAATCTAATTCAAATTAGATAAATTTTAATCTAATTTTTATACATTTAAAATTTAACAAGGGCGATCGATCAACCACATTTTTTACTTTTTAACGTATCCTTTCTTCAATCCAACTTCTCTAACGTATATTTATACATTCTTTAAATATAAATATACTCGATTACATTCTTGAATTAAAAAAATATTTGAACCATTTTACTGACCAAAGTCTGAACCATTACAGGCTCACTGCCCCAAAACGGCCCCCTAATCTCAATTATTTTGTCTGAGAACGGGGGCTGATCTCTGACACTATATAAGAAAACAACCCTCCATTCTCACCTTCGCTTGGCAAAAACTCTAAAACTTCTCCACTATTTTCTTGTTCATACGAATTTCCTCTGAATTGGCGATGTCGATAGATTTCAATTTGAGTAGATCAGCTAATTTAGACAAAATAACATCTTGTGATGCCAATATAGACTGATATTCGTACTCTACGCCCATATATGATGATCTTCGGGCATTCGATCACCTAAAAGGTAATGAAGAAATAGAGATGCAATCAATATCGAAAACTCTAGACGATGAACTTCAAACACCGGTCGACTCGGAAGATGATGCGGTGGAAAACATACTGGTAATGGAAGAAATTTCGATGAGATTTTATCTAGGAAAAAAATATAATTCTTTAAAGAATATTAGAGAAAAAATAGTAGAATATGCTTTGAATAATGGTTATAGGATCAAATTCATTAAAAGTGAATCTCAGCGACTGACGGCCGTGTATGAAGACGGATGTGATTGGCGATTGCATGGTTTGAAAATGCAAAATGAGCTTATGTTTCAAATAAAGAGTTTCAACGATTCTCACATCTGTTCACGTAAATTTAAGAATCGACACGCTACTGCAAAATGAGTGGTAAATTATTATTTGGATAAGCTCAAAAGTCAATCTACGTGGGAAATTGCTTCCATTATCGAGACAATGAGAAAAATATTTGAATGTCAACATTATACCAAGTCTTGCCAGAAGAGAAAGAAACGAAGCACGAAAACTTAATGAAGGGAAAGACGACGAACAATATAAGCTATTGTAGTCGTACACAGAAGAAATACGTAGATCAAATCCAGGTAGCATATTGGGCCTACTGACTTATTTGGTGGGCTCTACCGATAATGAGTCATATGTATTCGAAAGAATGTATATGTGTATGGCTGCTTGTAAGGCAGGTTTGCTGTAGTGTAGTAGACCTATTATCTGTTTGGATAATTGTCATCTAAAGAGCTCGTGTCCCAGTCAATTACTGACAACCTTCAGTATTGATAGCAAGATGGAATATATCTCGTTGTTATTACCAATGTGGAATCAGAGTGTATGGACTCATGGACGTGGTTTTTGAAATTATTGAAGGAAGCCTACAGACTGAATTGAGATACAGATGGATATTTGTTTTGGATCGACAGAAGATATAATGCATTTCCAATTGTTCTTTCAAATATTGGAGCGTTGTGGTAGTTATATTATTTTATGTTGACTCTCTTGTTCTTTCAAATATTAGAGGTTATTGCCTGCTGTGCAGCAGGAATTACTGTCAGCAGACCACCGCTACTGCCTCTAGCATATGCATGCAAATTTCAAAAACCAATTTCGGAGCAGAGTATACAGAGATGCAATGTAGAATGCGGTCATGTTAACCACAACTTTTCATTTTAAGATAGAAATGAGGAACTTATATCATATTCACCCAGATGTCTACGCATATCTTCGAGGCACAAACCCTAGATATTGGACTAGTTATGCATTTTATTTGATTCCCAAGTGTGAATTGAGATTAAACAATTTATGTGAGTTATTCAATGCAGTTCTACCTGTCAAGGACAAACCGATTATGATCATGTTCGAGATAATAAGAAAGTGCTTGATAACTAGGATTGTAAAAAAATATAAGAAGTTGGCATCGTCAACAGACGTGTTGTGTCCCCAAATAAGAAAAAAACTTGTAAAGTTAGAACGTGTAGCTCGAAATTGGAGTGCTATGTTTGCAGGAGCTGCATGATTTGAGGTCAACAATGACAACGAACAATATGTTGTCGACATGAATACGTGTGTATGCAACTGTTACAAGTGGGAGGTTACTGGAATCTCGTGTGTCCATTCCATTCACTGCATTCATTTCATGAGACTATCATCAGAAAATTACGCTCATCAATACTATCACCGGGGTACTTATCTTCAGATGTACTCATACTTCATTCATTCTATTAGTGGCCAACACATGTGGCCGTCCGTACAAAATATGAAGAAAATCGTTCTACCTATAAAAAAAGGCCAACCTGGTAGGCCAAAAAAGAAAAAAGTGCGATATGTCAATGAGCCGCCAAGATCGACAATGACTAAGAAGAACTCAACGATGTTGAGTGCTATTTGTCGGCATCAGGGGCATAACAGTCGCACTTGTTCTAGCAGGGGATTCACTTCAGGCGCTACTTCCGCTTCTGCTTCGCAAGACACATTTATGTGTTTCCACACATTTGACGAGACTAATGTACATTTCAACATATTTCGCTCAAAAACACACTTTCATTATTATCTAATATAGTTTTATATTATGTGCAGGAATCTTCTATACAAGGCAGAAGCAAAATGTATGACTATTCGGGCTGTAATTAATGTATTTATTATACTGTGTAATATGTGTATTTATTATAATATGTAATTTAGTAAGATAAAGTTGTAAAAATGGGTAGAGTTTTATTTGTTTTATGACTCCCCTATAACTAGCTTTAAACATTCATAGTATAAAATAAAGTACAAACATAAAGTAAAGTACAATAATAATATTCATAGTATAAAATAAAGTACAAACATAAAGTAAAGTACAATAATAATATTCATAGTATAAAATAAAGTACAAACATAAAGTAAAGTACAATAATAATATTCATAGTATAAAATAAAGTACAAACATAAAGTAAAGTACAATAATAATATTCATAGTATAAAATAAAGTACAAACATAAAGTAAAGTACAATAATAATATTCATAGTATAAAATAAAGTACAAACATAAAGTAAAGTACAATAATAATATTCATAGTATAAAATAAAGTACAAACATAAAGTAAAGTACAATAATAATATTCATAGTATAAAATAAAGTACAAACATAAAGTAAAGTACAATAATAATATTCATAGTATAAAATAAAGTACAAACATAAAGTAAAGTACAATAATAATATTCATAGTATAAAATAAAGTACAAACATAAAGTAAAGTACAATAATAATATTCATAGTATAAAATAAAGTACAAACATAAAGTAAAGTACAATAATAATATTCATAGTATAAAATAAAGTACAAACATAAAGTAAAGTACAATAATAATATTCATAGTATAAAATAAAGTACAAACATAAAGTAAAGTACAATAATAATATTCATAGTATAAAATAAAGTACAAACATAAAGTAAAGTACAATAATAATATTCATAGTATAAAATAAAGTACAAACATAAAGTAAAGTACAATAATAATATTCATAGTATAAAATAAAGTACAAACATAAAGTAAAGTACAATAATAATATTCATAGTATAAAATAAAGTACAAACATAAAGTAAAGTACAATAATAATATTCATAGTATAAAATAAAGTACAAACATAAAGTAAAGTACAATAATAATATTCATAGTATAAAATAAAGTACAAACATAAAGTAAAGTACAATAATAATATTCATAGTATAAAATAAAGTACAAACATAAAGTAAAGTACAATAATAATATTCATAGTATAAAATAAAGTACAAACATAAAGTAAAGTACATAAAATGAAATACAAAACATAAACTAAACTAAGGTGGGACATCATCGTCATCTTGTTCCATCCAATCCATGAGTTTTTTCGTCAGCTTTCTCCGGGACTGAGCTAGCTCTCTCTGTGTGACGGTGAGCTCCTCGACTCTACCTACGAGGAACTCTTGTCTTTGCTCCATCATGTCCCACCTACTAGCCGTCTGGGGGGACAGTGGTCGGGCGGTAGCTTGCTCTATAGTAACATCTGCAGAGGTGGAGGCCCCTTGATCTCCCTTGAGCACCCAAGTCCCGTTGATTTTTACTAGGCCAATCTGAATCAAATGAAGCCTATCAAATACAACACCGGATCTCTGTGCTCTCAGCTGCTCTCCAATCAGTAGCTAAACCCAAGCTCGCTTGACGATCTTCTGTATCAATTTGTCATACGACCGATTCTTGTTGCATGTTCGACCAATCTCATGCATGTGACCTAAAATCACGAAGCCAAGGTTGAACATCTTCCCGTTGTACAGATTCTCCATCACAATAGAGATCCATGTAGCTCACGAGATTTCCATGTCTATCCCGAGGTAGAATAATGTGGGTTATCAGATTGTGAATAATCTGAGCTCTAACATTCAAATCCTTGAATTTTGGCTTCACGAACCCTTTGATATTTGCATTTCGATGAATTTTCGTAAAGAAGTCAAGTCCCTCCGCCGATATGAAAAAATCACAATCTCGGGATGCATGGTAGTATCTCTCCACCTCATTCCCTTCTCCGGCAAACTCGAGGTCTTCATTAATCGTCTATGGAGTTTCAAAATTTCTGTACCAAGAATGTACGTCTCCAAACATCCTGACCTCTCAGTAGAGGTCAAGTTCGCATAAAACGAGTGAACAATTCTATCGTAGCTATCGCTCCTCAATCCGTACACTCCGTGTAAGGCAATTTTGTCGAACAACTCATTGATCTCTAATAACTCTCAACCTCCAAAGTTAACGGTCTTTAAATGAATAACCGAGTGGTTTGACATATCTCGCTCAAACTACTACTTACACATCTGATTTCGAATTTCATTCGCAAAATACCCAGTTGGCAGTCGGCGCGCTTCACACGGAGCACCTTGTGACAACGGTGGTCGATTTGTCGAACCCGCTTAAAATGGTCCTCCTTATGACATCGATGGGCAATTTGGCAGAGGCCATTCGGTAGGGTCAGGTTTATGACAGGCCTCTTCGTGACGGAGAATCTTTTCGTTTAATCGTTAATTTGGGTGCCATTTGAAGGGAATTTGGTGATTTAAGTTGAATTGGGGATTTGAGAATTTTGATGATTTATGGCTCGGATTTGTGGGATTTTTTTATTATATTCGAAGACAAAGATTAGGGAAGGGGAAATCAACATGATAGGAGCGTGAAATGGTCCGATTTTGTGTTGAAATTGTGGTTGGGGCCTAGAGAAAATAAGATTTTCAGCAATAGAGGGTGGTGTTGACTTAAATGGTATTTTAGTCTAAATATGTTTTTGATTATTGTGATTAATAAGAAATATATATACTGCATAATTGATTTATTGTGTTTATTGCATTTATCTGAAAATGCCCTTTGGAAAAAGGTATTATGTTTCTGACGTTTTTGGCTAAGTGTTATTAGTCCGAAGACGCAGTCGTCCAATCTTACAAGACAGACGCAGTCGTTCAAACTTACAAGGCAGACGTAGTCGTCCAAGCTTACAAAGGCAGACGCAGTTGTCCAAACTTACAAGACTGACGCAGTCGTCCAAACTTACAAGACAGACGTAGTCGTCCAAAGTCGAGATAGACGCTGTCGTCCAAAGTAAAAACAAAGGCTGTCGTCCAAAGTACTCGTCCGAATATCAAGCGTCCAAAATGTTCGAGCACGTGTTCAAAGACAGAACAATGAATTGGTGCAGAGCATTCGTCCAAACTCAGTCGTCCAAAGGGGGAATGTCCAGAGCCTTAACTGCGCCGAATTAAAGACCGTGAGTGATAGCGACTCCAGTTCTCAACTACTATTTTTCTGGGTACGGATGCTCTCCAACGGTCATATTTTTGAATAAGGCGCGGATTACAAACAAGAGCATAAATAGAAGAATCCGAGCTCGAGAGAAAAACTTTTTGTCAATTTTTACAATTATCTCTTTACTCTCGCGAACAAAAAGTGTCTGTAATACTCTGCGACAGTTTACATCTCTCTGCCCTAGAACTTGAGATTTTGTCTTGAGAGAGTGTAATTGTTGTGCTTAATATTTTCATCCTGTAAAACTGTAAGGCAGTGAATTGACCCCCGAGAAGTTCAATCCAGAAGTGTAAAGGCAGTAGATCGACGCCCGTGAAGTTCGATCTAGATTTCTCGTGAGGAAAAGAAAAGAATCTTCAATGGGAGCCTTGGAGCGTGGAAGTAGGCAGGATTGGCCGAACCACGTTAAAAACTTTGGTGTTATTTTTCTCTCTCTCACTCTTACTTTTATTTGTTTAATATTGTTTGCTGTTTAGTACAATATCACCAAAAAGTGAGAAGAAAAGATAAACCTAATTTGCATATTTAAAATCGATTAGATTAAGAAATTTCTAATTTACCCATCTCCCCCTCTTAGACAATCATGATCCTACAATTGGTATCAGAGATGGTTTAATTTTGTGTATACTGTAATAGAATTAGAAATGGCATTCAACACCAACACCACACACGTAGAGGGCCAATCTATTACTAGACCTTCATTCTTTGATGGAAATGACTATGTTTATTAGAAGTCTAGGATGAGAATTTTTGTTCAGGCTATGGACTATGATATATGGAATATTATAGAAAATGGACCATTTAGAGCCATGAAAACTGAAAATGAGATTAATGTTCCTAAGGCTCCTCATGAATTAACATAATCCGATAAAAGAAATTTGAGTTTAAATGCTAAGGCCATTAATACCTTATACTGTGCACTGAATATAGACGAGTTTAATAGAGTTCAGGGATGTGATAGTGCACAAGAAATATAGAACTTACTTGAGATAACTCATGAAGGAACTAATCAAGTAAAATAGAGTAAGTTGAGTATGTTAGTACATGAGTATGAACTATTTACCATGGTAAAAGATAAATCAATTAGCTCTATGTTTACTCGTTTTACTAACATTACTAATGGTCTAAAAGTGCTTGGTAGAATATATCCAAATGAAGAACTTGTCAGGAAAATTCTGAGATGTCTATCGAGAGGATGGCAACCGAAAGTGATGGCAATTCAAGAAGTAAGAGATCTAAAGGTTCTCAAGCTCGAAGAGCTCATTAGCTCTCTCATGACGCATGAAATAACCACGAGAGCCAATAAAAAGGAAGATCTCAAGGACAAGGAGATCTCCAAAAGAAAGGATATTGCCCTCAAAACTTTCTCTAGCAAACAAGAAGAATCAGAGGAAGATGATGATGATGAGAATATAGCCCTCATTACAAGAAGATTCAACAAATTTCTCCAGAGAAAGAGGATGCATGGGAGGAAATTCTCAAAAGGAGAAAAGCCTCAAAAGGAGAAGGAAATCACATGCTTTGAGTGTGGGAAACCTGGTCACATCAAGGCTGAGTGTCCAAAAGCAAAGAAGAATCCCAAGAAATTCAAGAAGAGAGCCATGAAGGCCACTTGGGATGACAGTGAGAGCGACACTTCGTTTGAAGATGAAGAAGTTGTAAATCTGTACTTCATGGCCAAGGATGATGAGGTTAGTCATTCTTCTAGTGATAGTGAAAATGATAAAGGAGATTTAATTGATGTCTTCAATAATTTAGTCAAACAATACATCATGCTTTAGACTAAATACAATCTGATAAAGAAAGAAAATGCTGATTTAATTGAAAAGCATGCTAAGGAGTATAATTTGCATGGAAAGAAAATTAGTGGACTTAAAAGTAGAAATGAGAATTTGAATAATATTGTTCTGAAATTTACTAACGGCAGCAAGAACCTAAGCATGTTGTTAGGCAGTCAGAGGGTGACTTTTGATAAAGCAGGTTTAGGATATGAAAAGTTTAATAAAAAGAAAGCATATAAGAATTTCTTTGTTAAATCAACTACCTGCCATGCTTGTAATGAGATAAGACATAAATCATATGAATGTCCTTTGAAATTTAGTAAGAAATCAAGCAGTAAACTACAATGGGTTCCTAAGGGAACCAAACCTAACATTAGGACCCAAAAAATTTGGGTACCTAAGAAGACAACTTCATTACTGTTTTGTAGGTTGATTGCTCTCCTGGAAAAAATCAATGGTACCTCGATAGTGGATGCTCGAGGCATATGACAGGAGACTCAACAAAATTTGCTGTTGTCAACAAGAAGAAAGGAAACGTTACTTTTGGTGGAAACCAAAATGGTAAGATTGTTGGCATCGGTAACATAGGTAACAACTCTAACCCTATTATTGAAAATGTGTTATTAGTAGAAGGGTTAAAACATAATTTACTTAGTATTAGCCAATTGTGTGATAAAAGATATAAAGTGACTTTTAAATCAACTTCTTGCATAATTAAGGATATCTCAAATAGCAAGATTCTGTTTAAAGGTTATAGGAAAGAAAATATTTATATTATTGACTTAGATAATATTGTTTACTGTGATGAGAAGTGCCTTGCTGTGAATCTGTTGGTTGATTGTTGGACTTGATATAGAAGACTAGGACATGTAGGAATAGATACTTTAGCTAAGATTACTAAGAAAAATTTAGTTATGAGGGATTCCAAAAATATCCTTTGAAAAAGATAAAGTTTGTGAAGCTTGCCAAATAGGCAAGCAAATCAAAAGTTCATTTGCATCAAAAAATGCAATTTCTACATCCAAGTCTCTCCAACTACTTCACATGGACCTCTTCGGTCCTTCAAATATTGCTAGTCTAGGAGGCAAACATTATGCCTTTGTCATAGTAGATGATTTCTCTAGATTCACTTGGGTATTCTTTCTAAAGTCAAAGGATGAAACTTTTGACATCTTCTCTAACTTTAGGAAGAGAGTTCAAAATGAAAAGGAGCTCACCATTGTTATTATTCGTAGTGGTCATGGTGGAGAATTTAAAAATGAGAAATTTGAACTCTTGTGTCTCAAATATGGAATTGAGCACAATTCATCCTCCTCTAGAACTCCTCAACAAAATGGAGTTGTTGAGAGAAAAAATAGGTCTCTTCAGGAGCTGGCTCAGACCATTCTCAATGAGAATTCCCTTCCAAAGTATTTCTGGGCAGAAGCTGTTTCCACAGCTTGCTATGTGCTAAATCGGGTCTCCATAAGACCTATTCTAGAGAAAACCCCTTATGAGCTTTGGAATGGAAAAATCCCTACTATCAAATACTTTAGAGCCTTTGGTTGTAAGTGTTTCATTCTAAACACCAAAGATAACTTAGGAAAATTTGATTCTAAATCTGACATTGAAATTTTTCTTGGTTATTTTCTATCCAGTAAACCATATAGGGTGTTCAACAAAAGAACACTAGTTGTAGAAGAATCCGTACATGTCAATTTTGATGAAACCCCTCAACCCACAATCAATGTGGATGAGGATGATATTTTAGAAAAGCAACTGGATTATCTCTCCTTATACAAATCTGCATAAATCATTCAAGGAGAATTCCCTAGAACCTTCTTCAAAATCTCTAGAATTTGTCCCAGTCAAGGATGAAAATGATGATCTACCTAGAGACTGGAAATATGTTAAAGATCATCTTTTATATGAAGTTCTAGGTGATATAAAATTAGGAGTCAAAATTAGAGCCTCCCTTAGAAATCTTTGTGTTAATGTTGCTTTCATATCTCAAATAGAGCCTAAGAAGTTTGAGGAAGCCGAATTGGATGAAAATTGGATAGTTGCTATGCAAGATGAGTTAAACCAATTCGAAAGGAACAACGTTTGGGAACTTGTTCTAAAACCCGATGACCATCCTATTATTGAAACCAAATGGGTATTTAAGAATAAGATGGATGAAAATAGGATTGTGCTTAGGAACAAAGCTAGGTTAGTTGCCAAAGATTACAATCAAGAAGAAGGAATAGACTTTGAGGAAACCTTTGCACCCGTAGCTAGACTAGAATCTATTAGGATGCTCTTTGCCTATGTTTTCTACAAAAACTTCACACTCTTTCAAATGGACATTAAGAGTGCATTTTTAAATGGTAATATCTTAGAAGAAGTTTATGTAGAGCAACTCTTAAGATTTGAAGTCTATGACAAACCTGACCATGTCTATATGTAACGATCCCGTTTCCCAGCAAGATATTGTCCGCTCTGGGGATTGGGCCGTAGCCCAATATCCTCCCCTCACGGCTTTGTTTGGCGAGAACTTCCCGGAAGGTCACCCAACCTAGGATTGCTCTCGCCGAAGCACTTTTAACTTCGGAGTTCTTATGGGATCCGTTGCCAATTGTGCTCCAAAACGCGTCTTGCTATCTTGGGAGGGTCTCTTTACATATGTTTCATTTCCACATACTTCCCCAAGCGATGTGGGATTGTGAAGACCCCCTTTTTACGACCCGAGATTCGCCTATACTCGAGTCCGGGATTCGCCTACACTCGGCTTAGGTCCTGAGGTTTGCCTCGCAACTCGAGGTTTGCCCCGCAGTCGTACACATACGTTCACATTCGGGTCATCACAATCACCCCCCCCTCGGGGGCCCAACGTCCTCGTTGGCCACATTTTCGGTTGGGTACAGGCTCTGATACCATTTGTAACGACCCCGTTTCCCAGCAAGATATTGTCCGCTCTGGGGATTGGGCCGTAGCCCAATATCCTCCCCTTACGGCTTTGTTTGGCGAGAACTTCCCGGAAGGTCACCCAACCTGGGATTGCTCTCGCCGAAGCACTTTTAACTTCGGAGTTATTATGGGATCCGTTGCCAATTGTGCTCCAAAACGCGTCTTGCTATCTTGGGAGGGTTTCTTTACATATGTTTCATTTCCACATACTTCCCCAAGCGATGTGGGATTGTGAAGACCCCCTTTTTACGACTCGAGATTCGCCTATACTCGAGTCTGGGATTCGCCTACACTCGGCTTAGGTCCCGAGGTTTGCCCCGCAACTCGAGGTTTGCCCCGCAGTCGTACACATACGTTCACATTCGGGTCATCACACTATAAGCTCAAGAAGGCTCTCTATGGACTTAAGCAAGCTCCTAGAGCTTGGTATGATAGGTTAAATAATTTCCTTGCGGAAAGGAAGTTCAAAAAGAGTAATACTATTCAACCCTTTTTACCATGCAAAAGGACAATAATATTTTTATAGTTCAAATCTATGTTGATGACATCATATTTGGTTCTACAAATGTTTCACTTTATGATGAGTTTGCCACTGTTATGCAAAGTGAGTTTGAAATGAGTATGATGGGGGAGTTAAAATTCTTCTTAGGATTTCAAATTAGTCAAAAACCAGATGAAATTTTCTTCTGTCAAGAAAAATACATCAAAGACCTCCTAAAAAGATTTGGATTAGATTCCTCTAAGTCCTCTAGAACTCCCATGAGCACAACTACAAAATTGGACAAAGATGAAAATGGGATAAGTGTGGATATTAAGAAGTATAGAGGTATGATTGGTTCTCTATTATACCTAACGGCTAGCAGGCCAGATATCCTATTTAGTGTGTGCTTGTGTGCTAGGTTTCAAGCTTCCCCTCAGGAATCTCACTTAATTGCTGTCAAAAGAATTTTCAAATATCTAAGTGGGACATATGATTTAGGTTTATGGTACCTGAATGGTACATCCTTTGATCTTATAGGATATTCTGACTCCGATTATGCTGGGAGTCTTGTAGATAGAAAAAGCACGAGTGGAACTTGTCAATTCCTTGGTGAGTCTCTTGTTTCCTAGTACTCCAAGAAGCAAAATTTTGTTGCATTTTCAAAGGCCGAAAGTGATATATTACTGCTGGCAGTTGTTGTGCACAAATACTTTGGATGAAGCAAACCTTGGAAGATTATAACCTTTTATATGATAAGATTCTCATTCGGTGTGACAACACCAGTGCCATCAATATATCCAAGAATCTCATTCAACATTCTAGAACCAAACACATCGAGGTTAGATATCATTTCATTAAAGATCATGTTCAGAAAGGGGATATCTCCTTAGAATTTGCCAATTCTGCTGATCAATTGGCAGATATCTTTACCAAACCATTAGATGAGAAGACCTTGAATCATATTAGAATAAGGTTAGGTCTAATTAGGAATGAGAAAAATTAAGGTTCTTTTTTTTTTTGAGAATTTTGATCAATAAGCAGTGTGGTCAATAAAGAAATGGACGATCTCCACGATTTCCTTCTCTCTGAAATGATTGGACGTTGACAATGGACGTTGTTACACTGGATGTTTAAAAGAAGCTTATAAACTCTTTCGAACAGTTACACAAACCTTAACTTTCGAAAAATCCTCTAAAACCTCTCGACTCCTTTCGTTTCGTCCAGCGATTCCTATTCTTCTATGCTCTTCGTGAAATTCCGTCTCTGATTCAGAAATCTATTTCTTTTGCAATGGCATCCCACGAGTTCGTTTCGTCCAGCGATTCCTATCTTCTATGCTCTTCGTGAAATTCCGTCTCTGATTCAGAAATCTATTCTTTTTGCATGGCATCTTCCTCTCGAGCAGCACAAGTTTTCTCAAGGAAAAAGCAATAGACTTCTCATACGGCGGATACACAGTCTGTCACAGTTCCTCCTCCTCTTCAATTGCCAAATCACGAGTTCATAAATTACGCCGTCTATAGGTATTATGAAGGTTTGGAAATCAAACCTCTTATTCGATCTAGAGCAGTAGTATTTTGAGATTTGACTGGTCTGGACTTAGAAGAACTATTACTTAGGTTGGGGTTAATGAGGCTGTTTGATACTGAGGCCCTTTATTGTGCAACTCCGATTAGAATGTTCTATGCAAACCTAGAACATTCTACACGACCCCTCATTCTTAGGAGTTATGTCTATGGAAGACATATTGAACTAACTCAAGAAATGATCCACGAAATCCTTAATTGCAAGTTTTTGAATGGATCCCGGAGATTCTTTGAGGCAGCAAAGACTCTTTCATTTCTTGAGAGGCCAGCAGGCAAGGCATTAGTAAAACTGATTGCCAAGGATCCAAACAATGCTCCCCTGAAGTTGAAGAGCAAGGATTTGAACGTCAAGGCTCGAGTCTTCCACCAAATGATGCACTACAACCTCTTGCCTGTAGATGGTCATCGCGACCATGTCAGTTGTATGAATTTTTTCTTGCTTGGTCAGTTTTTCAAAGGGGAACCATTTAGTGTTGGATTCATTATTTTAAACCAGATGCTTCAAGTTGTATGCAATGCCTCCAAGTCTCTGCCTTACAATCTTCTACTTATGAAGATTTTTCAAAGGTTTAGAGTCAGATTTTCGGAGTCTGACAAGCTTTTATCCCTGAAGAAATCCGACTTCTTCTCGGCCTCCACCTTGTCAAGAATGGGAATCACAAGAAATACTCAAGGTGTGTTGGTTGAGAAAGTTGGTCGATGAGGTGTTTCAAGGCGCTTGATAATTGATGAAGAAGAAGAGAAAGAAAGTGCTCACGATGACACTCTGATTCCTGTCCTTGATCCTCTGCCCCCTCCAGTTCTGCTTCTTCAAGCTCCTGAGGAGGTCAGTCATGTGCACACTCACACTCAAGAGCCTGTGAGTGGTCCTGAACCTCATACAGTCCAAGCTGATTCTCTTCTCCAACCTCTTCCACGTCCAACTAGTCCAATTCATGTTCCCTCTCCTCCTCAGATTCCTTCATCATCTGCCCATGTTCCTCCTCGCTCTAAAGGTCCTCGCTCTTATCCAGTGCAGACTTCTATGTCTGAGGAACTGCAGGATGAGCTTCGGGTAAGCATTGTCAGCCTCGGGACTGGTCTTGAATCTTTTCAATCTCTGTATCTCTCCCACCATGCTCAATTTGAAACGCTTGTCCTTTCACAACTTGAACATCTCGCAGCTGCAATTCAAGGCCTGCACAAATGCTTTGATCTATCAGAATCAAATCAATGTTCAGCTCTTGCTGATGTCAACAACCGCATTGATCAAGCGGTAGTCGAGAATAGTAAAGCAATTGATGATATCATCTCTTCTGTTCGATTTTATTCCAATCTTGTAACAGCTCAATTGCAGCGAGAATCTGATAGGGTTATCACTCACATTGGAGATCTCAGTACCCTTTTGACTAAGAGTGATGATGAGCCCTCTCATGGGGATGAGGCTTTGGAAGCGGTGGAGCGACTCTTGAGCCAGTGCGTGTTCCTGCTCCGTATATTGATCAGCCCGGGACTGCTTCAGATCCCCCTCCAGAAGCTGATCCTTCTATTTCCATTGAAGCTGCTTCTGTTGAGGAGCTCCCTCGTCAGGTGGAATCCCCTCTTGCTCAGGGTGATTTCCTTAGTCAACTAGGGGCTCTCATGGGCTGGGATACTCCCTCTTCCCTTGAGAACTGGGCATATTCTTTATTGTAAGTTTTTTTTACCATATGAATGATATGTTTTTATATATGGTGTCCAACTGTGCCTGTTTTATTCTGTTATCTCTACTGTGCTATGGTGAATGTCATTCCTCCTATAAGTATTTATTTTTTATAATGTCAAATGGGGAGAAGGTATAGAATTTACATAGAAGGGTATAGAATTTATAGAGAAGAGTATAGAATTTACAGATTGCATCAGTTAAGAAATTACTGAATTATTGATAAAGAATATTGCATAGAGTATGAGGGAGTATGTAAATTTTAATTGAAATACATATTAGTATGTTGAAACAGATTATATATTTGTCATCATAAAAAATGGGGAGATTGTTGACTTAAATGGTGTTTTAGTCTAAATATGTTTTTGATTATTGTGATTAATAAGAAATATATATACTACATAATTGATTTATTGTGTTTATTGCATTTATCTGGAAATGCCCTTTGGAAAAGAGTATTATGTTTCTGACGTTTTTGGCTAAGTGTTATTAGTCCGAAGACGCAATCGTCCAATCTTACAAGGCAGACGCAGGCGTCCAAACTTACAAGGCAGACGCAGTCGTCCAAACTTACAAAGGCAGATGCAGTCGTCCAAACTTACAAGACCGACGCAGTCGTCCAAACTTACAAGACCGATGCAGTCGTCCAAACTTACAAGACAGACGCAGTCGTCCAAAGTCGAGATAGACGCAGTCGTCCAAAGTAAAAATAGACGTTGTCGTCCAAAGTACTCGTCCAAATATCAAGCGTCCAAAATGTTCTAGCACGTGTTCAAAGACAGAACAACGAATTGGTGCAGAGCATTCGTCCAAACTCAGTCGTCTAAAGGGGGAATGTCTAGAGCCCTAACTGCGCCGAATTAAAGACCGCGAGTGATAGCAACTCCAGTTCTCAATGACTATTTTTCTGCGTACGGATGCTCTCCAACGGTCATATTTTTGAATGAGACGCGGATTACAGACAAGAGTATAAATAGAAGAATCCGAGCTCAAGAGAAAAACTTTTTGCCAATTTTTACAATTATCTCTTTACTCTCACGAGCAAAAAGTGTCTGTAATACTCTGCGACAGTTTACATCTCTCTGCCCTAGAACTTGAGATTTTGTCTTGAGAGAGTGTAATCGTTGTGCTTAATATCTTCATCCTGTAAAATTGTAAGGCAGTGAATTGACGCCCAGAAAATTCAATCTAGAAGTGTAAAGGCAGTAGATCGACGCCTGTGAAGTTCGATCTAGATTTCTTGTAACGACTCCAGTAAGAGCAGAGACCCATTTCATAATTCTCATAGAATACTTACTCTAAATTACTCTCTGTACCCTCTTTGTTTGTTTTTTTTTCTGAACTTTAACCGTCTGCATATCTGACAGAATTCTACCCTTCAAGGACACGACTCCCATAAGATCATTATCATAAGTCATCACAGAGTAGAGCGACTAGACTCGGGCATTTAATCCATAACATAATCGGGCAGAGAAGAAATGCCCTCAGATCACTCGACGTCATCCTATTCGAGCTGCATGGGTTTACATGCATCGGCTGATAGGGTACACATCATCCAATCTGTCACGTGCAGTTCGCGTGACTCAATGGACATCGCCCGGTATAGGTCATCTACTGATGGGCACGTGCAGAGCACGTAGTCCATGGTGCATCGCCAGTAAGAGGCATCATCCGGTGGGCAACAATTGTTCGCCATCCACCGGTGACGTCAACCGGATGATTCACCCATCCATGTCCTCATTCAACAGAGTCATCATCCGGTAAGCATGTGTAGTACACGTGACTCACTTACCTCAACCGATAAGAGACATCATCCGGTGAATAACAAACGTTCGCCATCCACCGGTGACGTCAGCCGGATGATTCACCCATCCAGCTTCTATCATTCAACTCACACCGGTGACGTCAGCTGGATGATGTATTCATCCAACCTCTATCACACAGCAGTACAATACAGAAAACTTCAAACAACTCATATCGACAGAAAGAAAATCTGACCTTCACAGGTCTCATACTCGTAGACATAAACATAGGCGGACATGAAACATGGACTCATCTAGGTTACAAATAGCGGAAGACTTAATTAAAACATATCATTCTATACCCTTATAATCATCTCCAAATTTTGATAACTAAACTAGGCAATCATAGAATCAAATGTTCTAAAGAGAATCTCATACTACTTAAACATCAGTTCATCATAAATCTTACTGACACATTATGAGCATAACCACGGGTCATATTCGCCTGCCAGCCACAGACTTCCACCCTGAGCACCATCCTGCAACCAGCCTTAGACATCATCATTGAATTTGGAATTCTCACCTGCTAAATCTTCACCTACATCATAAGGTTTAATCAATAAGCCTAATGCTTAAAAGGAATGCAATACTAACAAGTATGCATGAATGCTCATTTTAAGAAATAAATGCTCATGGATCTTTTCTTGTTCATATTCATACTCAGGGTCTTCATTCTTGTTCATCGCTCGTATTCATTGTTCATAATCATCATTCATGTTCATCAATCATATTCTTCGCTCATGTTGTGTGGATTAAGAGAGGATTTGTTCCGGTAAAGGGGGTTGACAGTGAGAGTGTACATAGTCCCTTGCGGGTTGTAATCATGGTCCTTCCTTTTTGGACAGTGACATACGCCAAACCGCCCCCAACCCTCGCTTAATTCACGTTGCATAAGTTTTATATTCTTATCTTGTTCATGAGGAAAACATGCTCTTAAAACATTTTCATATGCATAAAACATTCATGATGCATGAACATGAGAACTCTTAACTCATCAAGCTACAAAATAGTGTATTCATCCAACATGAAATCATACCATTAAGTCAGACATCAACATGAGTAACAGACAGTAGCTTAAATAACTTCTAATCATCGTATCAGTTTCTACCTAGAATCCTTGTGATGTAGGGCCCTAATGGTCGGGAATCCTACACATTCACTTACCTGGTTTCCTTAGCAACTTGAGCTCCTTTTCTTCAGACTTCTTCACCTAAAACATTTACATTACAATAGTTAAAATAAAAATCTTATTAGTCCTAATCACAAATCATCCTAGAATCTAATAACTAAAGTCATTCCCGAATCCCTCAGTCTAGTTCTCTGTGTACAGTCTGAAGTCCAAACCAAAACAACTAGGTTCAACTAACGATTAATCAGGGTCAGTTATATTAAATGTCCAGAATCGATTCGGAAATGTTATTACCAGACACCGATTATAAATGTTCCTATTATTCGGCCATATCTGAAATCTCAAGTCCAAATGAAAACAGTACTCAAATAGATAACCAGCAATCCACATTGTCTGAGTCTTACCTAGGGCGTCGATTGTCGAAGTGGGGAAGGAGAAATCCATCGCCGATGAGAGAGTCGCTGGTGGAAAGGGAGACAGCTCGGGGAAATGAGAGGATGCAGAAGGGAAATGTCGGCTACAGTGAGGTTTAAAAGTTTCCATTTCCTATTTATACTTAATCCAACCATTCTTAATTACAGATTCTGCCACCCAACCTAATTTATGACACATGCACAATAATTAAGCCTTGGCATAAAATTTCAAACCGAAAAGATTAAAATAAACACGGCCGTTAAAACAGTTAAGAAAGTCACCTGGTCAAACTCGTCGGGTGTTACATCCACCCCTCCTTAAACAAAATTTTCGTCCCCGAAAATTGATCAAACAAATAGCTCAGGATATTTGTCCAGCATGTCTTGTTGTCGTTCCCATGTGGCTTCTTCAATACCATGATTCATCCACAAGACTTTCACTAGTTGAATTTCCTTATTCCTCAGAGTCTTAACTGCAGATTCTATAATCCTTACAGGCTTCTCTTCATACATCAGTGTTGGCTCGATATCGATTCCAGTTGGCTCAACAACATGTGTCGGATCACGTATGCATTTCCTTAACATTGACACATGAAAAACATTGTGTACCTTTTTCAGTGATGGAGGCAGTTGTAGTTTGTAAGCTGTACTGCCAATCCTTGCTAAGACAGGGAATGGTCCAATAAATCGCGGATTAAGCTTTCCTTTCTTACTAAATTTTAAAACCCCTTTAAAGGGTGAAACCTTTAAGAATACCTCATCCCCTACAGCAAATTCAAGATCTCTTCTTCTTTGGTCTGCATAGCTCTTCTGTCGGCTTTGTGCAGTCACCATTCTCCTCCTAATAATGACAATCTTGTCTGACATCTGTTGTAAAATCTCGGGTCCTAGGAGTCTTGCTTCACCAACTTCATCCCAATACAAAGGTGATCTACATTTTCTACCATAAAGTGCTTTATAAGGTGCCATACCAATGGTGGACTGGTAACTATTGTTGTAGGAGAACTCAACTAAGGGCAAATGTCGACTCCAAGAGGTCTGGAAATCTAGCACACATGCTCTCAACATATCTTCTAGTATCTGAATGGTCCGCTCAGATTGTCCATCGGTTTGTGGGTGAAAAGCAGTGCTGAAAGGTAACTTTGATCCTAATGTGCTCCGAAGACTCTGCCAAAATCTTGAGGTGAACCTGAGATCACGATCAAGACTATGGATATTGGAATCCCATGCAACCTAATGATTTCCTGAATATACAGATTGGCAAGCTGGTCCATCGTGTATGTTGTCTTCACGGGTAGGAAGTGAGCTGACTTCGTCAATCTGTCAACCACAACTCAGATGCTGTCATGACCTTTAATTGTCTTAGGTAATCCAACAACAAAATCCATGGCAATGTTTTCCCATTTCCATTCGGGGATCGGTAAGAGTTGAAGGGTACCTCCTGGGCGTTGGTGCTCTGCCTTAACTTGTTGGCATACAAAACATGACTCCGCATACTTGGCAACATCCCTTTTCATATTTGGCCACCAATAATGTAACCTTATATCCCGATACATCTTGGTGTTACCAGGGTGTACAGAGAAAGAAGAGGAGTGAGCCTCAGCCAAGATCAACTCACGCAACTCCTTGTCACTAGGAATGTACCATCGATTCTTAAATTTCAAAATACCATCATTGGAGAGACTGAAATCAGAGGAGGCGTCTTTTAACTTACTCATCATACTATTATTCTCCTTTGAATCCTTCTGTTGTGCCTCTTTGATCTTATCCAAAACAGTTGGTCGAATGGTTAAATCAGTAAGTAAAGTTGACAACTAAGGAACTATTTCCAACTCGAACTTTTGAACTTCCTTCCATAATGGTACAGACATGGTTGATACAGCGGGCTGCATTGTCTTAGACATCCTGCTTAAAGCATCGGCTACAGCATTAGCCTTGCCCGGGTGGTACTTAATTTCAAAGTCATAATCCTTAACAAATTCCAACCAACGTCTTTGCCTCATGTTTAATTCCTTTTGGGTGAATAGGTACTTCAGGCTCTTATGGTCAGAAAACACCTCACACTGTTGACCATATAAATAGTGTCTCCAAATCTTTAATGCAAAAACAACTGCGACTAGCTATAAATCGTGAGTGGGGTAATTCTGTTCATAACTCTTTACTTGCCTAGAGGCATACGCCACAACCTTACCTTCTTGCATCAAAACACACCCCAGACCAACTTTGGATGCATCACAGAAAACACTAAATCTTCCTTCTTCGGTTGGGAGAGTCAATAGTGGGGTTGTTGTCAACTTCATCTTAAGTGTCTGGGAGCCATCTTCACAAGCTTCAGTCCAAGAGTACTTGGTGTCCTTCTTTGTTAAATTAGTTAAAGGTTTAGCTATCATAGAAAATCCCATAATAAACTTTCTATAATAACCTGCCAGACCAAGGAAACTGCAGACTTCACTGGCATTCCTTGGTTGTGACCAATCCCTAACGGCCTGAATTTTGGTTGGATCTACTGATATACCCTCAGCAGAGATGACATGGCCTAAGAAGTTGACCTTATCCAACCAGAACTCACACTTAGACAGCTTTGCATAAAGCTGCTGCTGATTTAATGTCGTCAAAACCACTCTTAAATGCTCTGCATGGTCAGCCTCAGTACGTGAGTATATTAGTATATCATCTATAAAGACAATCACAAACTTGTCCAAATACTTGCAAAACACACGATTCATCAAGTCCATAAAGGCTGCAGGTACATTAGTCAGTCCAAACGACATCATAAGAAATTCATAGTGCCCGTAGTGGGTCCTGAAGACTGTCTTTGGTATATCACTCTCCTTAACCTTCAGTTGGTAGTAACCTGAGCGTAAGTCAATCTTTGAAAACACTTTAGCTCCTTGTAATTGGTCAAACAGGTCATCAATTCGGGGTAAAGGATATTTATTCTTAATTGTCAACTTGTTTAACTCCATATAGTCAACGCACATTCTAAGAGAACCATCCTTCTTCTTAACGAATAAAATAGGTGCACCCCAGGGAGAACTGCTAGGGCGTATAAACCTCTTATCTACTAGTTCCCGCAGTTGGACTTTTAATTCTTTCAACTCAACAGGTGCCATGCGGTAAGGGTTCTTAGACACAGGTAAAGCCTCTGGATAAATATCTATTACAAACTCAATTTCTCTGTCGGGTGGCAACCCGGGCAAGTCATCCAAGAATGCCTCTGGAAACTCTCGGACTATAGGAACATCTTGTAGTTCTATTCTATTTTTCACCCGATCATCAATTACGCTAGCTAGAAAACTCTCACAGCCATCTTTCAATAACCGTTGAGTCTCTAGTGATGATATAATCGGTATTTTACTTATTTTTGGGATAGCTTGGAAGGTATACCGTTCTCCATTTGGGGGTCGAAACTCAACTAATCCAGACCTACAACTTATCGTGGCATAATGCCTGAATAACCAATCCATCCCTAGTATGACTTCATATCCTCTCATATCGATTACGATCAGTTCTACATATAGCTTCTTATCTCTTAGGGACATAACATCACCTTTCAATATCTGCTTAGAATGTAGGGACTTTCCCGACAGTAACATGACACTAAATGACCTCTCAGCTGGCATGGGTTCTAGTTTATGCTCAAGTGCAAACAGGGTTGATACAAACGAGTGTGTGGCCCCTGTATCTATAAGTGTGTAAGCAGAAATACCACAAACCATAATGGTACATGTTATGACTGTGTACTGCTCGGCATCTTCATCTTCCATTAAAGCATAAACCCTTGGTGCTACCCTGACTCGATTCGGGTCTGGCGGTAAGGGGCAGTCTCTGACCACGTGTCCAACCTTATCACATCTATAACAGCGACCAAAATGTAACTTGCATTCACCAGGGTGGTTCTTCTGACAGGTGAGGCATAGAGGAGCCAGGGGTCGCTTCCCTTTTCCTTGGTCATTATTTGGATTGAAGGGTCTCTTTATACCTTTCTGCTGTTACTGTGGCCCTCTGTTCGGTTGTGGTTGCCAACCTCTGCCCTGGCGCGGTGGTGGCTGAGTATCCTTGAAAAACTTCCTTGGCGGTTCACATTGTCCTCGTACTGCCAACTCTACCTCTTCCAATTCCAAAGCCTTAGCAGCCACTTCGGAATAAGGTATGTTATGGATCCCTGCAGTCTTCACTCCCTGGAAGAGGCTCGGCTTCAGCCCGTGGACAAACTGGTGAATCTTATCCTCCTCATCATCCACCATACGGGGAGCAAACTGAGACAGTGCCTCAAACTTACAGATGTAATCAGCCACAGAACCGGTTTGACGTAGTTGCATGAATTCCATTTTCTTGCTGGCCCGAACAGCTCGGCTGAAGTACTTATCAAAGAAGGCAGTCTTGAACATTTCCCAGGTCATAGCTCCTGCATTAGCGGTGCTCTGGACCGAGTTCCACCAATGCCTTGCATCAAGTTCCAGGTGAAAGACAGTACACGTAACCTTATCTCCGTCTTCAACTTTTGCATACTTGAACATGTCCTCCATCTTCTGAATCCATTCCTTAGCATAAACAGGGTCTGAAACTCGACCATTAAATGTCAGGGGTCGAAGCCGGTGAAAACGCTCGCCACCATGATCTTGAGCTGCATTTGAACTAGAATTCGCTTGCTCTTCTCTGGCAGTCATCAGCTGTTCGATCTGGCGAGATTGGCGCATGACCAACTCTGTCAACTAAGCAATGGCATTGCTGTCTTCATTGGTCTCTTTTTGCTGACCTCCTACCATTTTGAGATTCCTAAACCAACATTCATAAATACATCTTAACTTCATGACATTTACTAAAATCATAAACACTTACAGTTGCTGGAGTGTACTCAGGTGGCAATCTGTGCTGGGAGACAGTCTGCAGAATCGATTTTAGAACCCGGTTTTGCTTTGATACCATAATTGTAACGACCCCAGTAAGGGCCGAGACCCATTTCATAATTCTCATAGAATACTTACACTAAATTACTCTCTGTACCCTCTTTGTTTGTTTTTTTTTTCTGAACTTTAACCGTCTGCATATCTGACAGAATTCTACCCTTCAAGGACACAACTCCCATAAGATCATTAGCATAAGTCATCACAAAGTAGAGCGACTAGACTCGGGCATTTAATCCATAACATAATCGGGCAGAGAAGAAATGCCCTCAGATCACTCAACGTCATCCTGTTCGAGCTGCATGGGTTTACATGCATCGGCTGATAGGGTACACATCATCCGATCTGTCACGTGCAGTTCGCGTGACTCAATGGACATCGCCCGGTAGAGGTCATCTACCGATGGGCACGTGCAGAGCACGTAGTCCATGGTGCATCATCCGGTATTCGAAATACACTACATCACCCGGTCACTAGACGACAAAACTACATTTATATCATCCAATAGACATATGCATCTCACGTGACTACTTAACATTGCTAGTAAGAGGCATCATCCGGTGGGCAACAATTGTTCGCCATCCACTGGTGACGTCAGCCGGATGATTCACCCATCCATGTCCTCATTTAACAGAGTCATCATCCGGTAAGCATGTGCAGTACACGTGACTCACTTACCTCAACCGATAAGAGATATCATCCGGTGAACAACAAACGTTCGCCATCCACCGGTGACGTCAGCCGGATGATTCACCCATCCAGCTTCTATCATTCAACTCACACCGGTGACGTCAGCCGGATGATGTATTCATCCAACCTCTATCACACAGCAGTACAATACAGAAAACTTCAAACAACTCATATCGACAGAAAGAAAATCTGACCTTCACAGGTCTCATACTCGTAGACATAAACATAGGCGGACATGAAACATGGACTCATCTAGGTTACAAATAGCGGAAGACTTAATTAAAACAGATCATTCTATACCCTTATAATCATCTCCAAATTTTGATAACTAAACTAGGCAATCACAGAATCCAATGTTCTAAAGAGAATCTCATACTAGTTAAACATCAGTTCATCATAAATCTTACTGACACATTATGAGCATAACCACGGGTCATATTCGCCTGCCAGCCACAGACTTTCACCCTGAGCACCATCCTGCAACCAGCCTTAGACATCATCATTGAATTTGGAATCCTCACCTGCTAAATCTTCACCTACATCATAAGGTTTAAACTATAAGCCTAATGCTTAGTAAGGAATGCAATACTAACAAGTATGCATGAATGCTCATTTTAAGAAATAAATGCTCATGGATCTTTTCTTATTCATATTCATACTCAGGGTCTTCATTCTTGTTCATCGCTCGTATTCATTGTTCATAATCATCATTCATGTTCATCAATCATATTCTTTGCTCATGTTGTGTAGATTAAGAGAGGATTTGTTCCGGTAAAGGGGGTTGACAATGAGAGTGTACATAGTCTGTGACGTCCCTCATACTATTCCTAATTTCCCGTACGAAATTTTTTCTTTTCCTTTTATACTTAGCTTTTAAGTGGAAAACAATTTAATAAAACGTTTAAAACAATTACAAAACAATTATTTAAACCAACATTGAAAATCAACTTAATAACTAACAGAACACTCGGCCCAGGAGGGAGGGGCAAGAGAGTCAAAACAGAAAAAGACAAGAGGGCCGATCGATCGGCCCTTCAATGGGCGATCGATCACCCACAAATGGCCGCTCATTTTCTCCCTTCTTTCTTCCAACTTTTACACACTCCAATCACACCCAAACACATTCACAATTTACACTTCGCACATCTTTCCCTTAATTAACTTACTTTTAAGCATATCTCGTAACAATACTTCAACTCCCCTACAGTCCTCACTCCACTAAATCACCCAAAAACCGACTCTAAACAAATTTAAAACATAACTCGAATTCATAAAAACGAACTGCGTGGTTCGGTTTAAAAACTAAACAATTCCTCCTGTTTCAAAGAAAATACCAAGCAGTTCCATATCGTTCAAATAACTAATTTAACAAAACGCCTTATAAAACAGTTAGCCAACACATCTGACCATCAATCTATCAGCTAACCAGAACCAAACATCCTAAAATGTTCTATCTTTACAATCTTCCTACGTTTCTATCTATCCAACCTTCAAAATGTTTACTTACATCCCCACGGGTCAAAATCGCACCAACTGCGCCAACGCACTCCCACGGGCATCCTTCTTCAACCAGCGTGATCATCTAACAGAGGAACGTCTTCCTCACCTGTTTCGGGTTCACCTACACCATAAGGACGCCTATGAGAATAAATCTCAGTAAATTCTACGTAAATGACAATGCATGAACATGTATATGCAATTTTCATAAGTTCCTGTGCATTCATTTCATTTATCATATCGTGCATTCATTTATCATATCGTGCATTCATTTCATTTATCATGTCATACATTCATTTATCATATCATGCATTCATTTATCATATCGTGCATTCATTTCATTTATCATGTCATACATTCATTTATCATATCATGCATTCATTTATCATATAGTCATCTCATGTAAGTCGTCTCATATAAGTCGTCTCATGTCAGTCATCATAGTCATCTCATTTTAGTCGTCTCATTTCAGTCGTCATAGTCGTCTCATTTTTGTCGTCATAGTCGTCTCATTTTAGTCATCCTAGTCGTCTCATTTTGTTTACATTTCACTTTACTTTTATTCATTTATCAGATAGTCATCTCATTTCAGTTCATCACATTTCTTTTTCTTTCATGAAATCTATGCATAAATTCGTTTTCATGACGTTTATAAAACAGTGATGCATGACAATATAAGCATAACATAGACATACAGTGTACATACCATCAAACAATCCAAGCATAACCTATAAAAGGCCTAACCCTAAACTACCCAACCAAAGCGAATAATCACACATAACTCCAAATATCCTCGACAACGAAACACGACATATGGTGTAGGCCTATCGGCCACAGCAAGTCACGAGAACTTACCTGTCGTCTGTAGCTCGCTGGGTTTGGCACCACACGTCACATATGGCTCGACCTATGACAAATATTCAAGCTTCATTATAATCAAGCCTAATCCAATTAAAACCTAACTAAACGGGCCACTAATTTGGGTTCGGTAAAAACCGACCTAAAACTTCAAACGCGCGTAACTTTCACGTCAGTTATCGGAATCGAACGATTCCAGCGGCCACGTACTCCTCTAATAACCTATTTTAACCTGCCAAAAAGAATTTTTTAAAACAAACGACCGTAGCTAGGTCAAAATGGCAAAAACCCAATTTTGCCCTAAATCGAAAATTTCCCTTTTTCTAGTTTTTCATCAATTCTCATCCAATACCTCACTAATCTATCATATTCTAACCTATTAAGCATAATTTAACACAAATTAGGGCTTCCAAATTCAGAAGCCCGAAATGCACAGCACAAACCTCACGGTTTCACTCTGAAAACAGGGTACTCCAGCTCTCCGTGGATCGCCCCTCACACACCCCTAAATCCTCCAAATTTTCGTCACAAAACCACCAAGAAAACGACCCAACCCGCAGGCCACTCCACGGCCGAGCAACAGAGAGAAAACAGGGAGGAGGAGCTACCTGTTTTCGGTCGGGTCAGGCGCGAAAAAAGCCTAACCGAGCTCTGGCTTCAGCTCTCCGGCGTCTGCACGTCTGAACGGATGGTCGGAGCTGTGGTCGCTGTCGGAGGGATGTTGCTCGGCTCCTCTCTTCGGGGCTCGGGTTACAGAGAAGCAGAATGGCTTCTTCGTGAAGCCATTCTGTTTCTATACATTTTTTTTTTATTTTTTTTATTTTTAAACTAAATTACTAATTTGCCCTCACATGTTAGAACTTCCGTATTTTCGTTAAGTTCGCGTCCACTCGACCTAAAATTTAGAAACCCTCTTCCAAATAAAATCCCAAGTTTTAATAAACTAAATAACTCGTTAAATTCTCATTCTTCGACAGTTAAATTCCTATAAATTTACTCTCCAATCTTTCCTTAATAATTTAAATAACTCTAAGATCCATAACTTAATTAAATCTAAAGCAGTACACATTAAGGAAAATTCTCGGGTGTTACATAGTCCCTTGCGGGTCGTAATCATGGTCCTTCCTTTTTGGACAGTGACATACGCCAAACGGCCCCCAACTCTCGCTTAATTCACGTTGCATAAGTTTTATATTCTTATCTTGTTCATGAGGAAAACATGCTCTTAAAACATTTTCATATGCATAAAACATTCATGATGCATGAACATGAGAACTCTTAACTCATCAAGCTACAGAATAGTGTATTCATCCAACATGAAATCATACCATTAAGTCAGACATCAACATGAGTAACAGACAGTAGCTTAAATAACTTCTAATCATCGTATCAGTTTCTACCTAGCATCCTTGTGATGTAGGGCCCTAATGGCTGGGAATCCTACACATTCACTTACCTGGTTTCCTTAGCAATTTGAACTCATTTTCTTCAGACTTCTTCACCTAAAACATTTACATTACAGTAGTTAAAATAAAAATCCTACTAGTCCTAATCACAAATCATTATAGAATCTAATAACTAAAGTCATTCCCGAATCCCTCAGTCTAGTTCTCTGTGTACAGTCTGAAGTCCAAACCAAAACAGCTAGGTTCAACTAACGATTAATCAGGGTCAGTTATATTAAATGTCCATAATCGATTCGAAAATGTTATTACCAGACACCGATTATAAATGTTCCTATTATTCGGCCATATCTGAAATCTCAAGTCCAACTGAAAACAGTACTCAAATAGATAACCAGCAATCCACATTGTCTGAGTCTTACCTAGGGCGTCGATTGTCGAAGTGGGGAAGGAGAAATCCGTCGCCGATGAGATAGTCGCTGGTGGAGAGGGAGACAGCTCGGGGAAATAAGAGGATGCAGAAGGGGAATGTCGGCTACAGTGAGGTTTAAAAGTTTCCATTTCCTATTTATACTTAATCCAACCATTCTTAATTACAGATTCTGCCACCCAACCTAATTTATGACACATGCACAATAATTAAGCCTTGGCATAAAATTCCAAACCGAAAAGATTAAAATAAACACGGCCGTTAAAACAGTTAAGAAAGTCACCTGGTCAAACTCGTCGGGTGTTACATTTCTCGTGAGGAGAAGGAAAGAATCTTCAAGGGGGAGCCTTGAAGCGTGGAAGTAGGCAGGATTGGCCGAACCACGTTAAAACTTTGGGGTTATTTTTTTCTCTCTCACTCTTACTTTTATTTGTTTAATATTGTTTGTTGTTTAGTACAATATCACCAAAAAGAGAGAAGAAAAGATAAACCTAATTTGCATATCTGAAATCGATTAGATTAAGAAATTTCTAATTCACTCTCCCCTCTTAGACAATCACGATCCTACAGGTGGAAGAGGGTCGATTTTTCATATACTGTAGGAGATCGGCCCCCCATTTTGAGGCAATGACCCCATTCTCAGCCCTAATTTTAAGAACGGGGGGTCACCGCCCCCAATCAGTCCCCTGAGAATGAGGGGTGGTTTTGGGGCGTGACCCTTCGTTCTACCCCCAAAATATTAGGAAGTGCGAACGGGGGTCACCGCTCTGAAACCACCCCCCATTCTCAAGAACAACATTTAAGAACGAGGGGTCATTTTGGGGCGGTGATCCCCCGTTCTCACTCCCTTTATCTAAAATGGGGATGCAGTGACGGGGGGCCGAGGACTCCCTGTTCTCCATTCACGTGCGTGCATGTTGGACGGGGGATCCTAGCTCCCTATATCAATCCCCTGACCTAATACGTCTAGTGCCACATAAGCACTGGATAGAACGGGGGGTGATCTACCCCCCGTTGTAACGACCCCGTATCCCAGCAAGATATTGTCCACTCTGGGGATTGGGCCGTAGCCAAATATCCTCCCCTCACGGCTTTGTTTGGCGAGAACTTCCAAGAAGGTCACCCAACCTGGAATTGCTCTCGCCGAAGCACTTTTAACTTCAGAGTTCTTATGGGATCCGTTGTCAATTGTGCTCCAAAACGCGTCTTACTATATTGGGAGGGATCTCTTACATATGTTTCATTTCCACATACTTCCCCAAGCGATGTGGTATTGTGACGACCCTCTCTTTACGACCCGGGATTCGTCTATACCCAAGTCCGGGATTCGCCTACACTCGGCTTAGGTCCCGAGGTTTGCCCCGTAACCCGAGGTTTGCCCCACATTCATACCATACGTGCACATTCGGGTCATCACAATCACCCCCCTCGGGGCCCAATGTCCTCGTTGGCCACATTTCCGGTTGGGTATAGACTCTGATACCATTTGTAACGACCCCTTTATCCCAGCAAGATATTGTCCGCTCTGGGGATTGGGCCGTAGCCCAATATCCTCCCCGCACGGCTTTGTTCCAAGCGATGTGGTATTGTGACGACCCCCTCTTTACGACCCGGGATTCGTCTATACCCAAGTCCGGGATTCGCCTACACTCGGCTTAGGTCCCGAGGTTTGCCCCGTAACCCGAGGTTTGCCCCACATTCATACTCATACGTGCACATTCGGGTCATCACAATCACCCCCCTCGGGGGCCCAATGTCCTCGTTGGCCACATTTCCGGTTGGGTATAGACTCTGATACCATTTGTAACGACCCCTTTATCCCAGCAAGATATTGTCCGCTCTGGGGATTGGGCCGTAGCCCAATATCCTCCCCTCACGGCTTTGTTTGGCGAGAACTTCCCGGAAGGTCACCCAACCTTGAATTGCTCTCGCCGAAGCACTTTTAACTTCGGAGTTCTTATGGGATCCGTTGCCAATCGTGCTCAAAAACGCATCTTGCTATCTTGGGAGGGATCTCTTACATATGTTTCATTTCCATTTACTTCCCCAAGCGATGTGGGATTGTGACAACCCCCTCTTTACGACCCGGAATTCGCCTATACTCGATTCCGGGATTCGCTTACACTCGGCTTAGGTCCCGAGATTTGCCCCGCAACCCGAGGTTTGCCCCGCAGTCGTACACATATGTTCACATTCGGTCATCACAATCACCCCCCCTCGGGGGCCCAACGTCCTCGTTGGCCACATTTTCGGTTGGGTACAGGCTCTGATACCATTTGTAACTACCCATTTTCCCAGCAAGATATTGTCCGCTCTGGGGATTGGGCCGTAGCCCAATATCCTCCCATCACGGCTTTGATTGGCGAGAACTTCCCGGAAGGTCACCCAACCTGGGATTGCTCTCACCGATGCACTTTTAACTTCAGAGTTCTTATGGGATCCGTTGTCAATTGTGCTCCAAAACGCGTCTTGCTATCTAGGGAGGGATCTCTTACATATGTTTCATTTCCACATACTTCCCCAAGCGATGTGGTATTGTGACGACCCCCTCTTTACGACCCGGGATTCGTCTATACTCGAGTTCGGGATTCGCCTACACTCGGCTTAGGTCCCGAGGTTTGCCCCGCAGTCGTACTCATACGTGCACATTCGGGTCATCACAATCACCCCCCTCGGGGGCCCAACGTCCTCGTTGGCCACATTTCCGGTTGGGTACTGGCTCTGATACCATTTGTAACGACCCTGTATGCCAGCAAGATATTGTCCGCTCTGGGGATTGGGCCGTAGCCAAATATCCTCCCCTCACGGCTTTGTTTGGCGAGAACTTCCAAGAAGGTCACCCAACCTGGAATTGCTCTCGCCGAAGCACTTTTAACTTCAGAGTTCTTATGGGAGCCGTTGTCAATTGTGCTCCAAAACGCGTCTTACTATATTGGGAGGGATCTCTTACATATGTTTCATTTCCACATACTTCCCCAAGCGATGTGGTATTGTGACGACCCCCTCTTTACGACCCGGGATTCGTCTATACTCGAGTCCGGGATTCGCCTACACTCGGCTTAGGTCTCGAGGTTTGCCCCTCAACCAGAGGTTTGCCCCGCAGTCGTACTCATACGTGCACATTCGGGTCATCACACCCATTCTCGGCGTTCATTAAGAATGTGGGGTGATCTGCCCCTCGTTCTACGCATAAATTGAGAACGGGGGTAATCGGTCACCCGCTAGTGTTTGATCTGTTATATTTTTTATAATTTAAGATTTTATTTGTTAGGATTTTTAATTTAGGAGGTATTTAAAATTAAACTCATATTTTAGTGTTCAAATTTGTTTTAACCCTTTATTTTAATTGTCTAATATTCTTTTTGGTGATTCGAATTTATTTTGGTTATGATCGATAAGTTTGTATTGTAACATAATTGAACAATTAAATTACAGTTCTTTTTGGCATGAGAACAAATAAATTTGGTCGATAGGCATGTTTGGTTTATGGTTTCATTATTTTCTTCGGTCATTTTAGATTTCGTAATGAATTTTTTCTCCTTTACCCATTAGTTTTGTTTTCCTCTAAAAACACATTGCATTTCTATGATATTGTCTACTTTAGGTCCTCAACTTGCCCAATTTTATTTTTAAGTTTTATCCTACAACGCGTTGTGCTAGTTTAGAGAGAGATATTACTTTTAAATCACTCATTTGATAAAACCTAAGTGATATGAAATTGTACACCCTTCTAGTCTCAGCTTGGCCGTGGCAGATTACCTTTGATCATTCTCGTCTTCACATGATGAACTATCATAATTATTCATCGAAGTCTCACTTCTGGTTGGATCATACCTCTAATACCATTTGCAACAGATCGTCTAATTTGACATTTTTCTCTTTTGGCTGAAGTCAGCATGACTTTGTTTGCAAGTTTTGCTCAAAAGCAAGTACAATTTTAGATAATGATTTTATTTATTAATTACACACATTAGATTAGACACACCAAGAGATTTCAGACCCTCATGGTCTGAGCTAGGCCTTCACATGTTGTATTGATTTTTATCTCTGGTCTCGGACGGGCACAATAGCTCCTTTTGACTACACTTTTGGTTGGTTATTGACTAAGGTATCGTTTGTAAAAACTTATTGCACTAATACGATATTGCCTGTTTTGAACTCAAGACATACAATGTTTTTTCTTATTTTACCTCAAAAAATATGTTATATTAATTTAAAAATAGATCTTATTTATGAATCATTTACTCCAACTATAATAAAGCAACGTGAGATAGTTCACTTTTCTATTTGGGCTAAACACTCGTAAGTTACCTAGAACTTGGTCATTCCAACCTTCAGAACGGGCTGTCACATCCCACAAAAGAATTTCGCATGAATTTTGAGTTTTTTTTATTATATTTTATCGAGTCAGCATTTCTTCCTTGCACTAATGTGTAGCAGCTCAAACAGTGAAATATGGATCCAGATTAGATCTAGAAGATGATCCTTTATCAAACATGACCACTTTTTTCGTACCCACTAACACAACAAATTAAGGGTATGTAAGTTTGTATATTGCTTTTAAAACTAGCCTACAATTTTCCTTTTTTCCTTTTTTTAATCTGTTGGAATCGTCACGTCCAAGTCAAAAAGTGATTCCAAAGACTGTTGTTTTCATAAAGTCATTTTAAAGATAAACGTTTTCCATTTCAAAATTGTTTCTTTATTGAACTAAAAATTACAGAAAACATCCTGTATCAAACTTTTTTGGCCAACTTTTCACTAACAATTATGAGAGGTGGATATTATAATTTAAAGGAAGAAGCAAAAGCATTAAAGGACGAGCTTTGCCAATTACCTCTGAAACTTTGAACAAACAGAAAAGTAGGAGACGAAGCTTTTGATTTTCTGAAAAGAGGAGAAGAGACAAGAAAATGGGTTATGGGTGGATATGGACAAGACTGTCTAGCCAGCATTTGAAGACTCAAATGCGCCCCACGTTGAATATATGCATGCGTGTAGGTCTCTTCACTGAGCTGCTTCCATGGAAGGCAAGTAGTGGAGGAAGAACTTACAGAAATGGAAATTTGAAGCATTGAGGGTTTTACTCTTTTGGGTATTTCTGTTTTTGTTTATGGAAAAGGATATCCCTTAAAGATGATTTTGTGGGTTATCTTTTTCTTGCCTTTTTTATCAGTCTTTTCGTAGTGGAAGAAGCTTTGAACAAAACTAAGAATACCCTAAACTCTCTCTCTCTCTCTCTCTCTCTCTCTCTCTCAAATTAGGCCCTACTTCCAACCATAAGAGCAATAAGAAAATGATAAAAATGGGAGAAGATGATAATTTAGAGTAGTTAGTGTAGAAACTTACATCTCAACTTATAGTTATCAAGAAGTAAGTGAACATGTGCCATGATCTATTGAACATGCTTATGACTTATGAGGCCATTATCAAATATTTAATCTTTCTTCAATATTCTTCTTTTTCAAGACCGAATCCCTCCCGCGCTCTAGATGATGAATTTTCAAATTGAGACTAGGAAGTGATTAATGAGAAAGAGATCGTAATCGTTTAATTACTAATTCTTTGTAAACCTATCATAAAATGAAGTAATTACAAATTTATATTTACACGTATTTAGGAGACATGGGCTTAACTTGTACAGTTCTATTTGCATGATGAAGCCTATACCCTATTATGAGAGAGGGAAAAAAACATAGTAAGGACGCATGTGCAATTCAAATGTTTTTTTAACAGAAATTTGACGTCAAGGTCCATCTGATTCACGATACCAAACTTAAGAATCGTTTTGTTAAAAGAAATGATTTAGGGTCTAAGTTGAAATGACTTCCCTAAGCTGAGGGTCCAACATGTAATTAGCTCTAGATAATATATGTAAGCTCATCGATATGGAAATTATATTTGACAATTATCTGGCAATCTAGTAGTTTTTGCGTTCAAATTTCTTTCGAAATAGTTCATGTCCTTAAAAATCTTCCATGTATTTACATAAGAAGAGAGGAAATAGATAGAGACAGACTGAATGCATGTATGTATATTTGTATATTATGGTTGCGGTGTATGTGGTGAAGCGTTAATGGAGGTGGGAGATGAGCTGTATTGCTGGCTTTTTGTAAAGACAGTTCTGAAACAAACCCTCTATTATATCACGTGTTTTTAAGTCTTTCTGTGATTTTCCTTTTCCTTTCTGAGATTTATCTCCACATAAAAATGGAGATTTGGAGAGAACAAACGCTGTCATACAGCAAAATGAAGCTGTCTTAGGATTGGCTTCAATGATTCTAGACTTTATCAGACTCCATTTTTATGGTACCATGATATGCCTACATCTAAGCTATATGTATAGGTTTAGGCTAATATAATATCCAAAAGCTGATCAGGAAGGTCATCAATGGACGTGGCTTGGCCTCTGTCGTGAAAATATTTAAAAAATAAAAATGAATAAAAAAGTTATTATTCTTTCTCTCTCCATGCTCTCTCTCTCTGTCTCTGTCTAGAAAAGATGACGGAATACAAACCTGATTTGGTGTCTTTGCAATAAACCTAAGAGGCACCAAATCGGGAGTTGGACGTTGTTTACAGAGAAAAATGAGCTCCAAAAGCAAAGGAAAGTGGCCAACATATGAGGATGTTTACCAAATATTATTGAATTTTTTTCCATTTATTTTATTTAATTAATATTTTTATGTCATAATTTTCCATTAACTCTCTTTAATTCTACACCATTTAATGAAAAGATGATAAAATGTTGAATGAGATTTAGATATTAATATTTTAAATCATTTACAAAAGAAACTTTAAACTGCTTTTATGAACAAATCGAATATCTAAACTTTCAACTATCAGAAATTTAGATTTTATGATCAATTTATTTGTTGAATATAACACATAGTTAATAAGATGTTTTAACTCAATTTCAAATTCTTCATGTGATTTTTAACTCTATCGATCTCTTATTTAACGATTTTAAACTCTATCAATTGTGTGATAGAGTAGAAAACCAAGTTATAAATAGTAAAAAATGTTATAAATTGGGTTAAAAAACTTCACTAAATGAAAAATATGATTTAAATGTTGATTTAACATATAAGTTGATGGCATGATCAAAATTACTAATAGTTTAAAGACAGATTTGATTTGTCCAAAACAATAGTACGAGATCTAAATTGTAAGTTATCCAAGACATTAGAATACCTTATAAAAATGCATTCTAATTAAGTTATTATATTCAGTGATACATTAATGTACACTGAAATGTGATCGTATATTATAAAAAAAGTCTTAAAATAACGTATTATTCTATGTGAACATACACGACATGTCATTATATGACATTATCTTATGAATTATGAAGTCACCCCACTTATTTTTAGGGCTTTTGGTAGCTCCATTTCATGTTACATCTTTTCATGGAGCACTACAAGAAATTCTATTTTTCTTTTTTGCACCTTTTTGACAAAACAAGATTGGATTCTAAAGGAGGATCATTCAATCAAATGGGAAAGAGAGATGCCATAAAAAAGCTTAAGAATTTCTTCCAAATCCTATGCATCTATCTGGGGTGCTGACACGTGTCCTAGAGTGATTTTGAATTTCTTTACAAATATTTTGTAACACACACACACACGCAAACACAGTTCAAAAGATCTATATATTTTTTATTTATATGACTATTAATAATTTTGTTTTATTAGTACCATAAAATGTCAATTGATTTGTAGTCAAATATTAAAAACCAACAAAAAAATTTCTTAATATTATCTTCTCAAAATTATGCTGCAAATAATGCAAGATGGACCAACATGATATTGTTGGGAGAATGGTTAAAAAAACCCTTCAATAAATTGGCTACTAATTGTTTTATCAATATAATATAATTGATGAAAATATATTATTTAGGAGACCATGCCCACAAACCTCCAACATCCCACATCCCAATCCTCCAATCACTTCAAGTCAGAGAAATTGTTCGATGTATCAGTAGTCAAGTTTATTTGATGTCGAAAAACAATTTTACATTTTTTAAATTTAATATTTTGACGTAATAAGATTTTAACTGATAACGCTTGATAATAAAATAAAAAATTACGTCCGTATGATTCCAATGATAAGTTAAAAGGTAATCGAAACCCTAACGGTCGCAATACACAACGTCAAAACAATCATTCAATGTCGATTTGTTACGACACCACGCGATTGAATCTAGACCTATTTCCGATTTGTTTTTTTTTTTTTAAGATTGGTATGATTAATGTGGAGAATGATTAGTATGGAGACTTGTCCATATCAAATTAAAAGGAAATAAAGGAGTAGAAAGTCAGCTAAAAGAAATAAAAGAAAGGGGGGAGGAAGACAGGAGTCAAACAAAGAAGGGCCAAAGTGAGTCATGAACAGCGTATTGAAGGAACTGATCATGTGCTTCCATGATCAAATGGTCTACATTTTGAAGACAATGTGCCCATCATCTTGTTAAATCATACCCCACAACCTTCTCTCACTTGGGACCCACCCCACCACCAACCCAATTGCAACTCTCAGATTTATTCTCTATGCCCTACATTATGCCTCCCTTCTAACATGTTTTCTACCAAAAAAAAAATGACACCCACTTGGTAGAAAGGTGAAGTTGAGATGAGTTGTATCATCACAGTTATATAATATTTGGTCGTTCTTACCTCCATAGGATGAGATGTCACAATCTTATCTCTTTGAGGACTCAACGATTATGTGGTTACACTTTTAGTTGAGCTTTTGACTCTGATACTAATTGTAGAGTCTTTGTGGAGTACTTAATGTTCATATACATTATTTTTCTGCTTTGGATAGTGAGAAGAACTTTACTTATTAACGATTCACTTTCCACTCTTCTAAGCGAGGTGAGACTGTACACCCTCATTGCTATGTGATGATCTCTCATAATCTATAGAATCTTGGACTGTCTTTGCCTTAATATCATGAGATATCACAGTCTTGGTTCCACTAATATAATATTGTCTGTTTGCGTCGAAGCGTGTCATGTTTTCTTCTTGAATTTTACCACAAAAAACATTGAACTAAGTTATGCGGAGCTCTCTTTAAGAACCATATACTTTTATATTTCTCTAAACAATGTTTGATTGTGCAACTCTCCTGACTTAGATTGTATCCTCTCAATCATCTAATATTAGGTAGTACTCTCTTCACAGTATATGTTTTCACAAGAATGATATATTTTTTACCATCTTGGTTCTGCTATTATAATATTGTTTGTTTTAAGACGAATTCTCCAACATTAATAATTATTGTGCTAGTTAGGGAGGAAATTTTTATTTATGAAACATTCATTTGCACATTTATCAAAATATGTGAGATTATGCAATTGCCATGACATCCGCTAAACTCTTGTAATTACATGATCTTAACCTGGACTGATGTAATACCAATTCATCTCAGACCATTAGAACTGCACAATATAAACGAATGGTGATGGTTACAAATAATGATGGCTAATAAGGGTCTATTCTTTACCGAAGTAAGAGTAAAACTCAAAACAAAACCATACAAGATTTGAGGGAAAAAGGACAATATTACACAAGCTAGTGAGAAAATTAACCCTTGACATCTCTCTACAAAACCTATTATAAATGTAAATGTAAATGTAAAACCATTGTCAATCTATATTTGCAAAGCCTGCAAATATAGTACACCATTTGTCGCTCAGAAAAGGCTATTCCATTCTCCATGGGCAATGGTGAAAGCTGTCTTCATGGTCATTAGTGAAAGCTGTAATCTAAGACATATTCTATTAGGAAATAGAGGTTATAAAACTATATTATATAACACAATAAATCAGTCTTCACCCTGATTTAATCAAAACCTTGGGTCTATTAGCAGTAAACGGCTAATTGTTTTACTTTTTCGATCATAAAAAACCTTTGACGTTACAAGGTTTCTATTTTTTACAAGTGAAAGTATCGACCTCACAAAAAAAAAAATTAATTTTCATATAAAAAATGTTAAAGGTACAAACGATTATCACGTATCTTTACTTTACATCCTAGGGTATAATTTTAATTTAATAAATAAAAATAACATGCAATATCTTAGTAAATGCATTACTAGGTGACATGATAGTAGGTGATTTATTAGTGTGGCAATTTATTTTCCATATAACTATATTTGTTAACGTGTTACATCATGTAATCTCTTAATTTTTTTGTCTTTTTTTGAATAATTCTATTGAAAATACTAGATAACAAGCCATTATTTTTAAATAATTAATCCTATATTTCCGACATATGTTTAATTGTCTACAATAGTTTGTTGTTGCATATACTATCTCATAAGACATCTCGAATTATTGAAGTTAGGTGACTTGGATTAAGACTAATAAAGATGCAGTTGCTCGTAATATATGTTAGGTTATGCTAGTTTTGGCGTTGTTTTTGGTTTTGTAAAGATTATCGTGTTGTTTTCATTGACAACCGAAACCGGATCATATAGCGTGTATTAGGGCTAGTCATGTCGCATGGGGTAAGGATCGAGCTTCTACTTGGTTAGAAAGTGATCGGCAAGTGCAACTCAACTTCTTCGAGCTCTTTCTGAAGTGTTTTAGTTCCTATATCGATTGGTTCGACACTTTGAATAAATTTTTTAAAAATGACATGTAATATTTCTCGAATGTTTAGACATGTAATTACTCTTAATGATCTTTCTACTAATCGTGAACTATTCGATCATAAATTTTATTGGTGGTTTTATGCTCTCGATTTTATTAATGTCATAAATTTATGTATGAAAATAATTTTGGTTCTTCGCCAATTTCGTTCATGCGATGAGATGTTGTTTGGTTTTGTAATTTTAAGCTTTGAAAGCTCGAGATTTTATTCAATAATTCCACTTCCACCCTTTTCACGATAATAGTTTTATTTCAATTATAAACAAATAAGTTATCTTTATTTGAACTGAGTAATGTAATTTAAATTATAACATTTGAGATTATTTACGTATTAAATTAATTTTTTTTTTTACAAACAAAATATCTACCAACAATTTTAATATTACATAAATTTATTGTTAAATAAAACATAGATTGACTATATTTTCCTTTCAATAAGACGTTTTAACTCAATTTTCAACTCATCTGCAATTTTCTACTTGATTTTGAAATTTATAAATTTCATATCCGGCAAATTCAAATTCGTTTAGACATCAAACCGCGGACAAAAATAACTAATCATAAACATCAAAGGTTAATATTTGAACAAGAAAAGATCAAACGGTGGACATTAATCATCTCAAGGCTATGAAAGCTGGACCCCCACGCATTAAATCCAAAGGCCACAGAAAAAAAAAAAACGAGAAATTAAGGCGCTCCCCTTAATCGGAACACGAAGCGGGCAGTAGTTTTGGAAATGCGTGGGCTTTTAGTCATTACACAACCTCTCGTTTTCTCGCTTTTTCCTTTTTTTTTTTTTTTTTTTAGCTTTTTTTGGATTTTGGTTATGTTGAAGAGATAAGATCGGTCAATCCACTTCACCCACCTCGGCGCAGCAGAGGGCGGACAGGGAAAGTAATGATGGGGTTAACAGGGAGAAATTATGCGTTCCTGAACCGCACATGTCTCCTTGCCCACCATCTGTTTGAGGAAATGCCGAAGTGAACTAAATGTCCTTCCCCTCTTTGCTATCTGCTCCCTTCAGGTCATATATTAACCCACTTACCCACCTTTCCCTTTGCATGTGACATCCTTTTTTTTTTTTCTAAAAAGCTCAGATATATTAGTAATAATATAATATTATAAAGTAACTTGCACATTAATGCTTACATTTAGGAGACAAGTGAGTTTTTTTTCATTTTTTTGACGATGATATCGAGCTTCATAGGCTGGTTTCTCATTACTAAAAGATTTAGCTAGTGTATTAAGATTACGTTAATGTCACAAAACTATCAAAACATTTATGGACTTAATGTTATGGTAGTCATATTGAGGGCGTGACATTGAGGATTGGACGACTTAATAATTATGACGGTAACACTCACTTGGGATAACGATAGGGGGGAGGCGACGAGTGGTGACGTGGAAAAAGCATTTTGGTCAGTAAAAATTCCAGATTTAGTTTACAGACGCTTTTGATGACGTGGAAACATGACCCACATGTGGGTTCCACCTCATAATTGTAGTCTCCCAATCAGATTAGAGGAAAACTGCCCTCCTGCGCCCATACCCTTAAATCCCTGGTTTACAAAAACGTCTTATTATATTATTGATTTTTTTTTTCTATTTTATCTCCCATCCAATAGAAATCCAGTAATAGAACCCTAATTCTCAAAATACAAAAAAAAAAAAAAAATTATAATCTTTCAGCTATCAACTTTGGATCTTTCAGATATAAAAAAACATATCAAATTTTCGACAAATTATTTGTGAAATGCAATATTAATATATCGTGTTTTTAATTTATTAAGGCGTTTTAATCTGATTTTATGACTTGTTTCCTAACTATGTTGATCTCGTCTGAAAATTTTATCACTTTGTCTAGAGATCAAAATATTAGTTGTAAGATCCAAAAGATTCGGATCCAACTCCAACAAGCACGGGAAATAAAACACTTGAAGAAAATAAATTTTAAAATTAAAAAAAAAAAAAGAAAAAGAAATAAAATGAGTCTAGCAATATTGTTGTTTGATGATGATAAATGCGATGTATATATGTTTGTTGGAAAATACAGTGCCAAGTGCAAGTAGTCATGTGAAGTGACAGTTTCCTAACATAGATAGATATTAAAATAAATAATTAAAAAGAATAATAGTCCAACGTATGATATGGGTGTGAGAAATTATGCTCAAAATCAAAAAACTAGGAGTGGCGCTGTATCTAACTGAGGGAAGGAGAAGCCCATAATGGGTAGGGCGCTGACTTCCAAAACCATATGACGCAATCCACAGCGCCAGCATGGTCACCTTGCTTTGTTTGCGCCTGCGCTTCTTCCATTGGCAGCCATTGATGAATCCTTCAGGTCTAGAGAGAGAAAGAAGGTCGTCTTCTTCGCCAAGTCTCTCTCGTGAATATACCCACCACCATTTTTCAATTGTGGGGAATTGAACCTCTCAGAACAGCAGCAAAAACTGACGTCTCTCTCTCTCTCTCTCTTTTTAAACCACGTAAAAAGTAAACCTAATTGGTATTTAAAATCGAAAAACAACAGTCGGTAAAAGCTATGAATATATTAGGTTTCTTAAAATGTCAGAAAAGCTAAAGAAAAATCCTTCCTTTAGGGTTTCTTTGGTGAGTGGTTTGTGTTTTACTTTTAAACCTGTTTTTGCTTAAGATGATCCATTTGGGTTATATGCTCATCTCATCTGTATAAAGAGACCAAAAATGTTATAAAATCCAATTCAAAATGTCTTGGCCCACCAGAAGTTTTCCGTCTATTAATATCTCTTCCTCATCCCTCCATCCCCATCTCTCTGGTTGAAACGATTCTTCCTGTGGGAGCTAATTAAGAAAGACAGAACAGAGCGAGAGAGTTGGAGGGTTTTAGAGAGACAGAGAGATTTAGAGAGAAAAAGAGTGCTCTCCATGGGAGTATCTCTAAGCTGTAAGCTTACGTGAAACGGGCTTTGCCGATTGATTCTAATCATTATCAGTTTCATATTTTCATGATGATTGATTCGAAGAACACAGAAAGACAGCCTGAGACAAATCTGCTCGTCGATCTTCTTCTCCTTCCGGCTGTTTTTTTAAAAGACCCAGAAAATTTCAATTCCAACCTCGAAAAACAAGCACCTCAATTTCCATATCCAGCCATTAGAGATGTAATAGCAGAAGCTAAATCACTTTTCCACCTTGCTATTCCCATAGCTCTTACTGCTCTTATTCTCTACTCTCGGTCTATCATTTCCATGCTTTTTCTCGGCCATCTCGGTGACATGGAGCTCGCCGGCGGCTCCCTCGCCATTGCCTTTGCCAATATATCCGGCTACTCGGTCCTCTCCGGGCTGGCCTTAGGTATGGAGCCTCTTTGCTCGCAGGCCTTTGGAGCTAACCGGTTAAAGGTTTTATCTTTGACCCTTCATCGGACTGTAATTTTTCTTCTTCTTTCCTCCATACCCATTGCTTTTCTCTGGTTAAACATGACGAAAATCCTTCTGTTTTTACACCAAGATCCGAATATAACCCGCATAGCTCAGACTTATTTGCTTTTCTCTCTTCCCGACCTTTTTTCCAACTCCTTCATTCATCCAATCCGCATTTACCTTCGCGCTCAGGGTATCACCCACCCGGTAACTCTAGCATCGGTCGCCGGAACTTTCTTCCACTTACCAATGACCTTCTTACTGGTTCGTCACTTCCGGTTAGGGGTGTCTGGCGTCGCCGTCGCTGGAGCTGCAACGAACTTTGTCGTATTAACTTTCCTTGTTTTCTACGTTTGGATTTTCGGCTTACACGTTCCAACGTGGGCACCGCCCGGACGAGAGTCGTTGACCGGGTGGAAGCCGCTGCTTCGGCTGGCAGCTCCGAGTTGCATCTCCGTGTGCCTAGAATGGTGGTGGTACGAGATAATGATCGTTTTATGCGGGTTGTTAGTAGACCCGAAAGCTTCAGTAGCTTCAATGGGGGTGCTGATCCAAACGACGTCGTTGATATACGTTTTTCCGTCGTCGCTAGGTTTCGCCGTCTCTACCCGCGTCGGAAACGAGCTCGGCGCGGATCGTCCTCTCCGTGCGAAACTATCCGCTGTGGTGGCGGTGTTTGTTGCGGCCACGATGGGCCTATCAGCTATGACGTTTGCCACAGCGATGAGGTATAAGTGGGCCCGGATGTTTACTAATGACGTAGAGATCCTACGGTTGACGTCTTCCGCTTTGCCGATCCTGGGGCTGTGCGAGCTCGGGAACTGTCCGCAGACCGTTGGATGTGGGGTTCTCAGGGGGACTGCTCGGCCGTCCACTGCTGCAAATATAAACCTGAGCGCATTCTATGTCGTTGGCATGCCCGTTGCCATTGGACTCGGGTTCGGGCTCGGGTTCGGGTTCTGTGGCCTCTGGGTGGGCTTATTGTCGGCCCAAGTTTGCTGCGCTGGGCTAATGCTATATGTGGTGGGGTCCACTGACTGGGAGTTCCAAGCCAGAAGGTCGTCTGTTTTGACCAGCGCAGAGTCAGAGGGAGGAGACAGTAGAAGAAAGGTCGAAGAAGATGAAGCAAAAGAAGAAGCGGTTTCATTGATTTCTACTGTTTTGTGAATTCTTCATTTCAAATTTAATTTAAAAAAAAAAAAAAAAACTTTTCTTGTAATTGCTCTTCTATGTTCGTCTTTTCTGGGTTCTGTTTGATTGTGGGTTGGAGGGTTTTTTTTTTTTAATTGGATTGACGATAAAAAAAAGCGTAAATTAGATCAAAGGTTGTAATCTTGCAGCTAGTTGAGTTATGTTTGTAGATCACTTTGTTTTTAGGAAATTGAAACCATAAACTATGAAATACAATCGTTTTTTTCACATTTTTTTTTGACATTTTAACGACATAATCGACATTTCTAACCAGAATTTAGATCGTTACATAAGTGAAAAAACTCTTTAAAAAAATATACCTCGTAAAGAAGAAAATACGACTGCACAGATTTACGATTCAAATTTACATGAATTCATACAATAAATTACAATCTTAAAAAGAATTCGTAATGCGGCTCGGTTGTCCAGATCGAAAAGAATGTAAGTTACTGAATTCTTCGTATCTAGTCGGAGAAGAGCGCGGAAAATACTAAAAATAGAGAGTGGAGTGGAATGAACAGTGAAAAGATGGAAGAGGCAAGAGGGGGTGATGTCTCAAATATTCAGACATGTTTGGTCGTTTTCCCACTTCTGAGACGAAAACCCTAGTTAAATAAGGAGACACTGCCACTTGTCACCCATCACATCACATCAAATCACTCTCTCTCTCTCTCTTCCCTAGAGAGAGAGAGCCAATAATGTTGACTGCTTCTTCTTCTCTTCACGTCGAGGTAGCCTACTTTTGTCCTCTCTTCAGGGACGGTGATGATCAAACAATTATTATACTCATTTCCTTCTTTAAAAAAAAAAAAAAAAGATGAACAAATTTCAAAAGAAATTTACTCCTTTGCTCTTGCAGAAGCTAGCTCAGTATTTCTAATTTTTATTAGGATAATTATAATTTATATGTTAACTTTAAAATATTCTTTTGATAAATTAAATCTCAATCTTTCAGCATAAACAATTTGAATACTAATTGACAGATTTGAAATCGATATAAAAATGACAAGAAAATTTAGATATTATTCGAGGAATTTAATAGATAAATTGACAGTAAAATTCGAATTACTAAATAAATTGAGATTTAATTTGTTAAAAAATTTAATTTAAAGTAAACCTTATCACAATTACTATTATTTTATACGTAATATCTAAGATCTTAAACATTAAATTGGTTGATGCGGGTAAATATAATATTTCTGGGTCCAAATGTGTTCTTCATATGCTCTTTTTTTAACTTGCTTACACAAGACACGTCTGTTGTAATATCATTAAACGGAAACATCCCTAGATAAGAACAATAGAACAGATACTGCAGTCATTATACAGAAACCAAACTACCTCTTTCAAAACAAAAATCTACCCAAAAACGAGAAACCTCTATTAGAGCTTTCTCCAGAACCTGCAATAGGTTTGCAGAAGAAATCAGTTTGATCAGTGCTGATTCAGACTGCGTCTCTGCTGTTATCAACTATGATTTTTTATAGAACTGGTTGCAGTTTAAAAACTCATTTGATTAATATTTGTTTTAGGCTTCTGTTCTTGTCAAGCCTTTAATGATTTTCACTGTATAAAACCGACAACTCTATGTAGAAATTATGTATATGCATGCATTTAGCCGTCCCTTTTTTGCTCGAAAAGACAGTAGAACAATTTTTTTTTTTATTGAAAATTTAGATTTTGGGCCATGAACGTAAGTATTTTAATAATTATAGGTTGTTTAATAATGAAATTTCTATATTTTCAACATTATTGAAATGAGTATTGTCCATTTATTATCGTAAATATTCATCGTTGATTAAAGAATAATTATAGAGAGAGAATTTCATGTTCTCTTCCTTTTTTTTTTTTAATAAAATAAGACAATTTATATATATATTTTTATCCTTACTCCGTCTTGTATTTCACTGTCGTCTGTTCTGTTTTCCAGGGAGTCGTCTTTTCCGAGATTTGTAGAGTCACTGCTTGGAGAGATTTGGATAACTATGGAGAAGATAACGTGAGTAGGAAAAACAAGAAAGACCCACGAAAGTAGATGGAAAAAGGGTGAAACCCCTTGTCTTCCACTAGATGTTTAAAAATGGCTGGATCAGCTTAAAACAGGACTAAACTTTTCCTCTGTATACTTTCATTTCAGAGCTTCCATGGCCATGGAATCTAGGCTTAGAGCTTGGGAGGGGGCCTCTTTTCAGTGCTGTTATTGTTCTTTTGCTTGTGTCCTTTATCCAAATCATAGGCCTTGGAAAGAAAGAAACAAGGACAAGATAAGACGCTAAAGAAAAGAACATACTAGAGAATTAGGTTTGTGACTATGAATTCCTTACTTGTCTTCTTCCTTTTTTGATTTTATCTTTCTTTCTTTCTCAAGTGAAGAACGATGAGGAGGCCTAGCCAATACCAAGATAGTTGTATAATTGCACATGTTTGGAAAAGATGAAACAGATCAATACATAAGGAGAGTTCTCTTTTAAGATCGGCAATAATCGTTCTCTGGTAAGATACAAAACAAATTTATTGTATTTTTTTGATCTAAAGAAGACAATGTCTTATTGTTAACTTAATATTCGTAAATTTTGAGTTGAATGAATCTATGGTGACCCTTTAAGTTTGAATATTTTTATGTTGATATATTAATATGTGTTTTGTGTTATTAGTTTCTATCATTGACCCTTACATTTGTATAGAAACTTTGATACAACAACAATCAATATGTTACACTATTTTTTAAAGTATCTTAACTAGAACACATATTATATAATTGTATAGAATTGTATTTTGTTCGTTTAGTATTTTATGTTCATAATATTGTTAGAGTCATTATTGAGGCACGTCAAATGTCACGAGCCATTAAGGACAACAATGCAACAATCATACAGGCATCCGACTCTCGAAGAGGGTAAGACCCTAGAATTATTAAATTAGTTATGTAGTCAAGGAAATAGAGAACAAGGTTTATTGAGGCACATCAAATGTCAAAACCTACAAGAGTCTGCTGCACAAATGTTAGGAAAACGATCCAACCCTTAGAGACAATCTGACCCACGAGGGTCAAGTTTCCATCAATGATCACAACGATACAAAACCTTACTATAATATTAATTCAACATCTCTAAATTAAAAAAAAATAATAGATCATGTAGAAAAGGACACTCCTAAAGCTTATTAGCTAACAATTTATTTGTCGTTTTCACGACCTAATCACACAATCATATCTGACAATGTCTTGCATAATTTTAATGACTACTTAATGATATTTTTTAATTTCTAATCGTCATATCACATGAAGTTGAAGCTTTAATGCAACACTATAATTTATGTGTTTATTATGATTCCTCTAGAGTCACATTTTTCATTTAATTCTTGACTCTTCGACATAGAAGGGCCAGCTTAAATGGAAATAAAACCTATTTGAGGATGACCCTTTAATTACTCAAATTAAATTGGCAGCTTAAACATGTCTAATTATTGTCTAAGATGTTTGACATTTTAAGTTGAATAATTCTTAAAATTAAAATGAAAATTAAATGTATAATTTACAAACCCGTAGTAATCTATTACGATTGGGATTTGAAGGTTCTAATTGCTCGTTAGATCCATCCAACACGACGAATGTTATCGACAAAGTTTATAAATATGTGTAAACGCAAATATATTTATGTTTGCATATAAAAAAATTAATAATTGAATATGAATCCTCCTAGTTTTACAATGTAAAAGCAACACGTAGAGACAGTAACACCCAAAATGTTTGCTTTGAAGAATTCTTAAAAATTGCATTAACTAAAAACTTGATTGAGCTTGGTCGGCAAACGAGACATTGACATTAATATCATATTTTTTTTTTTTTTGTTTCTAGCTTTAGAAATGCTTAAACTTGATTTCATGTCGATGAAGTTTCACTACGATCCAATTAAGTCCCTCGTGTTTGCTTTTAATGAATACGAGCCCATCGTCAACGAAATAAACCTGAATCTGAATCTCTTACGAAAAAACACAAAACAAGAAAAATGATAGAGATAGAGAGAGAGTGAGTAATGGAATTAGGATTTGCCTTTGTTCTCCATATGACCAACATGTCTAACCTTGAGAAAAACCCTTCATGTTCTTCACTATTCCTATTTCTTAAAAGGACACAAACATGTCTCCCTTTGGACATGACATGTTTTTAACATATGTCCTTCTCCCTCTGTTCAAACATGTTCTCTCCTCGGTTCGCTACTTCTTTGAGGTCGACACTCGGGACCATATATGAAATAATATCGCCATTATTTTTTGTTTGTGACTAATATAGATAAGTTCCCATAGTATACGGAAAATTATGATACACATGAGGTCTGGCTCAAGATGCGTGCCTATAGTTGCCGTAGGCTTAGGAAGAGAAAAGAGAGGAAGAGGACAACTTAAGTGCAGTCTCTTTTGTTCAACTAAACGGAAATACGACGACGCATGATTCTCAGAGTCTTTCGTGCGGTGTCAAACTTTTGTTGGATTACATATAGTTGCACTTAATTTTCTAATGAATACTCGATTAAACTAGAAAGAGAAGAACTAATTGCAATTCGACCTAATTAAGGCCTAGTTAAGTTTAAAATGTTTGGGTTTCTTAACCCAATTTGCTAAGATGCACTAGTTTAATCAATGCGCTTTTGAGCCCAATTGGATTGTGCATTACCCATGAATTGGATCACCACCTCTAAGAACACTAACTTATAATTTACATTTTGCATTAAAATTAAAATCTAGTGAGGAAATGGCGGCTCACTCGACCCGTCGGTTGGAATGTAGACTAGAGTGAGTCTTCTCCATTGAGATCGTCATATCCTCTCGTGCTTAACCATGCATTGTATCCTATCGTGAGCAAAGGCTAGTCGGAGACTCATCAGACAGTCCGCAGCCCAACTCACCTTCATGAAACCAGGTTTAGGTCAGGCCCAACACTGATCGGGCCTAAAAAAATTGCTAGGCTCAGCCAGCCGTTTGTCCTGGAGCGGGCATGGGCTGGCCCGCTGCTACTTGCCCAGGGTGATCCGGCAGGTCCCTTCTGACCACGAAGCTTCTCATGACTATCACCAACTTTAATTGATCGTCTAACAACCGCTTTACATTACAATTGTTTCTAATCAGCACAATAATGATTAACTCATTCAATATGCACAACTATGATTAAATTCATTCATCTATTCTAGTCTGATCTGCTATTCTAGTTTGCCCCCTTTCCTGAAAACCTAATCTATGAATTTCAAGCTGCAGATCTGCATTTTTTAGTTGAATACGTCAAAGACTGAATCGCTCATTTCATTTTCGGCAGGATGAATCAAATCAGAGACAAATTCACAGTAAAACAGCAACGCCATAGCTAAAATCCATGTCCGTGCTAAATTTTATTCAAGATTAGGAGAGAACACAGGGTCGATCAGGAATATTTACATCTAATCACATTAGATCCGGATCTGACTATCGTCAAGCTGTGTTGACGATTTCAACCGCCTCCTCAAAGTTGGGGTCCTTCGCATCAACATTTTCCTTCTGGATCCCGATCTCAGCCAGAGAGTAACCATCGCCAGCCCAAGTGAACTTCCCTCCATGTCCTCCCTTCTTGGGCGAGCCGCTCATTCCGGTGGCCGATTTCCGATCCTTCCTCACCTCCGATTTGACGTTCGCTTTGGATCCCTTTCCAGAGTTCTTCATTCTCTCCCTGTCGCTCCTGCTCTCTCCTGTCTCTCTCTCCCACTCTATTTTCATATATATATACTGGATTTCAAGAATGTGCAACGACGTGATTCATTGGTTGCATTTGGATAAGAACGACAAGGTCATTGAGGTAATTGGCAATACGACATGTGACCACTTAATTACACGTATCATGTCCTTTCATTCAAATATTAAATATACTTAAATTTAATATTAAATACAATTTAAGCTCCTAGACTTGCTAACGAATACTAATACATTAAATCCCTCTTATAGAAAAACCATCATTGTATTTTGGTCATTGAAAAAACGACCTAAAATTCGTTTTAACTTAATTCTAGTTATCTTGATAATCAATTTCGAAGACTAGGAGAGAGTCCAACTGAAGTTTGTGTTCGGAATCGAGTGAGATTTAATCGAGCGAGTCAAAATATTTAAAGTAGGTTAAAATGAACGTAGTATCAAAGTATTATCAAAGTATGAGTTATTTTGCTAATGCACCAAAATACAAAGACGTAATGCACCAAAATACGGTATTAGATAGACTGTGATGCTCAAAAAAATAATTAAGGGTGTAATTTCTCTCCAATTTCTGTACTTTTATAGGATAAATTGCATTTTGTTTTATAAATTTAAATATTAATTAATTTTTATTTTAATATTTTAAATATTAAATACGCTTAAATTTGAAATACCTAAAAACATTTTAAATACCTAAAAAACATTCTCAAATAAGAACCTAAATCAGGCCTTTGAAGTTTCCAAATCTTACGTCTTCTTTAAAAGTAACACTTTGCCTGTCATTTATGAAAGAACTCTAGACAGAAAATTATTCCCAAAGCCAAAGCTAATTTGAAGCAACTTCAAGCAAAAGTGACTATTTCCATCTATTTTATAAATCCTCTATATTTTTTCAGTACAAATCAAACTACTTTTTCAATCCCAAGGATAACAATGAAACACGTAGAAGCCATCCGAGAGAGAGAGAGAGAGAGAGATGACCAAAATACCCAGAAAACAGAAATCATAAATCAATGTCACTCATTCATTATATCACATCCATTTGCATATAAGTTCAGTTCAAAAGATGAAAAGAGCAAAATAACACAAATAAGATCATGAGCATCACTTCTCAATCACCACACCCATTTTTTATAATTCTTACTCTTAGTACTCTTTTCTGCAACCAAACATCCAAAACCACAATTCAGTATGTGCAAGCTCATAAGGATTCCAAGTAGATATTCAAAGATAAATCAAATCAGCATACCGGACAACTAGAGATTCTGCTCTATGAGATAGTCTCCAAGCCTTTCAACAATCATGTTGCATTGACCAGGAGTCATTGGCTCATCATATATACCAATGATCAAGGCCAAACCTGTCTTTTTAATTGTAACACCACCAGGGCCCTGAGAAAATATGAGTAATCAAGTCAAAATACTAAAAATGATTCAGGTATGCTAGTAAATCTAATGACCCTATATGGATTTTATTTATTGGGAGAAGAAGAAGAAGAAGAAGAAGAAGATATGAAATCAAATCTCAACAGTGTTAACAAATGGATTCAACTTAATGTTGGAAAGTGGTGACCCAATCGGCTCAGCTTGTGTATTTATTTTTTCTCGCCATGCGGCCTTGATCATACCGTATCAGAGCAAGCTTTCCTTATAGCTTTCCATTCGTTGATCGGATTACCTTGTTGAGGAGATATGCTAATAATGGAAGTGTCTAATGATGCGATGTTTTCCCACAATGATTACTTCGTTCAATCAATTTAAACTACATATCTCATCATCACTAACATAGACATCTATAAGAGACGGCGGAGGTTAGAGGATCTAAATTCTCAAGCACTGTACCTTCATCAACGATTTCACCCACCAATTAGATTTAGCTTGTTGAAGCAATAAGCTAAAGATATGAAAGCGTATAATGTATGGCCGTTGTTCCACGATGAACAAATTTTCAGAGTTCCATAGGCTAAATATGTATGGACCACTACACTCAATCAACATAAGCTATAGGAGTTTATGTCTCTTCATCACATCATATGTGTAAGATTTTTATAGGAGAGAACAAAGTTTGAAGATCAAAAATAGTAATCTTTGAATTAAAGAGCACAGTATGATTTCAAGCAAGAGTGAGATCAACAATCAAAATTAGATGAAAGATCATCACCTTCTTCCCACGAATGACAGCTCCAGCCTCGCCTTGGATCACCATATATTTGGCCCCTCCGAGGTGCAAGCCAGTTGGAGCTAGTGTTCCAGGCTCAGCAAAGTCATTCATAATCCCAGTTATTTCTTCAGGCTTGAACTACATAAGTGAGCCAGAAGAACAACAGCAAGGTTTAACAACAAATATATTTAAGATGACAAAACACAAGAAGCTCAAGTCCAAAATTGAAGCCATTAAAAAAAACTCAACAAATTAATCATTTATAATATCATACATCGCCACTTGTAGAAAATTATCAAAAATTCAATTGTATCACCATCATACGTAGTTTTAGTCAAACCCACGAAGTTAAACTGATGATATACATATATTACGCATATTTGCCACAAAATCCTCTAATTACAAAAATCGTGGAAAAGAAAACACGCAATAGATTTTTTTTTTTTTTTTTGATAAACACCATATATCCATTGGATTCTTAGCTAAATAACTATTAAAGAAATCGCACCGAGCAAAAAATTAGAAGTAAATCCATAGAGTAGACAACATAAATTCGCAGTTACAATATTACAATCAACCGCACTCCAAAAGGTCAAGCTATGGAATATCTAGAAATGATAAGACAATCGAGATTCCAAATGAATATCACAATCTCTGCATAGATTAAGGATACAGTCCAATAAAGCGAAAAACAAGTACACGAAGTAAGATCCAAAAAAATAAAATCAAACAACACAGGATGGCAGCAGAAGATTAAACTCATCACTGAAATAAAGTCAACCAAAGTCACCATCTACAATTTTACGAAATAAGATCTCAAATTAAAAATCAAATCCATCAACCCAATAACTCTTCCGAATCAAACCAAACCAGATAATCAAAAGTAATACCTGAGGGAAGGTGGAACTCTGGGCCCAAACGCTACCGTCATGGCCGATGATTGCAGCTGCAGTGAGCTGATTTCCTTCGATGTCGCACATCAGATGTTCATCGACATATGTTTGCCACGACATCTTCTTCTTCTCCGATTTGATTAGATTTCGTTCAGACTTTCGGAAACTCTACGTAGGTTTTCGGTCTGCGGTGAGAGGACGAGATTTTCGACTCTGCTCTCCTCTCTAGTTTCTTCCCACGAGGTATAGCGTTGAAATTACGAGGATTTTCCCATTTAAATCATCGTCCGTAAATCGGCATTTACTATATTACCCCTGCATTTCTATCTAACACTAACTAATCCTTAATTTATTTTCTAAAATTATTATTCGATGTCATTATTGTAAATATTTATAAAAATAATTTGTCACGCAATAATTTATTATATAGTCAAGTGAATCATTTAAAACATTAATTTATACAATAAAATTATAAAATATTAAAATAAAAGTATGTGTTGTAGCCTGTGGATGATGCCATAATGATTTGATGCTAAGTGGAGGAGGACACGGACAAGAAAAAGATATTAATTTTCAATTTTTTATTTTTATCATATTAAATTTCTGCAAATAAATTTTATAATTTTTGTTGGAATTTTTTTTCACATGGCACGCTTTTCAAGCCTAGAACTTGAATGATCACTAGATTTACACTTTGGAGCATGATCATGGAGTGAAATTATCAAATAATAAAGTGGTAGAATTAAAAGCAATTTGTTTGTGCTTTCTATCTGTGAATATCCCTACCAATGACATGCTTTCTTTCTTTTCTTCTTTAATAGTCGTAATTATTGCAGTAAGGCCAAATTATTGCTGTAATCACTCCATCCATGTCGGTCTTTGCGGGCATAATTGAGTGATTATTGCTTCCATCGCTGTCTTCTGGCCAAAAAAAAAAGAGAGGAAGAAGGTTTGATGAGAGCATATTCGTTTGTGATAAGTGTTGATATGGACACGCTTCTTATTTCGTCCAAACGATTATGCACAAAGGTCAACCTTCTGCGTTGGAGACCAGTCATTCCAAATGAACCCATCGACTTAAATGGGGAGAGTAGAATCCTAAGACCTGGCTTCAAGAATCTGTACTTCTAATCTCCGTGTTTCGACCAATATTAGGTGGTTCTCAAGTTTTACTGTAACGTTCTAAATTTTTTCCTCCAAATTAAAGATTCAATTTCTATAAAATCTCAATTAAAAATCCTAATTGTAGTCAATCAAAGAAAATCTTCAATTTTAATACAAAATCATAGATTTATTCATAATCAATGGTCTGATTTTTGGTGTATCATAATCTGAAGCATATGAAAAATATTCATTCTTAATTTCAATCTCTCTTTCTGTGAAAGTTTGGAAAATAATCACAGAAGAACATTCTTTCCTAAATCGGTCGATGAATCTGACCATCAATAAAGAAAAAATCATATTCTTCCTTCCATGGAAAGACTAGGAGGAGCACTTCAAAACAACCGGAGAAACTCTTACTTCGCCGAAATCACCATCCAACTACTCCGACCACCACAAACTCGGGCGAAACCTCTCCCTCCCTCAGCCGGGCGTTTCCTTCGGCAAATCTCTTCTCTCGGTCGAACTCCACTTCGCGACGGAGACTCCTCTCCGACCGAACTGACAATCACTATCAGCGTAAGGTTTCCTCTCTCTCACTTTGTGCTCCATCTTGCTCGTCTGTCTCGCTCTTACGCTACTCTCTATTTCTCACTCTCACTCTCTCTCTCTCTCGGTAGAACACAACAAAAAGAAAGAAGAAAGACATAGTCAGAATTTTTATTTTGAACCGAACCAGACCACCCAACCCATTTTTAAAGTTGAACGGGACAAGTGACCGAACCAGCCCAATTGACCGAACCGACCCAAACCAAAAATCATTCAATCGAATATTTTGGATTGTTAAGGACGCCAAAATCGATCCAAAAATCCAATGCTGAGATTTTATTGGTAAGGAATTTCTACCCTAATTTTTTTCAAAGGATTATTTTGGGGATAAACGAAGAAGTTTAAAACTCTTTAATTTTTAAGCAGGAAAGATCAATCCAACGCTCAGGAAAATACCTAAAACCCTATTTCCTCACTCTCTCAAAATCCAGGTAAGTGAAAATACAACTTTTTCAACGTTTTAACTATGACCTTACATCATAAAGTCCATTTATGTTCTTATTATTTTATCACAAATTTTCAATGTTTGAGCACGCATGTTTAAGCATTGACATAGAATTGTTTAAAAGATAAAATTTGTAGGACGTTTGTATGTGTATGAAAATGATGGAATTGACGAAAAATACGTAATAGCAAAAACCTGAACAATATTGAGATGGTGAGCTTGAACGTAAAAGTAAAAATAAAAGATGACAAAGCCTGAACAACAATGAGATGACTAAATCTTAAAAAAAGGTTGAGTTTCAACTAGTATGCAACTGTTAATACAAGATTCGGTAAAAGTAAATATTTTGCACTTGCACGTATTCTCACTTACTGAGTTTTCTCATAGTTGTAACTTTGTAATGTAGGTGAATTTTTATTTGAAGAAGAAATGACACTGATCGAGAATTTGCCAGAGGCAGGCGAGCATACAGAGGAGGATGTTGTCATCGGTTTTGAATAAAAATTTAAAGTTATGATTTTATATCGTTTAAAATGATATTTTATATTTGTTTGCATTAAATTTTAGTTTGATTTCAGTTAGAATAATTTATTTCATCAAATGTTGGATTTTTATTAATTATGTTAATGTTTTAAAATTTATGAATGAGATTTTATTTAATGTTTGTTTAGTATTTAATTTTTAAACATTTATTGATAGTAATTTTAAAGTTTCCGCTTAATAAATGATTTTTACTATTTTCAATGATTTGAATTAAGAAAATTAGTATTTTATAAGGATCCGATTTAACCTAATTTACAAATTGATTTGGGAAAAATTTTAAGATTTCAAATTAGGAAAAAATGAAAATTAAATTTTGGGTTCGTTACATTTACTCGTACTAAATAGAGATGTGAACCCTAAAAGATTCTACTATCTAATTATCTGCCAAAAAAAAAAAAACACGACAAAAGGTAGAACATATGTGAAACCTGCTGATTTTATGTGCTCGACAGCGATGAAAAGTCTTTAGACTTAATTTGAGGCACGTTAAATTTTTATATCACATCTCGTTAATTGGATCATTGGTGGTTATAAGATGTGTTGTTTGATGGCCCTTGTATTTAGGGGCTGTTGTCATTTTCTCCCGAAGTCTATGTTCTTCGGTTGGTAAAGATTCATGGTAGCTATCAAGAGAGAAGTGATTTGAAGTCGAGTTTTGCCAATTTCATCCACAAATCGAGGGCTTTTTAGTTTTTCGACACGTTAGTTTGTCTTTATGACAATTATCAAATGTCTTTGACGGTAAATCGGATTTCAACACTCTTTTTTGTTATTTTGTAGAATTTTAGAATTATAAGTGGAAGTTTGATTTCTTGTTCATAAAATCAACATCTTTGGATAATGATCACAAAAATCGCACGAAAAATGAGTACAACATGTCTGAGTTGGATTCAAAACAAACATGTCAGGCCATTTTGGCACCATAGTGCCACTGTTTAATGGTCGATGCTCCGGCCGATTTTACGCATACTTCTAGGGATTAATCATGTACATCCTGGAGTGGGGTTCAATCCTCCTTATCATATCTAATACTTATTTTCAAAGTTTTCTAATCGCACTTTGTGAAAACAACTATGAGTATCGAGAATTCACGTGCTAGTTTAGATTACAAGGGGATGAGTATTCATCTTGTTAAAAAGTACATACTACTTGAGATAGATGTTTTATTTATTATATTGGGCTACACATTTCATTGATTTTACATTTTATTTTAAGTTAAATATCATATGTTGATGATATTTCATGGTCATTGGTACCAAGATTGCTTGTCCCGTGAGTGGGGTCATTTTTTTGTGGTGCATATACAACCGTTTGAATATGTATTTGCATATTATGCACGATTTTTATGGACATTTTAACCTTAGGTAATAATCTTTAAATCTAATCAGGGTTATTGTTGTTACATCACAATATTCTTGATGATAATTTTCTCCCTTTTAAGCACATGACTAAGTGTACGTGAGTGACTTCTTTTTCACCAACAATTTTATATTGTGATGGTAAGAATATTATTTTATTATTTACTACATATATTGTAACTATTTATTTGTAGTTCACCCGGTGGTTTGATAAACTTGATTTTGATGATTGATTCTGAAAGATCAAGGTTAGTTATTTGATGCCCTAGTGTAGGTGGAACACTTGGTGGGACACCAATTAATTGTCGTGATAATAGACAATGATAAAGTGCAGAAAATAATGAGACAAGAGGTTGGTAACGTAGTTCGGCAATTGCCTACGTCTGCGGGGCCACGCCCATAACTAAAAACCAATTTACGAGTTCTCAAATTTACAAGACAATAAGACTTATACAAATAAAGACTCTCTCTTATCTTTGTTGCCGCCTCTCACTAACTTCCTTGGTGAATCTGTTTTTGGGAGCTCCCCTCGACTTGTAATCGATCCCTCTCGGAATCTAAATGCAACAAGATCCCCTTGTTGATGGCGACTCCTCTCGGAATCTAAAGATGATGAGCTCCCTTTGTCGTTGATGACTCCTCCCAAAATCCGTGTATGGCAAGATCCCCTTGCCCACGATCAGAACTCCTCCCGAGACTGAGTTTAAATGAAAGAAATAGAATCGCACCTGGGACACCATCAATGACACTCGTCGTTGTCTACGGTTGCATCAAACTAATACACTCTGAAGATAATCAGATCAGCTCACGAATAGAGTGTGCATACATTCAATCAATGATCGAATGAATAATAACATACATCACACTAAACCGTGGGTGAAGAATAAATCGCCCGAAGGAATAAATACTTTGGGCTCTTAAGAATAATGGCTTCAGAAGCTTCAACTGTGCAGGAAGAATGTATAATATATTGTGCGTTGAATATTCTCTCCAAACAGATCGCACAGAATAAGAGAAACCGAATCCCATGAAAATCGGATCTGTGACATTGTGTGCGACATTTATGGAAAGCCAATGCAAACAAATCTGAAACGAATCCCAAAATATTATGAACGAATCCTATCAATGTTGTGATCTCGCATCTTGCTTAATAGCACCACAAATATTCAGATTGGCTTCCAAAACATTATTTCTATCTTCAAATCAACTTTTCAAATACTTAAGAATAAATCCCTTTGTTACTGTGATCTTGAATCTCGCTGTAATCCATCTTAACAGAATTGTAATATTCAAATCACAGATCAAATCAGAATCGCACACAATAAGGAAACGAATTTTATCAATTCAGTTTGTGTGACATTTCGTGTGCTATTTTAGGAAAGTGCCACCAATATAATCAAATCGGATCTTAATACTTTAGGAGTATATTCCTTGATTGTTGTGATCATTTATCTCACTATAATCCATTCCATATCTAAAGCTACTTGATTTTCAAGTAACTACTTTCCATATCTCTCAAACTTCCTAATCTTCAAGATCTCCAATCAACCACCATTTAAATATTATATAGATAATTTCTTGGATGACAAGAAACAATCTTCCATAGATTTAAATCACACAATAGGAAATAATATATAAATTCCCTTGAAATATGTTTGCCAAAAATTATGCCAACACATAAACATTTACAATCTCCCCCTTTGGCATTTTTTGGTAAAATCACAAACTCTCCTGCATGTTGGCAATTAACCAAAACTCCCTCTTAATCGGAAATCACTTGTAACATTGTAGATAACACCAACACCATAAAATACTCCCCCTTTTCGCCATAAAAAGACAAAAGGGTATAAAAAGAAATTATCCACCATGTAATCACCTCATAGAAATATCAAGGCATATAATCACCATAGCAACATATCCAAAAAAATAGAATATCCAAAAGCAAGAGAACAATTTAGAAGTTCATAAGAAATCTATCATTAAGTAGAAATATCATCAGAGGAAAGACCAACCCGATTGTAGTTGTTGGCAACTGCTCACTAGTATCATTTTCCTTGGACATATTCTCTTTCAACATGAAATACTGGAACTTCCCCCTCTGCTACTTTAGCGACATCCTCAATGACATCTTGATGAAACGAGATAACAATGCAGAATCAGAAGCATTGTGGGAATCAGAGACATTGTCAAGAGCGGGAACACCCTCGGGAACACCTTCCAGAACATTAACTTGATCACTTGCCAGAAGCTTGTAGCTATTCCTAATCTCCTCCTTATCCATATCAATACTTTTTTATCTCAAATCACAACTTGTTGAGAAGACATAATACCATAATTCAAACAAGGAAACGAAAGAGCTGACATTTCATTCTAGCAATCGGCATGATTCATAATCAATTCCCACGGGGCCAGACATGTCTGACATTACCAGTGACATCAGTAATTAACTTGTTAAAATTAGGAGTAAACTCTTCATAATCAACCTAGTGACTGCTCAGATGTGTATTGATCACAATAGAGGAGAATTTAAACAAATGACCCCTTAAAAACACCTGTTCTTGAAAGTCGGCGTCATAAACTCTTCAAGAGACATCATCGATATTGGGGTACTGGACCTGAATTGCTTCTAAGATTTGGCTCAGAAACCTTATTCATAGGTACTTCTTCAATAATTACCATGGAATCAGAAAACACAAATCTAGAGCAGGAGAATAGTCATTGAGTTTATGGAAATAAATCATAAATTCTCTTTTAAATTGAGACATAAATCCAAAATCCCGCTCAATTTGGAAAATAAACCATAAATCTTCAAATAAATTGAGAAATAAACCCAAGGATATAGCCACGATCAAATCTCATAAAAACCTCCATTAATACATTTGGCATAAAGACCGCTAAAAGTTTTATAGAACCCCTTGTGTCATGCAGGAAATTAAAGAAAAAAAAGCTCAAAAGAAATCACCTAAAACAAGTTGCGATTTTTTTTTTTAATGAAAGCAAATAAAAAAAACTTACAACACAGAAGAATCTCTTCACATGACACAGAGGCCTAAGGCAGACCTCAATTCTTCAAATTTCACACCATCCAAAGCTTTGGTAAAAATATCGACAATTTGTTTTTCCGTCACCATATGCTCCAAGATGATAACTTTGTCTTCTATAAGGGATTTAATGAAATGATGTCGAATATCAATATGTTTTGTCCGAGAATGCTGTACTGGACTCTTGGAGATATTAATAACACTCATATTATCACAGTATAACGTTATGACATCCTGTGTGACACCATAGTCTTTAAGCATTTGCTTCATCCAAAGAAACTGAGTACAGCTACTACCAGCTGTAATATATTCTGCCTCAGCTGTAGAAAGAGATATAGAGTTTTGCTTCATGCTGAACCATGACACTAAATTGTTTCCCAAATAAAAGCATCCACCGAAAGTACTTTTCTGATTATCTGAACTCCCAGCCCAATCAGCATCACAATAGCCAACTAAATTTGCATTTGTATCAAATGAATACCAGATTCCATAGTCAGTCATCCCACCAACATATTTGAGAATTCGTTTCACTGACACTAGGTGAGACTCTCGAGGATTTGCTTGAAACCGAGCACATAATCCCACACTATAACAGATGTCTGGCCGACTAGCAGTTATATATAGGAGGCTGCCAATCATACGTCTATATAGTCATGCATCAACAGAAGTCCCTTTCTCATCTTTGGAGAGTTTTTCATGTGTCCCAATCGGTGTTCTTTTGGGACGGACATTTTCTAACTTGAAGCGTTTCAACAAGTTTTTGGCATACTTGGTTTGGGAAATGAAAATTCCATCGTTTCTTTGAGAAGAAGTTAAAGATCTTCAAGGGGAAAAACCTTGAAGTGTGGACGTAGGCAAGATTGACCGAACCACGTAAAAACTCTCTGTGTTAATTTCTTTATCTCTACTCTTTATTTTCATTTTGTTTGTGTTTATTATCATTATAAACAAATAAATTAATAAAGTTAAGTGATTAACCTGATAGAGATAATCAAGATTTAAATATACAATTAGGCGAGGAATTTCTAATTCACCCCCCTAGACAATCACGGTTCTACAATTGGTATCAGAGCGAGGTTAAATATTGTCATATATGTGAATTAGAAATATACTATAATATATTTGCAATGGCATTCAACACTAACACTTCACATGTAGAAGGCCAATCTATTACTAGACCTCCATTCTTTGATGGAAATGATTATATTTATTGGAAGTCTAGAATGAGAATTTTTGTTCAAGCTATGGATTATGATTTATGGAATATCATAGAAAATGGACCATTTAGAGCTATGAAGAGTGAGAATGTGTAATATCCCGGCTTTTCGGGATATTATTATTTTAATATAAATGGACATTTTTGTAAATATATCAAATCAAGCCCGTTTCACAAAAGGAAAGTGTCATTACGATCCTAACGATTAATAGAAATTTTAAGGAAATTATGAGAATTTTCGGAGTTTAGACGCTATATTCCGAGTAAATACATTTCTCGAAATATAAAGGACGTTTTAGTAAAAATAGTAAACGAGATCCGTTTTGCGAACGGACAGTTTTAATAGATTCCAAATAATAAGTTGGACTTATTGGTGAAATAAGGAGATTTAGTGAAACCGAATAGGTAGCCGATTAACAGAACGAAAGATAAATCAAATAAGAAAATTAAGTAAAGGGCAAAAGGGTTATTTAGCTAAATCAAATTTATTAAAAGGCAAAATGCCTTAGAACGATTTTCATTCTGAAAATCGTTTCCAGAGAGCGTTCTCTCTCTCTCTCCCTCTCGACTTCTCCTCTCTGCCAGGCGGCGGTTTCTCACGCCGACTCCGATTCTTCCTCCGATCATCCCGTTTTCTTCACGTTTTCTCCTCCAATCGACGCTCTAGGTATGATTCTATAGTTTTAGAGCGTTTATTTCGATTATTACGGAGGTTAAGCCAATTAGGGTACGTTAGGGTTTGTGTTAAAAATTGAGATTTAGTGTCCGAAATTAATAGGTTTACTGTGATTGACGATATAAAGGACGTATTGAACGTTATTGGACAAAGTTAGAGTAATTTGTGAGAAACGTTAAAAATTTGGAAATATTAGAGTTTTAGGAAAACTCGTTAGTTGTGATTTTAAACTATCGAGTGTTAAGTGTTGTTTAAATACCTCGATTAATTAAGTTAAGATTTTAGGAATTTTCTTAGTTAAGGATTTTGTTAGTGTAACACCCGAGTTAACGGCCAGGTGATTTTCTTAACTGTATTAATGGTCATGAATATTTAATCTTTACAGTTTGGGACTTATACCAAGAATAATTAATTTCATGTGGATCTAAACTAGGTTGAGTGACAAAGTTGTAATAATGGAGGATTGAGGCCAGTATTTAAAGGAAAAGGAAAGGGATTTAAACCTCATTTAAACCACTGTAGCCGACACCTCCCTTTCCGACGATTTCTTCTCTCCCAAGCCCCGCTCACTGCTATTAGTGTCTTCCTCGCCGACGACCGGTTTCTAGCCGCATTCCTCTGCGAATCCGCACCCGAGGTATGAATTGGACAATGTAGTTATCTGTTTGTGTTTGGAGCTCTGTTTTCAGCTCGGCATTTGAACTCGGATTTTATCAATGGCTGAGTAGTATTAGAACATTTTAGAATCCGAGAGTAGTAATGTCAACCCGAATCGATTCTGGACATTTTAAGTAATCAACTCAGATTTAATCGATAGTGGAACCTGTTTGTTTTATTTTGGATTTCAGATTTTTCACAGTATATCAAACCAAGGATTCGGGAATGACTTTAGCTAATAGATCCTAGGATGACTTATGAGTAGAGTTTTAGGATTTTGATTTAACTACTGTAATGCACATGTTTTAGGTGAAGAAGTTGAAGAGAAGAGGTCCAGATTGCTAAGGAGACCAGGTAAGTGAATGTATAGGTTTCCTCGGTCATTAGGACCCTACATCAGAGGATACTAAGTAGAATGTTATGTGATGATTAGAAACTCCCTTATGCGGATGTCTAGTGTTCTTGATGACGTTTAGTTCGAAAGTAATATTCCATGACAGATAATGCTCTGCTCTGTAGCTTGATGTTTTAAGAGTTTCCATATTCACGCAATCATGAAAGTTTTATGCGAGGTAAATTGTTTTTAAAAAGCATGTTTTCTCATGACAAGATAGATGATAAAATCCCTGCAACGTGGTTGAGTTGAGGGTTGGGGGGCGGTTCGGCGTATGTCACAGGTCCAAAGAGGACATATGTATTCGACCCGCAGTAGGGAACATGATCAAAATCACTGTCAAACCCCTTTAAAAACCGCACAAAATCCTCCTCATTCCACACAACTGAAATGATGAAAGATGAACGATGATTATGAAACAATGATTACGATGATGAATATGAGTCATGATTATGAAATGACGAATATGACAAGAATATGAACAAGAAATGATCTATGAGCATGTTTTCCTCTGAATTATGCATTCATGCACGTCATGTTAATGTTCGCATTCTTACTAAGATTAGAGTGTTTAGCCATCGGATGATGAAAGTGTTATTTTGTCGTCTAGCGATCGGCAGATGTAGAGTTTAAGCCATCGGATGATGAAAGTGTTATTTTGTCGTCTAGCGATCGGCAGATGTAGAGTTTAAGCCATCGGATGATGAAAGTGTTATTTTGTCGTCTAGCGATCGGCAGATGTAGAGTTTAAGCCATCGGATGATGAAAGTGTTATTTTGTCGTCTAGCGATCGGCAGATGTAGAGTTTAAGCCATCGGATGATGAAAGTGTTATTTTGTCGTCTAGCGATCGGCAGATGTAGAGTTTAAGCCATCGGATGATGAAAGTGTTATTTTGTCGTCTAGCGATCGGCAGATGTAGAGTTTAAGCCATCGGATGATGAAAGTGTTATTTTGTCGTCTAGCGATCGGCAGATGTAGAGTTTAAGCCATCGGATGATGAAAGTGTTATTTTGTCGTCTAGCGATCGGCAGATGTAGAGTTTAAGCCATCGGATGATGAAAGTGTTATTTTGTCGTCTAGCGATCGGCAGATGTAGAGTTTAAGCCATCGGATGATGAAAGTGTTATTTTGTCGTCTAGCGATCGGCAGATGTAGAGTTTAAGCCATCGGATGATGAAAGTGCTATTTTGTCGTCTAGCGATCGGCAGATGTAGAGTTTAAGCCATCGGATGATGAAAGTGTTATTTTGTCGTCTAGCGATCGGCAGATGTAGAGTTTAAGCCATCGGATGATGAAAGTGTTATTTTGTCGTCTAGCGATCGGCAGATGTAGAGTTTAAGCCATCGGATGATGAAAGTGTTATTTTGTCGTCTAGCGATCGGCAGATGTAGAGTTTAAGCCATCGGATGATGAAAGTGTTATTTTGTCGTCTAGCGATCGGCAGATGTAGAGTTTAAGCCATCGGATGATGAAAGTGTTATTTTGTCGTCTAGCGATCGGCAGATGTAGAGTGTTTAGCCATCGGATGATGAAAGTGTTATTTTGTCGTCTAGCGATCGGCAGATGTAGAGTTTAAGCCATCGGATGATGAAAGTGTTATTTTGTCGTCTAGCGATCGGCAGATGTAGAGTTTAAGCCATCGGATGATGAAAGTGTTATTTTGTCGTCTAGCGATCGGCAGATGTAGAGTTTAAGCCATCGGATGATGAAAGTGTTATTTTGTCGTCTAGCGATCGGCAGATGTAGAGTTTAAGCCATCGGATGATGAAAGTGTTATTTTGTCGTCTAGCGATCGGCAGATGTAGAGTTTAAGCCATCGGATGATGAAAGTGTTATTTTGTCGTCTAGCGATCGGCAGATGTAGAGTTTAAGCCATCGGATGATGAAAGTGTTATTTTGTCGTCTAGCGATCGGCAGATGTAGAGTTTAAGCCATCGGATGATGAAAGTGTTATTTTGTTGTCTAGCGATTGGCAGATGTAGAGTTTAAGCCATCGGATGATGAAAGTGTTATTTTGTCGTCTAGCGATCGGCAGATGTAGAGTGTTAAGCCATCGGATGATGAGTAGTGTAATAAGCCATTGGATGATGAGAGTGTTATTTTGTTGTCTAGCGATTGGCAGATGTAGAGTTTAAGCCATCGGATGATGAAAGTGTTACTTTGTCGTCCAGCGATCGGTAGATGTAGTGTAATAAGCCATTGGATGATGAAAGTGTTATTTTGTCGTCTAGCGATCGGCAGATGTAGAGTTTAAGCCATCGGATGATGAAAGTGTTATTTTGTTGTCCAGCGATCGGTAGATGTAGTGTAATAAGCCATCGGATGATGAAAGTGTTATTTTGTCGTCTAGTGATCGGATGATGTAAAGCTTAAAAGCTATCGGAAGATGTCTTAGACGAACACGTGAATTTCACATGTCTATCGGTAGATGTTTTAATGAATCACGAGAGCTGCACGTGTCCATCGGTAGATGTCCACTACCGGATGATGTTTAAGTGATCACGTGAGAAGCACGTATCGGTAGATGTTTTTGCCGGGCGTCGGTGAGAGAGTTGTGTGAAGTGCACGATACAAATCGGATGGTGCGAGCTCTGATGCTTGCAAACCCATGCAATCCGAGATCGATGAAGTCGAGTGACTTGAGGGCAATTCATCTCCTCCCAACTATGTCTCTGAACCGATGATCGTGTATGGTCGCTCGTGTCTGTGAGCGATTAAGTAAGTAATATCTTTAAGAAGTCAGGTACAAGGGATTAATTCTCCATCAGATAAGTCGAAGTCTTTAAGTCTGCTAGATACACAAAAACAAAGGAGAAGAAAGTCCAATTATGAATTAAAGTTTTAAGTAAAGTCAAAAATTTCGTGGCGATCCTCCCCGGGTCGTTACAATTATGGTATCAGAGCAAAACCGGGTTCTAAAACCGATTCTGCAGACTGCCTTCCAGCACTGACTGTCACATGAGCACACTCCAGCAACTGTAAGTGTTTAAGATTCTAGCAATGTCAATAGGTTAAGATGTGTTTATGACTAATTGTTTAGGAATCCCAAGATGGTGAGAGGTCAACAGAGAGACGACAATGTGGATAGTCACACCATTGCTCAGCTGACTGAGCTAGTTATTCGCCAATCCCGCCAAGTTGAGCAGCTCATGACCGCCAGGGAAGAACAAGGGAATTCGAGTACGAATATTGCCCGAGAACATGGGGATGAGCGTTTTCACCGACTTCGACCCCCGACTTTCAATGGTCAAGTTTTAGATCCAGTCTATGCTGAGGAATGAATTCAAAAGATGGAGGACATGTGCAGTGTTATTATTATTATTATTATTATTATTATTATTATTATTATTATTATTATTATTATTATTATTATTATTATTATTATTATTATTATTATTATTATTATTATTATTATTATTATTATTATTATTATTATTATTATTATTATTATTATTATTATTATTATTATTATTATTATTATTATTATTATTATTATTATTATTATTATTATTATTATTATTATTATTATTATTATTATTATTATTATTATTATTATTATTATTATTATTATTATTATTATTATTATTATTATTATTATTATTATTATTATTATTATTATTATTATTATTATTATTATTATTATTATTATTATTATTATTATTATTATTATTATTATTATTATTATTATTATTATTATTATTATTATTATTATTATTATTATTATTATTATTATTATTATTATTATTATTATTATTATTATTATTATTATTATTATTATTATTATTATTATTATTATTATTATTATTATTATTATTATTATTATTATTATTATTATTATTATTATTATTATTATTATTATTATTATTATTATTATTATTATTATTATTATTATTATTATTATTATTATTATTATTATTATTATTATTATTATTATTATTATTATTATTATTATTATTATTATTATTATTATTATTATTATTATTATTATTATTATTATTATTATTATTATTATTATTATTATTATTATTATTATTATTATTATTATTATTATTATTATTATTATTATTATTATTATTATTATTATTATTATTATTATTATTATTATTATTATTATTATTATTATTATTATTATTATTATTATTATTATTATTATTATTATTATTATTATTATTATTATTATTATTATTATTATTATTATTATTATTATTATTATTATTATTATTATTATTATTATTATTATTAATAATAATAATAATAAAGTCACATGTACTGTCTATTACTTGGAACTGGATGCGAGGCATTGGTGGAACTCGGTCCAGAGCACGACTGACGCAGAAGCTATGACCTGGGGAAGGTTCAAGACGGCCTTCTTTGACAAGTATTTCAACCGGACTGTTCGGGCCAATAAGAAGAAGGAGTTTATGAATCTTCGACAGACTGGTTCAGTGACGGATTACATATGTAGATTTGAGGCTTTATCTCGGTTTGCATCTCGTTTGGTGGAAGACGAGGAGGATAAGATCTATCAGTTTGTTCAAGGACTGAAGCCAAGCTTGTATATGAAGGTGAAAACTGCTGGTGTCTACAATGTGCCGTATACCGAGGTCACAGCTGAGGCCTTGGAAATGGAGGAAGCTGAAATAACAGTGTATGAGCAGCGTGATCAGTCAAAGAAGATTACCAAGGATGTCCAACAGCCACCACGACCGAACAAGGGCTGGCAGCCACAGCAGAACAGGGGACCACAGCAGCAGAAAGGTGTGAAGAGGCCATACAACCAGAATGATGACCAAGGAAAGGTGTAATATCCGGCTCGTACGGATTTTTAAGAATATTATTATTATATTATTGGATGACATTTTTGTAAATATGTCAAATCAGGTCCGTTTTACGAAAAGGAAACGTCATTACGATCCTAACGAGTAATTAGAATTTTAAGGGAAGTTTGAGAATTTTCGGAATAATGACGCTATATTTTGAGTAATTAGATTTCTCGTAATATAAAGGACATTTTAGTAAAATTAGTAAACGAGGTCCGATTTGCGAACAGGACAGTTTTAATAGAACCCAGATAATAAGTTGGATTTATTGGCGAAATAAGAAAATTGGAATTGTCGAAAACACGAGAGGGCAAAATTAATGTTTTGTTACGAAATAGTTTTAGTTTTAATTATTATTATTATTATTATTATTATATAATAATAATAAAATCGACAGAATAGCCGAAGCTATTCTGTCGATGTCGAGCCCGAGCAGCGAAGGCGCGGGGGAGGAAGTGGCGACGCGATGCGTCGCCGTTCACCGGCGGTTTCCGACCCTTGCCGACCAGACGTCGGCGACGTGGCAATCTCCGGCCATCTCCGCGCGAAACCCGACCGGTGAGGCTCGATTTCCCCTGTTTTGGTTCGGTTTTCGGGTTTGTTCATGGCCGACTGTGACGAGCCGGTTTTGGCTCCGATCGCCGGTCGTTTTAGGTCGCTTCCGGCGTGGGTTTGCCAACCCTAGGGCCGGCTATTGATGCTTGGCCGCGGAATGCCCGGTTTGGGCAAATTTCAGTGAATGCCCGATTAGGGCAATTCGGGTTTGTGGTTGGAAACTCCGATTTTAGGTTAGTTTATGTTAATTGGATGTTGGGAGGATAGATTGGTGAAGAAATTGATGAGTTTTGATGAAAGATCGAAAAAGTGAAATTTTGGAAAAAGGGGCAGTTCGGGTTTTTGATAAATTGACCTAGCTCCGGTCGTTTGTTTTAAAATTCGTTTTGGCAGATTAAAATAGGTTATTAGAGGAGTACGTGGCCGCTGGAATCGTTCGATTCCGATATCCGACGCGAAAGTTACGCGCGTTCGAAGTTTTAGGTCGGTTTTTACCGAACCCAAATTAGAGCCCGAAATTAATAGGTTTATAGTAATTAACGATATAAAGGACGTATTGAACGTTATTGGACGGAATTAGAGTGAATTGTGAGAAATGTTAAAATTGGTGAATTTTCGGGTTTTTAGGAAAACTCGTTAATTGTGATTTAAACTATCGAGCGTTAATCGTTGTTTAAATACTTCGATTAGTTAGGTGAAGATTTTAGGAAATTCATTAGTTAAGGTTTTGTTAAATTTGGACATATTATTGTTTAAGCTCGTATTAACGACAAATTGATAACAATTGCGTAGGTGAACCACGCTCGTGGACGAGCTAGCCTTGCAACGGACGTCAGGTAAGTTCTCGTGATTTTCTTTGGCCAAATCGGCCTACACCGTACATCGTGTCGTCTCGAGGAGTTTTGGTGACGTATAGATTTTAAACGCTTGGGGTAGTTAGGATGTTTAGTGTATAGTTTATTGCTTTTACAGTCTTTAATGGTACATTTTATTGCTTGTTTTACGTTACGATAGAGAACTGTTCACGCATCACTGGTTTTAAAGAAAAAGCATGAAAACGAATTTCCGCACAGGGTTTAAAGATACGTAAAGCATGAGCTCGGCCGAAAGGCTTTACAGTGCCCCGGCCGAAGGCTTACAGTTCACGGCCGAAAGGCTTACAGTTCACGGCCGAAAGGCTTACAGTTCACGGCCGAAAGGCTTACAGTTCACGGCCGAAAGGCTTACAGTTCACGGCCGAAAGGCTTACAGTTCACGGCCGAAAGGCTTACAGTTCACGGCCGAAAGGCTTACAGTTCACGGCCGAAAGGCTTACAGTTCACGGCCGAAAGGCTTACAGTTCACGGCCGAAAGGCTTACAGTTCACGGCCGAAAGGCTTACAGTTCACGGCCGAAAGGCTTACAGTTCACGGCCGAAAGGCTTACAGTTCACGGCCGAAAGGCTTACAGTTCACGGCCGAAAGGCTTACAGTTCACGGCCGAAAGGCTTACAGTTCACGGCCGAAAGGCTTACAGTTCACGGCCGAAAGGCTTACAGTTCACGGCCGAAAGGCTTACAGTTCACGGCCGAAAGGCTTACAGTTCACGGCCGAAAGGCTTACAGTTCACGGCCGAAAGGCTTACAGTTCACGGCCGAAAGGCTTACAGTTCACGGCCGAAAGGCTTACAGTTCACGGCCGAAAGGCTTACAGTTCACGGCCGAAAGGCTTACAGTTCACGGCCGAAAGGCTTACAGTTCACGGCCGAAAGGCTTACAGTTCACGGCCGAAAGGCTTACAGTTCACGGCCGAAAGGCTTACAGTTCACGGCCGAAAGGCTTACAGTTCACGGCCGAAAGGCTTACAGTTCACGGCCGAAAGGCTTACAGTTCACGGCCGAAAGGCTTACAGTTCACGGCCGAAAGGCTTACAGTTCACGGCCGAAAGGCTTACAGTTCACGGCCGAAAGGCTTACAGTTCACGGCCGAAAGGCTTACAGTTCACGGCCGAAAGGCTTACAGTTCACGGCCGAAAGGCTTACAGTTCACGGCCGAAAGGCTTACAGTTCACGGCCGAAAGGCTTACAGTTCACGGCCGAAAGGCTTACAGTTCACGGCCGAAAGGCTTACAGTTCACGGCCGAAAGGCTTACAGTTCACGGCCGAAAGGCTTACAGTTCACGGCCGAAAGGCTTACAGTTCACGGCCGAAAGGCTTACAGTTCACGGCCGAAAGGCTTACAGTTCACGGCCGAAAGGCTTACAGTTCACGGCCGAAAGGCTTACAGTTCACGGCCGAAAGGCTTACAGTTCACGGCCGAAAGGCTTACAGTTCACGGCCGAAAGGCTTACAGTTCACGGCCGAAAGGCTTACAGTTCACGGCCGAAAGGCTTACAGTTCACGGCCGAAAGGCTTACAGTTCACGGCCGAAAGGCTTACAGTTCACGGCCGAAAGGCTTACAGTTCACGGCCGAAAGGCTTACAGTTCACGGCCGAAAGGCTTACAGTTCACGGCCGAAAGGCTTACAGTTCACGGCCGAAAGGCTTACAGTTCACGGCCGAAAGGCTTACAGTTCACGGCCGAAAGGCTTACAGTTCACGGCCGAAAGGCTTACAGTTCACGGCCGAAAGGCTTACAGTTCACGGCCGAAAGGCTTACAGTTCACGGCCGAAAGGCTTACAGTTCACGGCCGAAAGGCTTACAGTTCACGGCCGAAAGGCTTACAGTTCACGGCCGAAAGGCTTACAGTTCACGGCCGAAAGGCTTACAGTTCACGGCCGAAAGGCTTACAGTTCACGGCCGAAAGGCTTACAGTTCACGGCCGAAAGGCTTACAGTTCACGGCCGAAAGGCTTACAGTTCACGGCCGAAAGGCTTACAGTTCACGGCCGAAAGGCTTACAGTTCACGGCCGAAAGGCTTACAGTTCACGGCCGAAAGGCTTACAGTTCACGGCCGAAAGGCTTACAGTTCACGGCCGAAAGGCTTACAGTTCACGGCCGAAAGGCTTACAGTTCACGGCCGAAAGGCTTACAGTTCACGGCCGAAAGGCTTACAGTTCACGGCCGAAAGGCTTACAGTTCACGGCCGAAAGGCTTACAGTTCACGGCCGAAAGGCTTACAGTTCACGGCCGAAAGGCTTACAGTTCACGGCCGAAAGGCTTACAGTACACCGGCCGAAAGGCTTACAGTTCACGGCCGAAAGGCTTACAGTTCACGGCCGAAAGGCTTACAGTTCACGGCCGAAAGGCTTACAGTTCACGGCCGAAAGGCTTACAGTTCACGGCCGAAAGGCTTACAGTTCACGGCCGAAAGGCTTACAGTTCACGGCCGAAAGGCTTACAGTTCACGGCCGAAAGGCTTACAGTTCACGGCCGAAAGGCTTACAGTTCACGGCCGAAAGGCTTACAGTTCACGGCCGAAAGGCTTACAGTTCACGGCCGAAAGGCTTACAGTTCACGGCCGAAAGGCTTACAGTTCACGGCCGAAAGGCTTACAGTTCACGGCCGAAAGGCTTACAGTTCACGGCCGAAAGGCTTACAGTACACCGGCCGAAAGGCTTACAGTTCACGGCCGAAAGGCTTACAGTTCACGGCCGAAAGGCTTACAGTTCACGGCCGAAAGGCTTACAGTTCACGGCCGAAAGGCTTACAGTTCACGGCCGAAAGGCTTACAGTTCACGGCCGAAAGGCTTACAGTTCACGGCCGAAAGGCTTACAGTTCACGGCCGAAAGGCTTACAGTTCACGGCCGAAAGGCTTACAGTTCACGGCCGAAAGGCTTACAGTTCACGGCCGAAAGGCTTACAGTTCACGGCCGAAAGGCTTACAGTTCACGGCCGAAAGGCTTACAGTTCACGGCCGAAAGGCTTACAGTTCACGGCCGAAAGGCTTACAGTTCACGGCCGAAAGGCTTACAGTTCACGGCCGAAAGGCTTACAGGCCGAAAGGCATACAGTTACAGGTCACGCGAGGTGGGGCTCAAGCACGGCTGTACGGGTTGTAAGCGTGCACCCCCCTCCTCTAGCTGGAAAGAGTAGTCCGCCCGCTGGATGAGCTCTCTCCGGTTAGAGGGTATAGGATCTCGGTGACACCTATAGAGCATTGCATAGAAAGATAAAAATAAAGCATGATTTATCGAACTCATAGCACAGCATGCATCGCATTTACTAGAGCTTACTGAGATTTTATCTCATAGTGTGTTTATGTATGGTGTAGGTGACATAGACTTCGAGATATCAGGTGAGGACGATGTTCCTCCACCTGAGGCATAGTTCAGTTGACGGATGATGGCTGCGGTGGTGTGCTGGCGCAGTCGAGGCGTATTTTGACCCGTGGGACTCATGGTTAGGTATTTTGATAGTTTTGGGAATTGTCTGGATGAAAGATGTATAGATTTTGAGGGTTTTTGGACATTTTGGGCTGTTGGATGTATAGAAATTATAGGATGTTTGGACTCTGTTTAGTTGATAGATTGATGTTTAGATGGTTTGGTTCGGGTTAGTGGATAAAGTAGGTTTTGATGTTTTGATAGATTTGTTTTATAAAACGTTTGTTGAGATTTTTATTTGGATTTTTATGAACTGCGTGGTGATTTTGTAAACAGGAGGATATGTCACACTTTTAAACGGAACCATGCAGTTTATTTTCATGAAAATGTAATTTGTTATAGTGGCGTTCGAGTCGGTTTTGAGGTGGTATTTCGGAAGACGTATGAGTATCGAGTGTTTGTGTACGTATTGGTTTATTAATTGTTTTTATTTGTTTTAAACGTTTTATTAAATTGATTTTAAATTATTTTCAAATCGTTTCCGCATAGACGCTAAGAATAAAGGATAAAATGAAAAATTTGTACGGTAATAAGGGTACAGTGTTAGGGGTGTCACAGTTATGGTACAGAGCCCCCGGGTTTTAAAATCGGTTTGTAGACTGCTCGACTGCACAGCCACTACGCGCACATTCTTCATCAACGTAAGTTGTTTTAGTTTTATTTGGTTTCAGTTTCTTAGAGATGTTTGCATTTAACTTTATAGGAGCTATTTATAGATAGGTGTGTCGAGAGGAATGATCGAGACAACCGAGACGTTACGATAGATCACCTTAAGGATTTCGTTGCCAACACATTAGCCTACAAGCGCAGCACATAATTAGGCAATCTTGTCAGCTCGAAATATTGGGTTTGTCGCTCCCAGTAATCACGGTACAAAGAGGAAGACTCTTAATCGAAAGAAAGAAGTTACACCAGGGGTAATTGCCCCGGACAAAGACGAGGATAATGCCCAACCCTCAGTTGCTTCAGGTGCAGTTTTATCTCTACAGTTAAAGGAATGAACTATATAAGAATAGAGGGTAGCCTGACTTATAAGATTAGCCCGACTTAACCATGAGAAGTTGTACACATAAATTTTTGTTTTACCATTAGAGGAATACAGCTTATGATATATAAGATTTGAATAGATAGAAAATGAGCCACCTGGTCGATGAAATACGGACCCTTAGAGTATTAAGCCTCGGAAGATGCTTAGGTTGTCAAGGTATACTAAGTGCACTTAAGCAAGTAAGAAGATCTAACAAGAACTTGTATGGCAAGATCCATGAAAGATGGATGCATTTAGACAAAAACCGTGTCTAAGAACTTAACTAGCTTTATTGTTGAGGGGATATGAGAACGACTATTACGATTGTAGTTTGGAAAGACGTGGTAGATCAATACAAGTCGTGGACATAAGATTTAAGTGATCGAATAGGAGGGCGTATCGACCGAAATTGAGGCAAGGAATAAGGGGATTTACTTATGGTTGGAGAGTAAATAAATTCCAACACATTATGGAATAGAGATCATGTGCAAGGTATTACCCAAGATGCCAAATTTGTTTCTCATGAAAGCTAATCGCTCTGAGAAGGTAATCAATAAAGAAAGATTTTAGATTTGTGAGAAGATTACAACCGACTACTAGGCGAGAGGCTTAACGGAGTTACGAGGACTAATGAATGGTAGACACGTCAAAATTTTGAGTTGCTGATTAGAGGCTAGTAGCCGTAACAGTATATCTACCGGGGAGAAATTTAGCACCTCAGATTCGTGGTTGTGCTTAGGAATTGAAGGCAACCGGTATTAACCTAGACGGGAGGGTGATGTAATTAGAGCGAGTCTATAGCGGGTACCGTTCAAGTTAAGAACAACAAACATAAGATCTACCCCTGGTATAGGAATAGACAATTATCGTAATCGACGGGAAATAGGAGGGGTGAACCTTAATGAAGAGGTGTTTCTAACGCACTTTAGAATATAGAATAGTAAGATTTAGGGGAACAAAAGGATGTAGACCATGGGTGACTTGGAGAGAAGTCCATGTGCGACATTTGAGTTAAGTGCGGGGGGATTGTGAGATTCAATGAAGAATTAAGATTAGAAGTTAACCAGGATTCGTGTCGCACGAATTGTGAGGTTCGCAATTTCGGGGGCTTGAATCGGATGTGACAAGTTGAGGACCAATGGATACATAAATGACTACGGTTAGAAGGAGTAGTATAGAGCAAACCCATGGCAAGACTTAGGGATTTGACTGTGGTCGAAGTTAATGAAAATTAAGTTAAACGAATGAGCATATTGTAGATAGTATAAGCATTTCATTAGGAATAACGAGGGAACTCACTAATGTGGTTTAGAATGAAATGTGACGATTATAGGATCTAATTACAAGTGAGCATTAGTCTTAAAATAGTAGCAACTTAAGCTCTCAGTTTGCACGCTGGGCTATGAGGAATTAAGGTGAGGCGATCATGTGAGAATTTAAGGAAGTGAACTTGAACACTTTGGTATTGCCTGAAGATTGAGAATTGATAAGGCTTGTGGTATGCGCCATGACCATGCTTGATCCCATTAAAGGTAATGGATGCTTCTAAGTTTTTGGAAAATGGAAGAACAAGAGTGGAGGGTTTTAGAAGATTAGGATTAAGATTGTAAATTTATTACAAACAAGTTTGCTAACAAGAAAATTGTTAGATAAATCATTGTGAAGAAGACAAGTAGAATGTGTGGAACCTGGACTAGAAGGAAGGAAGGATAAAGACTAGTCAGTGGACTTCGAGGAAGTCCTTGTGGATATTAAGGAATCAGTGTTAGGACATATCTAAATTAAAATAAAGGATTTAGATTTGGAGTTAAGCCCGAAAGTGACAGTCTTGCGAATCAAGGGATTGGTGAGTTATCAAGTACATTAGAATAAGATTGAATTAGGAATTTTAAAGGGCCAACCTGTATGTAATGAAGTTGAGCCAATGATTTTGGGAATAGCTAACGTGAATAGATCACGATAGAGGAATTAGAAACTATGTGGTGTAAGATCAAATGGGCGGTTAGGTAGACTTTTGAGCTTTGGATTATGTCATGCGGGTAAGTGAGAAGATTAACTTGAATCAAATGATGTTGATTATAAGAGTCAGTGTGGAGGTTGTGAAAATTGGAGCATATTGGATGAGAGGGAGAAAGATTTGCACGAAGACTGTGCAAATGAGCTTGAAAGTGAAGTTGGAACAGGAGGTATAGGAAGTTCCGACTCATAGGTTACGTCACATTGTCTAAACGCCCATAAGGTGTTGGTGGAAATGTTTAACGAATTAGTTTAGATTTAAGAATTATAGTGATTAATGATGACCCGGTAAGAGTCAGATTTAAAAAAACGATGCATATTGGACAAAAAGTGTAGAGTGGGGGGGGGGTGACTTATAGGATACTTGAAGCATAAGGGAAAGATTTAAGTAACTAAGTTCTATGGCCGAGAAGGGGACATTAGAACGGCTAAGGAAAGGTTATGATTGCCAAAGGTAAGTAAGTTAGACAGTAAAAGTGATGATTTGGGAAAGAGATAATAGTGTGGAGAATGAGTTCGAAATGGAGGATTGATGAGAAACTACGATCAGGTCATAGGTCAAAGACGAGCGCTTGTTGCGTAAAGTGATTTTGAGATTTGAGGGAATTTGGATATGCCTTCGCACGTGAAAGGGACGATGTACGATCAATCGAAAGTATGGAGTACTAAGTTAGGTCCGATGTTGGAGAATATAGTAGGGTTTTGGTTTAGAACCACGAAAGTAGGACGAAAGTACAGACGATTAAACCGAAGTGAAAATGCCACAAGACAAGAGACGTTAATGTCAAGGACTATAGCTATGGCAAATTTTGCGGACAAAATTCTAAATAAGGAGGGTAGAATGTAATATCCGGCTCGTACGGATTTTTAAGAATATTATTATATATTATTGGATGACATTTTTGTAAATATGTCAATCAGGTCCGTTTTACGGAAAAGGAAACGTCATTACGATCCTAACGAGTAATTAGAATTTTAAGGGAAGTTTGAGAATTTTCGGAATAATGACGCTATATTTTGAGTAATTAGATTTCTCGTAATATAAAGGACATTTTAGTAAAATTAGTAAACGAGGTCCGATTTGCGAACGGACAGTTTTAATAGAACCCAGATAATAAGTTGGATTTATTGGCGAAATAAGAAAATTGGAATTGTCGAAAACACGAGAGGGCAAAATTAATGTTTTGTTACGAAATAGTTTTAGTTTTAATTATTATTATTATTATTATTATTATTATTAATAATAATAAAATCGACAGAATAGCCGAAGCTATTCTGTCGATGTCGAGCCCGAGCAGCGAAGGCGCGGGGGAGGAAGTGGCGACGCGATGCGTCGCCGTTCACCGGCGGTTTCCGACCCTTGCCGACCAGACGTCGGCGACGTGGCAATCTCCGGCCATCTCCGCGCGAAACCCGACCGGTGAGGCTCGATTTCCCCTGTTTTGGTTCGGTTTTCGGGTTTGTTCATGGCCGACTGTGACGAGCCGGTTTTGGCTCCGATCGCCGGTCGTTTTAGGTCGCTTCCGGCGTGGGTTTGCCAACCCTAGGGCCGGCTATTGATGCTTGGCCGCGGAATGCCCGGTTTGGGCAAATTTCAGTGAATGCCCGATTAGGGCAATTCGGGTTTGTGGTTGGAAACTCCGATTTTAGGTTAGTTTATGTTAATTGGATGTTGGGAGGATAGATTGGTGAAGAAATTGATGAGTTTTGATGAAAGATCGAAAAAGTGAAATTTTGGAAAAAGGGGCAGTTCGGGTTTTTGATAAATTGACCTAGCTCCGGTCGTTTGTTTTAAAATTCGTTTTGGCAGATTAAAATAGGTTATTAGAGGAGTACGTGGCCGCTGGAATCGTTCGATTCCGATATCCGACGCGAAAGTTACGCGCGTTCGAAGTTTTAGGTCGGTTTTTACCGAACCCAAATTAGAGCCCGAAATTAATAGGTTTATAGTAATTAACGATATAAAGGACGTATTGAACGTTATTGGACGGAATTAGAGTGAATTGTGAGAAATGTTAAAATTGGTGAATTTTCGGGTTTTTAGGAAAACTCGTTAATTGTGATTTTAAACTATCGAGCGTTAATCGTTGTTTAAATACTTCGATTAGTTAGGTGAAGATTTTAGGAAATTCATTAGTTAAGGTTTTTGTTAAATTTGGACATATTATTGTTTAAGCTCGTATTAACGACAAATTGATAACAATTGCGTAGGTGAACCACGCTCGTGGACGGAGCTAGCCTTGCAACGGACGTCAGGTAAGTTCTCGTGATTTTCTTTGGCCAAATCGGCCTACACCGTACATCGTGTCGTCTCGAGGAGTTTTGGTGACGTATAGATTTTAAACGCTTTGGTTGGGTAGTTAGGATGTTTAGTGTATAGTTTATGCTTTTACAGTCTTTAATGGTACATGTTTATTGCTTGTTTACTTTACGATAGAGAACTGTTCACGCATCACTGGTTTTAAAGAAAAGCATGAAAACGAATTTCCGCACAGGGTTTTAAAGATAACGTAAAGCATAGCATCGGCCGAAAGGCTTACAGTGCACCGGCCGAAAGGCTTACAGTTCACGGCCGAAAGGCTACAGTTCACGGCCGAAAGGCTTACAGTACACCGGCCGAAAGGCTTACAGGCCGAAAGGCATACAGTTACAGGTCACGCGAGGTGGGGCTCAGCACGGCTGTACGGGTTGTAAGCGTGCACCCCCCTCCTCTAGCTGGAAAGAGTAGTCCGCCCGCTGGATGAGCTCTCTCCGGTTAGAGGGTATAGGATCTCGGTGACACCTATAGAGCATTGCATAGAAAGATAAAAATAAAGCATGATTTATCGAACTCATAGCACAGCATGCATCGCATTTACTAGAGCTTACTGAGATTTTATCTCATAGTGTGTTTATGTATGGTGTAGGTGACATAGACTTCGAGATATCAGGTGAGGACGATGTTCCTCCACCTGAGGCATAGTTCAGTTGACGGATGATGGCTGCGGTGGTGTGCTGGCGCAGTCGAGGCGTATTTTGACCCGTGGGACTCATGGTTAGGTATTTTGATAGTTTGGGAATTGTCTGGATGAAAGATGTATAGATTTTGAGGGTTTTTGGACATTTTGGGCTGTTGGATGTATAGAAATTATAGGATGTTTGGTACTGGTAGATGATAGGTTTACTCTTGAGGTTTTAAATGTATTGAAAACCTGTTTTATAAATTGATTGAGATGTTCTGTGTAGAAAATGTATAGATAGAACATATTAGGATGTTTGGACTCTGTTTAGTTGATAGATTGATGTTTAGATGGTTTGGTTCGGGTTAGTGGATAAAGTAGGTTTTGATGTTTTGATAGATTTGTTTTATAAAACGTTTGTTGAGATTTTTATTTGGATTTTTATGAACTGCGTGGTGATTTTGTAAACAGGAGGATATGTCACACTTTTAAACGGAACCATGCAGTTTATTTTCATGAAAATGTAATTTGTTATAGTGGCGTTCGAGTCGGTTTTGAGGTGGTATTTCGGAAGACGTATGAGTATCGAGTGTTTGTGTACGTATTGGTTTAATTAATTGTTTTTATTTGTTTTAAACGTTTTATTAAATTGATTTTAAATTATTTTCAAATCGTTTCCGCATAGACGCTAAGAATAAAGGATAAAATGAAAAATTTGTACGGTAAATAAGGGTACAGTGTTAGGGGTGTCACAAAAGGGAAAGAGGCCTCTGGCACCCTTATGCCCCACCTGTCAGAAGAATCACCCCGGCGAATGCAAGTTGCGTTCTGGCCGCTGTTTCAGATGTGATAAGATTGGACACATAGTCAGAGACTGCCCCATGCCGCCAGATCCGAACCGTGCAAGGATAGCACCTAGAGTTTTTGCTATGATGGAAGATGAGGACACGGTGCCACATACAGTGATAACAGGTACCATTACGATCTGTGGTTTTGCTGCTTACACACTTATAGATACAGGAGCCACGCACTCATTTATATCAAACTTTTTGTGTGCAATCACAACTTAGAACCTTTACCAGCCGAAAGGCCATATGATGTTATGTTACCATCAAGGAAATCCCTACATTCTGAACAGATTGTTAAAGGTGATGTTGTGTCCTTAGGAAGTAAGAAACTATATGTAGAACTGATCGTAATTGACATGAAAGGATACGAGGTGATATTAGGAATGGATTGGTTATTTAGGCATTATGCCACAATAAGTTGTAGATCTGGGATGGTTGATTTTCGACCCCCAAATGGTGATCATTATTCCTTCCAAGCTATTACTAAGATAAGCAAAATACCGATTATATCCTCACTAGAAATTTACCGGTTACTGAAAAATGGTTGTGAGAGTTACTTAGTTAGCATAATGGATGTTCGGGTGAAGAATAAGATAGAGTTACAAGATATCCCCATAGTCAGAAAGTTCCCTGAGGCTTTCTTAGATGACTTGCCAGGATTACCACCTGAGAGAGAAATAGAGTTTGTAATTGATACATATCCCGAGGCATTACCGGTATCTAAGAACCCTTACCGTATGGCACCTGTTGAACTAAAGGAGTTAAAAGTCCAACTACAGGAATTGGTAGACAAAGGGTTTATACGCCCTAGCAGTTCCCCTTGGGGTGCACCTGTCTTATTTGTCAAGAAGAAAGATGGTTCCCTTAGAATGTGCATAGACTATAGGGAGCTAAATAAGTTGACAATCAAGAATAAGTACCCCTTACCCTGAATTGATGATTTGTTTGACCAACTGCAAGGAGCAAAGGTGTTTTCAAAAATAGATTTACGTTCAGGTTATTACCAACTGAAGGTTAAGGAAGGAGATATACCAAAGACAGCCTTCAGAACCCGTTATGGACACTACGAATTCTTGGTCATGTCATTTGGACTAACCAATGCACCTGCAGCCTTTATGGACTTAATGAATCGTGTGTTTTGGGAGTATTTGGACAAATTTGTAATTGTGTTCATAGATGATATCCTGATATACTCACGGACAGAAGCTGACCATGCAGAGCATTTAAGAATAGTTTTGACAACATTGAAGGAGCACCAACTTTATGCCAAATTGTCCAAGTGTGAATTTTGGTTGGACAAGGTTAATTTTCTTGGCTATGTAGTTTCTGCTAATGGCATATCAGTGGACCCGACCAAAATTCAGGCAGTAAAGGATTGGCCACAACCAAGGAATACCAGTGAAGTCCGCAGTTTCCTTGGATTGGCAAGCTATTACAGAAAGTTCATCAAAGGATTTTCTATGATAGCTAAGCCCCTGACGAATTTGACAAAGAAAGACAATAAATATTCTTGGACCGAAGCTTGTGAGAATAGCTTCCAGACATTGAAGGTGAAGTTAACAACAGCCCCGGTATTGACTCTTCCAACCGAATAAGGAAAATTTAGCTTATTTTGTGATGCATCAAAAGTTGGTTTGGGCTGTGTTTTGATGCAAGAAGGCAAAGTTGTAGCGTATGCCTCTAGGCAATTAAAGAGTTACGAACAGAACTACCCCACCCACGATTTAAAATTAGCCGCTGTCGTTTTTGCTTTGAAGATATGGAGACACTATTTATATGGACAGCAGTGTGAGGTGTTTTCTGACCATAAAAGTCTGAAGTATCTCTTTTCACAAAAGGAATTGAACATGAGGCAGAGGTGTTGGTTGGAATTTGTTAAGGATTACGACTTTGAGATCAAGTATCACCCGGGTAAGGCTAACTCTGTAGCTGACGCATTGAGCAGGATGTCAACAACAATGCAACCCGTTGTATCAACTATGTCTATACCTTTGAGGACAGAGATTCAGAAGTTGGAGTTGGAGATAGTTCCAGAGTTATCAACCTTATTTACCGATTTGACCATTCAACCAACGGTTTTAGAAAAGATCAAAGAGGCACAACAGAAGGACTCTGAGGTGATTAACAGCATGATGAACAAGGTGAAAGACACCACCTCCGAGTTTAGTCTTTCCAAGAATGGGATTCTGAGGTTTAGAAATAGATGGTATGTCCCTAATGATGAAGAATTACGTAAGATAATCTTGGCTGAGGCGCACTCATCTCTCTTTTCTGTACATCCTGACAGCACCAAGATGTATCGAGACCTGAAGTTACTCTATTGGTGGCCAAACTTAAAGAGAGATGTTGCTAAGCATGTAGAGTCATGTTTGGTTTGCCAACAGGTTAAAGCCGAGCACCAACGTCCAGGGGGTACCCTTCAGCCTTTACCTATTCCCGAATGGAAGTGGGCACACATAGCTATGGATTTCGTTGTAGGATTACCTAAGACAATTAAAGGACATGATAGTATCTGGGTTGTGATTGATAGATTGACAAAATCAGCCCATTTCTTACCAGTAAGGACAACCTACTCGATGGACCAGCTTGCTGGTCTTTATGTACAAGAAGTTATTAGGTTGCATGGAATCCCTGCATCTATAGTATCCGATCGTGACCCCAGGTTTACCTCCCGATTTTGGAAAAGTTTATAAGACGCATTAGGTACAAAGTTAACTTTCAGTACTGCCTTCCACCCACAGACAGATGGTCAATCTGAAAGGACTATTCAGATACTTGAAGACATGCTGAGGGCATGTGTACTAGATTTCCAGTCGTCCTGGAGTAGATACTTACCCCTGGTTGAGTTCTCCTACAACAACAGCTACCAGTCCACCATTGGCATGGCACCTTATGAGGCACTGTATGGCAGGAAGTGTAGGTCACCTCTGTATTGGGATGAGGTTGGTGAAGCAAAACTCCTAGGTCCCGAGATGTTGCAGCAGATGTCAGACAAGATTGCCAATATTAAAAGGAGAATGATTACTGCACAAAGCTGACAGAAAAGTTATGCAGACCAAAGGAGGAGAGATCTTGAATTTGCTGTTGGAGATGAGGTCTTCCTGAAGGTTTCACCATTTAAAGGAGTACTAAGATTTGGCAGAAGGGGAAAACTTAATCCACGATTTATTGGACCATTCTCTGTTTTGGCTAGAATCGGTAGTACAGCTTACAGACTGCAGTTGCCTCCGTCATTGGATAAAGTTCATAATGTTTTCTATGTGTCAATGTTAAGGAAATGTATACGGGACCCTACACAAGTTATTAAACAAGTGGATTTTGAGATCTAGCCGACGCTAACATATGAAGAGAAGCCAGTGCAGATATTGGAATCCGCAGTTAAGACTCTGAGGAACAAAGAGATTCCATTGGTCAAAGTCTTATGGAAGAATCATGGCATTGAAGAAGTCACTTGGGAGCGACGACTAGGACATGCTAGAAAAGTATCCGGAGTTGTTTGTTTGATCAATTTTTGGGGACGAAAATTTTGTTTAAGGAGGGGTGGATGTAACACCCGAGTTAACGGCCAGGTGATTTTTTTAACTGTATTAACGGTCATGAATATTTAATCTTTACAGTTTGGGACTTATACCAAGAATAATTAATTTCATGTGGATCTAAACGAGGTTGAGTGGCAAAGTTGTAATAATGGAGGATTGAAGCCAGTATTTAAAGGAAAAGGAAAGGGATTTAAACCTCATTTAAACCACTGTAGCCGACACCTCCCTTTCCGGCGATTTCTTCTCTCCCAAGCCCCGCTCACTGCTATCAGTGTCTTCCTCGCCGACGACCGATTTCTAGCCGCATTCCTCTGCGAATCCGCACCCGAGGTATGAATTGGACAATGTAGTTTTCTGTTTGTGTTTGGAGCTCTGTTTTCAGCTCGGCATTTGAACTCGGATTTTATCAATGGCCGAGTAGTATTAGAACATTTTAGAATCCGAGAGTAGTAATGTCAACCCGAATCGATTCTGGACATTTTAAGTAATCAACTCAGATTTAATCGATAGTGGAACCTGTTTGTTTTATTTTGATTTCAGATTTTTCACAGTATATCAAACCAAGGATTCGGGAATGACTTTAGCTAATAGATCCTAGGATGACTTATGAGTAGAGTTTTAGGATTTTGATTTAACTACTGTAATGCACATGTTTTAGGTGAAGAAGTTGAAGAGAAGAGGTCCAGATTGCTAAGGAGACCAGGTAAGTGAATGTATAGGTTTCCTCGGTCATTAGGACCCTACATCAGAGGATACTAAGTAGAATGTTATGTGATGATTAGAAACTCCCTTATGCGGATGTCTAGTGTTCTTGATGACGTTTAGTTCGAAAGTAATATTCCATGACGGATAATGCTCTGCTCTGTAGCTTGATGTTTTAGGAGTTTCCATATTCACGCATCATGAAAGTTTTATGCATATGTAAATGTTTTAAAAGCATGTTTTCTCATGAACAAGATAAGATGATAAAATCCCTGCAACGTGGTTGAGTGAGGGTTGGGGGCGGTTCGACGTATGTCACAGTCCAAAGAAGGACATATGTATACGACCCGCAGTAGGGACCATGATCAAAATCACTGTCGAACCCCCTTTACCGGCACAAATCCTCCCTCATTCCACACAACTGAAATGATGAATATGAACAATGATTATGAACAATGATTACGAATGATGAATATGATTCATGATTATGAATGACGAATATGAACAAGAATATGAACAAGAAATGATCTATGAGCATGTTTTCTCTGAATTATGCATTCATGCACTCATGTTAATGTCGCATTCCTTACTAAGTATTAGGCTTATAGATGAACCTTATGATGTAGGTGAAGAGACTACAGGTGAAGATACTAACTTCAAAGAGGATATTTAAAGCTGGTTGCTGGAGGTCACTCAATGTGACAGTGCAGGAACTGGAGAGGCGATTATGAACCCTGGTTATTGCTCCCTTATGTCAGTAAGAATATAAGAACTGGAACTATGTAGGATGATATTAGTATTGTTTGAGTTAACTTTGAGTTTGGGATTGGATATGAGGATATGTTTCCTTTTAACGGATTTATGTCATGCAAGTCTTCCGCTATTTATACTCTGAATGAATTTGTTATACTAGTAAGAGCCCTTCTTAGCTAAGTTGTGTTGTGTGAAAGTTGGATGAATTCTTTTGGTCAGCGATCGGTAGATGTAGTGTAATAAGCCATCGGATGATGAAAGTGTTATTTTGTCGTCCAGCGATCGGTAGATGTAGTGTAATAAGCCATCGGATGATGAAAGTGTTATTTTGTCGTCCAGCGATCGGTAGATGTAGTGTAATAAGCCATCGGATGATGAAAGTGTTATTTTGTCGTCCAGCGATCGGTAGATGTAGTGTAATAAGCCATCGGATGATGAAAGTGTTATTTTGTCGTCCAGCGATCGGTAGATGTAGTGTAATAAGCCATCGGATGATGAAAGTGTTATTTTGTCGTCCAGCGATCGGTAGATGTAGTGTAATAAGCCATCGGATGATGAAAGTGTTATTTTGTCGTCCAGCGATCGGTAGATGTAGTGTAATAAGCCATCGGATGATGAAAGTGTTATTTTGTCGTCCAGCGATCGGTAGATGTAGAGTGTTTAGCCATCGGATGATGAAAGTGTTATTTTGTCGTCCAGCGATCGGTAGATGTAGTGTAATAAGCCATCGGATGATGAAAGTGTTATTTTGTCGTCCAGCGATCGGTAGATGTAGTGTAATAAGCCATCGGATGATGAAAGTGTTATTTTGTCGTCCAGCGATCGGTAGATGTAGTGTAATAAGCCATCGGATGATGAAAGTGTTATTTTGTCGTCCAGCGATCGGTAGATGTAGTGTAATAAGCCATCGGATGATGAAAGTGTTATTTTGTCGTCCAGCGATCGGTAGATGTAGTGTAATAAGCCATCGGATGATGAAAGTGTTATTTTGTCGTCCAGCGATCGGTAGATGTAGTGTAATAAGCCATCGGATGATGAAAGTGTTATTTTGTCGTCCAGCGATCGGTAGATGTAGTGTAATAAGTCATCGGATGATGAAAGTGTTATTTTGTCGTCCAGCGATCGGTAGATGTAGTGTAATAAGTCATCGGATGATGAAAGTGTTATTTTGTCGTCCAGCGATCGGTAGATGTAGTGTAATAAGCCATCGGATGATCTAGATGTATTAGCCATCGGATGATGAAGTGTTATTTTGTCGTCTAGCGATCGACAGATGTATAGTTTAAGCCATCGGATGATGAAAGTGTTATTTTGTCGTCCAGCGATCGGTAGATGTAGTGTAATAAGCCATCGGATGATGAAAGTGTTATTTTGTCGTCTAGTGATCGGATGATGTAAAGCTTGTAAGCTATCGGAAGATGTCTTAGACGAACACGTGAATTTCACATGTCTATCGGTAGATGTTTTAATGAATCACGAGAGCTGCACGTGTCCATCGGTAGATGTCCACTACCGGATGATGTTTAAGTGATCACGTGAGAAGCACGTATCGGTAGATGTTTTCTGCCAGGCGTCGGTGAGAGAGTTGTGTGAAGTGCACGATACAAATCGGATGGTGTGAGCTCTGATGCATGCAAACCCATGCAATCCGAGATCGATGAAGTCGAGCGACTTGAGGGCAATTCATCTCCGTCCAACTATGTCTCTGAACCGATGATCGTGTATGATCGCTCGTGTCTGTGAGCGATTAAGTAAGTAATATCTTTAAGAAGTCAGGTACAAGGGATTAATTCTCCATCAGATAAGTCGAAGTCTTTAAGTCTACTAGATACACAAAAACAAAGGAGAAGAGAGTCCAATTATGAATTAAAGTTTTAAGTAAAGTCAAGAATTTCGTGGCGATCCTCCCTGGGTCGTTACAGTTAGATTGGACGTTAAATTGTTTAAGTTAGTTTTAACGACAATTCGGTGAAACTGCTTAGATGAACAACGCTCGTGGACGGAGTTTGAGCTGCAACAGACACGAGGTAAGTTCTCGTGACTTACTCTGGCCGATTGGCCTACACCGTACGTCGATGTCGGGTCGAGGATCATTGGAGTGTTGTTTGTTTATACGTTTTGGTTGGGTAGTTAGGTTAGTTGTCTATAGGTTTCGTTTATTTGTCTTGTTGGTATGTATGTTGATTGCTTACTTTCTACTTATTAACTGTTCATGCATCACGTATTTCAAATGTCATGAAAATGAATTTCCGCACGTGTTTTTAAGAAAAAAAAAAGAATCTCTGTAATTAATCTACGTAATCTGTATCTGGTTACGCGAGGTGGGGCTCAAGCATGGCTGTAGGGTTTGTGAGCATGTACCCCCCATCTCTAGGTGGAAAGTGGTAGTTCGACCGTGGAATGTATCCTTTCCATTTAGAGGGTTGATATCTCGGTAACAATTTGTCTGCGACGTAATAAAAATGAATCTGAATCTGTATCTGTATCTGTATCTGAATCTGTAATCTGCATGTTTTCGGAATGGCATACGCACGCATGCATCTGCATTTACGAAGCTTACTGAGATTTCATTATCTTATAGATGTCTGTATGGTGTAGGTGACGTTATAGGTGACATTGAGCCAGTTGAGGACGACGTTCCTCCTCCTGACGTATGATGCAGTTGACGAAGAATGGCCCGTGGGAGTGTGCTGAGTAGTCGGTGCGTTTTGACCCGTGGGGACGTCTGTGTAAGTATTTTGGGGGATTTAATGGATGATACGAATGTATAGATGAACATGTTAGGATGCTTGGATCTGGCTAGATGTTAGGTTCACGTTTTGATAGGTTTTAAATGTTTTTATGAATCTGGTTTTATAAACCGTGTTTTTGTAAAGGTTTCATCGGAACGATTCTGGATTTAAAACAGGTGGATTAGTCGATTTTTAAACATATCCACGTGGTTCATTCTTAGGAAAACTGGTCGTGTTTAAAAGGAGTTTGAATTGTTGAAATTTTAGGTGTGTGGTGTGCAGGGAAGGTGAAAGAGATTTGGTGTTTTGCTCTCTGGAATTTAGAATTCCAGAGAGCATTTTTATGAAACTGTTGAAATTGGAGAAGTGTTGGGTTTAGCTCTCTGGAATCTCGGATTCCAGAGATGAGACTAGTCGCTGCATTATGCAGCGCTTGCAGCGATTAGTCGCTGCTTTTCTTTTCCTCTGACTTCCGATTTTGCCCTCCCTTTTTATTTGTTTAGTTTTAATTGATTATAAGAGTTTTAATTAATTGTTTTTAAATTGTTTTAAGTTTTAAATATTTGTTTTAAGTTTTTAAGGGTTTTGTTTTAACGACTAAGTTTCCGCATAGAGTTTATTAAAGTATTTATTGGGAAAAAAAAATAGTACTGGGTAAATTGGGTACGGTATTAGGGACGTTACATTTATGGTATCAGAGCCCCCGGGTTTTAAAATCGGTTCTGTAGACTGCTCGACTGCACAGCCACTACGCGGACATCCTTCTTCAACTGTAAGTATGTTTACTGCTTTATTCGATTTCTTGTTTCTTAGGATTATTTGTGTTGATTTTTTTTAGGACTTATATAAAATGGTTCGAGGAAAAGATCCTCGAGATGACGCGTTCGATCGACTTACGGAGTTGCTGGACCGTCAGGCCCAGCATTTAGACCGACAAGCTCAACTGATTGCTAGGCAATCTCGTCAGATCGAGATATTGACAAACCAGGAGAGCCCAAGGACCCAAGGAGTTGTCACTCCCAATAATCGTGGTACGAAGAGGATGGGCGGAGAAGAAACCAAACAAAGCCGACACAAGCGCGTACAAGGAACTTCTCGGAAACCTCTGTGTCCCGAGTACCAGAAGGAGCACTACGGTGGTTGTCTGACGCGTACCAATAAGTGTTATCGATGTGGGGAAGCTGGCCACTATATCATGAACTGTCCGTCGTTGAACCGAAATCAACCGGGCAGAGATCAAAGAAAGGTTGTGCCGAGAGTCTTTGCATTCATCGAGCCTGGTGACATCGACGATGGGGCCCAGCCTTCTCTTATTACAGGTACTGTCTCAATTACCTGTATGACTATAGTAAAAAAAAAAAAAAAAAAAAAAAAAAAAAAAAATTGTATATTGGGATTCGTACGAAGTTGAGAGTGTCTAGACGAAGATAGAATACAAGAGCTAAACTTAGGATAATTGTCGAGTAGAATAGTTAGAACCTAACTAGGAGGAGCGAAAGATGGTAAGATTAGTTAGTAGATTCGATTTAGTCCTTGCTGTGGATTTAAGGAGGAAGTGAAGTAGATCGTTGGATTAAATGAGAGGTTAGGTTAAAAGCTTAGGTTAGAAGCTTAGATTGGCGTTTAAAGGTCTGCAAATTGTGAAATTTGCGATTTATAGAATAGAGAGGGTGAGGATTTTCACCGGAATTATCTAAGTAAGCTTAGAAGTGAGGCTAGGTTAGCAAATTTCTAGAGATCGACTCGTGTTTGGCAAGACGAGACCAAGAAATGCATAAATGTCTTAGGTTAAAACGACTAGCTTAGAGCGCATCAACGAGGGGATTTAGAGACTCAGGCCGTGCTTAGAGCAAATAGTGATTTAAATGTGTGAGGCTTACCCCCGAGAAGAAAGTAGGAACATCGGTGTACGAAGAAAATAGAAGAGTGAGATTTGGGAACTTGAGGAGATTCGGATTAAGGAGGTGAACTCATTTACAACGAGTTCGCAAACAAGAGGATTGTTGGATGAATCGTTGCACGGGAGTCAAGTAGACTACTTGAACCCGACTAAAGGAACGAAAAGGATAGACCATTGTGTAACTTTGAAGAAAATCCTCATGCAATATTGAGTAATAGTGCAAAGGATTGTTAGATTTAAACAAAGAATTAAGACTAGAACTCTAGTTCAAGGACTAATGTCATGTGATTTGTGAAATTCGCAAAATTTTGAATAGGGAGAATGAAGATTGCATTGAGCCCATTTAAATAAACTTAGAGAGAGAGACTAAGTTAGAAAAGTTCCGAAAGTTTGACGGTTAACAAGTCGATACCGAGGGACACATTAATAATCTAAGGTTAAAATAAACAGCTTAGAACAAGTCTATGACGAAGCTTGAGGATTAAATTGTGTCTGGAGTTAATAAGGATTCGAGTCAGGCAGATGAGCATAATATAGATAGTGAGAGAAATTAGTTAAAGTCATAGCGATAGAATTCATTGAGGTAGTTTAGAACGAAATATGATGTTTAGAATATCCTAGTACAATGGGACCTGAGTCCCTAGCGGATAGTAACTTTGACTCCCAGTTAGACTCGCCGAGACCTCGGGGTAATCTCGACAAGGTGGTTTGTGAACTTTAGAGATTTAAATCTTAGTTGAGAAATTCTGTTAAGACCTGCAAGGAGCCCAAGGAAGTGTACAATTTGGATACTGTTGATGGAGAAGTTCTATGGGAACCTTGCTAGGGGAATGAGGACTCGGGTGGTCGTAATAGTAACTAAGGTTAAGGCCAACAAACTTATACACGAGTTTAGTTTATAGCTCCAACAAATATATATAGAAATTGTTATATCCGATAGGTGGGTAAGGTCGTAGGGTAAATTGAGACTTAGCGTTGGAGTAAGTAATTTGAGAAGGCTTTGAGTGCGTAAAGTGGTTAGGTATTTATTCGGTAAAAAACGAGAGTAAGAAAGATAGAAACTAAAGGAACTCAAATCGAGGAGTTGAAGTTAAAATAGAGGCGAGTTCGAATTGCAACTTGGGTGTTGTTAGGAGTCCTTGAACGATAATCAACCCAAATGATGTCGAAAAGTTGGAGTTATTTTGATGATTGAGGATAAGAGACAATCTTTAGTAGAAACCAATTAATAAGTGAGAGAGAGTTTAATGTTTTGGGTGACTAAATGCAAGCCAATACGTGCTCTGGACATTAAGTGTCAAGTACACAGTTAGAGGTCGTTTAGTTAAGGCTTAGAGATTTGGTAAGATTTGATGCGTAAACTGAAAATGAGGACTACGATTAGGAAGTTAATGTAGAAATTCGGTTGGTGTGTATCCCGATTGTGAATAGGATCGAGAGAATTGTGTTGAGGTACGAGTTACAGCCCAGAAATTGGATGAAATTGTAGGCATTCAATTTGACTGGCGTTAGGAAGCATAGGTATAACTCTGACCAAAAAGGGACAGCGGAAGAAAGACGTCGATAAAGAGTAAATTTTGGAGTTAGTATTATAAAGAGATTTGATCTGTGAGTGATTAAATGAAAGTCGAAAGTTAGTACATGCGCAATTGTTAAAGCGACAAATATGTTGTCGGGTTAAGTGATTGAGATTTGAGAATTTGGATTTTGCTTAGTACGTGAAAGAAGACGGGTTCGATCAAATCGAAAGTAGTAAATACAAATTAAGGCCAATGTTGGAGAATATAGTAGGATGTTGGTTTAGAACCACGAAAAAGGACCGTAAGTACAGACGATTAACCGAAGTAGAACGCCACGAGACACGAGGAGTTGATATCAAGAACTATAAGCTTGGACAAATTTTGAGGACAAAATTTTTAATAAGGTGGATGGAATGTAATATCCCGGCTTTTCGGGATATTATTATTTTAATATAAATGGCATTTTCGTAAATATATCAAATTAAGCCCGTTTCACGAAAGGAAAGCGTCATTACGATCCTAACAATTAATAGGAATTTTAAGAAAATTATGAGAATTTTCGGAGTTTAGACGCTATATTCCGAGTAAATACATTTCTGGAAATATAAAGGACGTTTTAGTAAAAATAGTAAACGAGGTCCGTTTTGCGAACGGACAGTTTTAATAGATCCCAAATAATAAGTTGGACTTATTGGTGAAATAAGGAGATTTGGTGAAATCGAATAGTCAGCCGATTAACAGAACGAAAGATGAATCAAATAAGAAAATTAAGTAAAGGGCAAAAGAGTCATTTAGCTAAATCAAATTTATTAAAAGGCAAAATGCCTTAGAACGATTTTCATTCTGAAAATCGTTTCTAGAGAGCGTTCTCTCTCTCGACTTCTCCTCTCTGCCAGGCGACGGTTTCTCACGCCGACTCCGATTCTTCCTCCGATCATCCCGTTTTCTTCACGTTTTCTCCTCCAATCGACGCTCTAGGTATGATTCTATAGTTTTAGAGCGTTTATTTCGATTATTACGGAGGTTAAGCCAATTAGGGTACGTTAGGGTTTGTGTTAAAAATTGAGATTTAGTGTCCGAAATTAATAGGTTTACTGTGATTGACGATATAAAGGACGTATTGAACTTTATTGGACAAAGTTAGAGTAATTTGTGAGAAACGTTAAAAATTTGGAAATATTAGAGTTTTAGGAAAACTCGTTAGTTGTGATTTTAAACTATCGAGTGTTAAGTGTTGTTTAAATACCTCGATTAATTAAGTTAAGATTTTAGGAATTTTCTTAGTTAAGGATTTTGTTAGATTGGACGTTAAATTGTTTAAGTTCGTTTTAACGACAATTTGGTGAAACTGCTTAGGTGAACAACGCTCGTGGACGGAGTTTGAGCTGCAACGGACACGAGGTAAGTTCTCGTGACTTACTTTGGCCGATTGGCCTACACCGTACGTCGATGTCGGGTCGAGGATCATTGGAGTGTTGTTTGTTTATACGTTTTGGTTGGGTAGTTAGGTTAGTTGTCTATAGGTTTCGTTTATTTGTCTTGATGGTATGTATGTTGATTGCTTACTTTCTACTTATTAACTGTTCATGCATCACGTATTTCAAATGTCATGAAAATGAATTTCCGCACGTGTTTTTAAGAAAAGAAATGAACCTCTGTAATTAATCTACGTAATCTGTATCTGGTTACGCGAGGTGGGGCTCAGACATGGCTGTAGGGTTTGTGAGCATGTACCCCCCCTCTCTAGGTGGAAAGTGGTAGTTCGACCGCGGAATGTATCCTTTCCATTTAGAGGGCTGATATCTCGGTAACAATCTGTCTGCGACGTAATAAAAATGAATCTGAATCTGTATTTGTATTGTATCTGTATCTGAATCTGTAATCTGCATGTTTTCGGAATGGCATACGCATGCATGCATCTGCATTTACGAAGCTTACTGAGATTTCATTATCTCATAGATGTCTGTATGGTGTAGGTGACGTTATAGGTGACATTGAGCCAGTTGAGGACGACGTTCCTCCTCCTGACGTATGATGCAGTTGACGAAGAATGGCCCGTGGGAGTGTGCTGAGTAGTCGGTGCGTTTTGACCCGTGGGGACGTCTGTGTAAGTATTTTGGAGGATTTAATGGATGATACGAATGTATAGATGAACATATTAGGATGCTTGGATCTGGCTAGATGTTAGGTTCACGTTTTGATAGGTTTTAAATGTTTTTATGAATCTGGTTTATAAACCGTGTTTTTGTAAAGGTTTCATCGGAACGATTCTGGATTTAAAACAGGTGGATTAGTTGATTTTTAAACATATCCACGCGGTTCATTCTTAGGAAAACTAGTCGTGTTTAAAAGGAGTTTGAAGTGTTGAAATTTAGGTGTGTGTGGTGGCAGGGAAGGTGAAAGAGATTTGGTGTTTTGCTCTCTGGAATTTCGAATTCCATATAGCATTTTTATGAAACTGATGAAATTGGAGAAGTGTTGGGTTTAGCTCTCTGGAATCTCGGATTCCAGAGATGAGACTAGTCGCTAATAGGTGACATTGAGCCAGTTGAGGACGACGTTCCTCCTCCTGACGTATGATGCAGTTGACGAAGAATGGCCCGTGGGAGTGTGCTGAGTAGTCGGTGCGTTTTGACCCGTGGGACGTCTGTGTAAGTATTTTGGAGGATTTAATGGATGATACGAATGTATAGATGAACATATTAGGATGCTTGGATCTGGCTAGATGTTAGGTTCACGTTTTGATAGGTTTTAAATGTTTTTATGAATCTGGTTTATAAACCGTGTTTTTGTAAAGGTTTCATCGGAACGATTCTGGATTTAAAACAGGTGGATTAGTGATTTTTTAAACATATCCACGCGGTTCATTCTTAGGAAACTAGTCGTGTTTAAAGGGTTGCTGCAATACAGCGACTGGTCGCTGCAATACAGCGACTGGTCGCTGCATTGTGCAGCGACGGATCGCTGCATAATGCAGCGATCGGGCGCTGCATAATGCAGCGATTGATCGCTGCATTATGCAGCGCTTGCAGCGTTTAGTCGCTGCTTTTCTTTTCCTCTGACTTCCGATTTTGCCCTCTCTTTTTATTTGTTTAGTTTTAATTTATTATAAGAGTTTTAATTAATTGTTTTTAAATTGTTTTAAGTTTTAAATATTTGTTTTAAGTTTTTAAGGGTTTTGTTTTAACGACTAAGTTTCCGCATAGAGTTTATTAAAGTATTTATTGGGAAAAAAAAATAGTACGGGTAAATTGGGTACGGTATTAGGGACGTTACAGAATGAGATTAGTATTCCTAAGGCCCCTCACGAATTAACTGAGTCAGATAAGAGAAATTTGAGCTTAAATGCTAAGACAATTAACACCCTATACTGTACACTGAACAGAGACGAGTTTAACATAGTTCAAGTGTGTGATAGTGTACAAGAAATATGACACTTATTAGAGATTACACATGAGGGAACTAACCAAGTCAAGGAGAGTAAATTGAGTATGTTAGTACATGAGTATGAACTATTTTCCATGATAAAGGATGAATAAATTAGTTCTATGTTTACTCGGTTTACTAACATCACTAATGGTTTAAAAGTGATTGGTAGAGTTTATCCAAATGAAGAACTTGTCAGGAAAATTCTGAGATGCCTACCAAGAGCCTGGCAACCGAAAGTGACAGCTATACAAGAGGCTGGGGATCTTAAGGTTCTCAATCTAGAATAGCTCATTGGCTCTCTAATGACTCATGAGATAACCATGAGAGCCAATGACAAGGAAGATCTCAAGAAGAAAAAGATCAACAAGAAGAAAGACATTGCACTCAAAGCTTCCTCAAGTAAACAAGAAGAATCCAAGGAAGAAGATAATGATGAGGATATAGCCCTCATTACTAGAAGGTTCCGTAAATTTCTCCAGAGAAAGAAGATGCAAGGGAAGAGGTTCTCAAAGGGAGATAAATCTCAAAAGGATAAGGAAATTACCTGCTTTGAATGCGGGAAGCTAGGACATATCAAGGCCGAATGTCCTCAAACCAAGAAGAGTCCCGAGCGATTCAAGAAGAGAGCCATGAAAGCTACATAGGATGACAGTGAGAGTGACACTTCTTCCGAACATGAAGAAGTCGCCAACTATGCTTCATGGCACACGATGATGAGGTTAGTCATTCCTCTAGTGATAGTGAAAATGATGAGGGTGATTTAATCGATGCATTCAATGACTTAGTTAAATAATATAACATGCTTAAATCTAAATACAACTCTTTAAAGAAGAAAAATGCAAACTTGATTGAAAAGCATGTTAAGAAGTGTAATCTGCATGAAAAGGAGATAAATGATCTTAAAAGTAGAAATGAAAATCTGAATAACATTGCTTTTAAATTTACTAACGACAGTAAGAACTTAAACATGCTGTTAGGCAGTCAGAGAGTTACATTTGATAAAGCAGGTTTCAAATATGAAAGGTTTAGTAAAAAGAAAGTATACAAGAATTTCTTTGTCAAATCAACTACCTGCCATGCATGTAATGAAGTAGGACATAAATCTTTTGTATGTCCTTTAAAAGTAAACAATGTTAAATCTAGTGGTAAACTACAATGGGTTCCTAAGGGGACCAGACCTAACACTAGGACTCAAAAGATTTGGGTACCTAAGAAAACCACTTGATCACTGTCTTGTAGGTTGATTGCTCTCTCGGAAAAAATCAATGGTACCTCGATAGTGGATGCTCTAGGCATATGACAGGAGACTCAACAAATTTTGCCTTTGTCAACAAGAATAAAGGGACTTTCACCTTTGGTAGTAATCAAAAGGGCAAGATTGTTGGCATCGGTAATATAGGTAATCCTGCCAACCCTATTATCGAAAATGTGTTGTTAGTAGAAGGGTTAAAGTATAACTTATTAAGTATTAGCCAATTATGTGACAAAGGATATAAATTGACATTTAAATCAAATGCATGTGTGATTAAAGATGTTTCAATAGCAAAATTATGTTCAAAGGATATAATTTATATTATTGATTTAGATAACTTTGAACATATTGATGAAAAATGCCTTGCTGTGAATTTGTTGGTTGATAGTTGGACTTGACATAGAAGATTAGGTCACGTAGGTATGGACACCTTAGCTAAGATTACTAAGGATAATTTAGTTAGAGGGATTCTAAAAATATCCTTTGAGAAGGATAAAGTCTGTTAAGCTTGTCAAATGGGCAAGCAAATCAAAAGTTCCTTTGTATCAAAGAATGCAATTTCTACATCCAAGCCTCTCTAACTTCTTCACATGGACCTCTTCGATCCTTCAAATATTGCTAGTCTAGGAGGCAAACATTATGCCTTTGTCATTGTAGATGATTTCTCTAGATTTACTTGGGTATTCTTTCTAAAATCAAAGGATGAAACTTTTGATATATTCTCTAACTTTAGGAGAAAGTTCAAAATGAAAAAGATCTCACCATTGTTGTTATTCGTAGTGATCATGGTGGAGAATTTGAAAATAAGAAATTTGAACTTTTATGTCTCAAACACGGAATTGAGCACAATTTCTCTTCTCCTAGAACCCCTCAACAAAATGATGTTGTTGAGAGGAAAAAAAGGTCTCTTCAAGAGCTAGCTCGGACCATGCTCAACGAGAAATCCCTTCCAAAGTATTTCTGGGCAGAAGCTGTTTCCACAGCTTGTTATGTGCTAAACCGGGTCTCCATAAGACCTATTCTAGAGAAAACACCTTATGAGCTTTGGAATGGAAAAATTCCTTCTGTAAAGTACTTTAGAGCCTTTGGTTGTAAATGTTTCATTCTAAACACCATGGATAACTTTGGAAAATTCGATTCCAAATCTGACATTGGAATCTTTCTTGGCTATTCTCTATCCAGTAAAGCATATAGGGTGTTCAACAAAAGAACACTAGTTGTAGAAGAATCCGTGCATGTCAATTTTGATGAGACCCCTCATCCCACTATCAATGTGGTTGAGAATGATATATTAGAAAAGTAATTGGATTCTCTCTCCTTAGATAAACCTAGTGAAACCATTCAAGGAGAAAATTCCCTAGCTTCTTCTTTAAAATCCCTAGAAATTGTCCCTGCCAAGGATGAAAATGATGCTCTTGCCTAGAGATTAGAAATTTGTCAAAAATTATCCTTTAGATGAAGTTTTAGGTGATCCTTCTTTAGGAGTTAAAACTAGATCCTCTCTTAGGAATCTCAGTGCCAATGTGGCATTTATTTCACAAGTTGAACCTAAAAAATTCGAGGAAACAGAGCTAGATGAAAATTGGATTGTGGCTATGCAAGAAGAGTTAAACCAATTTGAAAGGAACAATGTTTGGGAACTTATTCCAAAACCCAAGGATCATCCAATTATAGGAACTAAATAGGTTTTTAAAAACAAGATAGATGAAAATGGCATAGTCATTAGAAATAAAGCTAGGTTGGTTGCCAAGAGATACAACCAAGAAATGAGGATAGATTTTGAGGAAACATTTGCCCCAGTAGCCTGTCTAGAATCCATTAGGAAGCTTCTAGCATATGTTTGTTTCACGAGCTTCACTCTTTTTCAAAGGGATGTCAAGAGTGCAATCTTGAATGAGTATATTTTAGAAGAAGTTTATGTGGAGCAACTCCTAGGTTTCAAAGACTATGAAAAACCTGACCATGTATATAAACTTAGAAAAGCCCTGTTTGGTTTAAAACAAGCTCATAGAGCCTGGTACGATAGGTTGAAGACCTTCCTTGAGGAAAGAAAGTTTAAAAAGGGAAAAATGGATTCAACCTTATTCACTATGCAAAAAGGAGAGATATTCTCATAGTGCAAATCTATGTTGATGATATTGTTTTTGGTTCAACAAATGTTGCACTCTGTGATGAATTTGCTTCCTTGATGCAAAGTGAGTTTGAAATGAGTATGATGGGAGAGTTGAGATTTTTCTTAGGTTTACAAATCTGACAAACCCCCAATAGGATCATGTTAAATCAAGAAAAATATATTAAGGATATTCTGAAGAAATTTGGACTAAATTCTTCAAAGCCCTCTAGAACTTCCATGAGTACCGCCACCAAATTGGATAAGGATGAAAACGGAATAAGTGTAGATATTAAAAAATATCGCGGTATGATTGGATCTCTTCTATATCTAACAGCTAGTAGGCCAGATATTCTCTTTAGTGTTTGTCTTTGTGCTAGGTTTCAAGTCTCCCATAAGGAATCCCACTTAAATGCAGTCGAGAGAATATTCAAATATTTAAGTGGAACTCATGATCTAGGTTTGTGGTATCCTAAAGGCACTTGCTTCGAATTAGTATGATACTCAGACTCCGATTATGTCGGTAGTCTTGTAGATAGGAAAAGCACGAGTGGTACGTGCCAATTCTTAGGTGAGTCTCTTGTGTCATGGTATTCAAAGAAGCAGAATTCTGTTGCACTCTCAACGGCTGAAAGTGAATATATCGCTGCTGGAAGTTGTTGTGCACAAGTACTTTGGATGAAACAAACACTAGAATATTATAACCTATTATATGATAGGATTCTCACTCGGTGTGACAACACCAGTGCCATCAATATATCCAAGAATTCCATTCAGCACTCAAGAACCAAACATATAGAGATAAGATATCACTTTATTAGAGATCACGTTCAAAAGGGTGATATCAATTTTGATTTCGTTAATTCATCCGACCAATTGGCAGATATATTTACAAAACCTTTGGATGAGAAGACCTTCAGTGATATTCGAATTCGTTTAGGTCTCATTAGGTATGAAAAGTCCTGAACGGTCGATGTTATAGGCTTGCAATAAAAATATATCTCTCTGGATTGAGGTATTCTGAAATACATCGACCGCGTCACTTTATGAAGTGGACGATATAGGAAACGGTCGAGGTTCAAATCAGTCGATGTCAATTCATATCTCCTTTAAATCTGCCTTCGGATTACAGAAACCCTACCTCTCTCCCGAGCGCAAAAAACCTTTCAAAATCCTTTCACCTTCTCTCAACTCTTCGTCGCCTATTCTCTCGTCTCCAGTCGTTTCTTCCGTCTTTCGAACCTGAGAATGGAATCATCCTCAAACGTCACTTTAACTTTCTCAAGGAAAAAGCAGAAGACTGCACAACCTGTAGATTCTGAACCTGTCGCACAACCATATCCTCTACAATGGCCTACACATCAATTTGTCAATGAGGCCGCACTTCATAGGTACTTTAATGAGTTTGAAAAGAAACTGCTTATGAGAAGCAAATGTGTAGTATTTAAGGATCTTTTTGGTTTGCATTTGGAGAAGTCCCTTTGAGATATGAGATTGTTAGGTCTATTAGAATTAGGCACCTCGTATTATGAAACCCCAATTCAGATATTTTATGCTAATTTAGAGCACACTTCCTCTCCACTTGTCATTCGCAGCTATGTGTATGGAAGACACGTAGAGCTGACTCAGGAAAAGGTCCATGAAATCCTTAATTGTGTGTTCCTGAACGATAAGCCTAAATTCTTTGAAACAATCCTTCCTTTTGTTGGAACACCAGAGGAAGTGACATTAGCCAAAATGTTGTTCAAGGATCCAAACAATTCTTCTTTAAAAATCAAGAGCAATGATTTGAACATCAGGGCCAAAGCTTTTCATCTCATGATCAACTACAACATCCTCCCCAGAAATGAACATCGTGACCATATCAGTGGAATGGATCTTGTCATTCTTTCTAGGTTCTTCGTAAAAAACCATTGCACATTTGTTTCATTATTCTGAAAAGAATGCTCCAAGTTGTCAAGACGGCTTCCAAATCTCTTCCTTATAATCTTCTGTTGATGAAGATCTTCCTTCGATTTGGTGTTCAGATACTGGCTGAAGACGAGCCAATATTGCTAAAGAACACTGATATTTTCTCTGCCTCTATCTTGCTGAGAATGGGGATTGAAAGAAATCGGCAAGGTACCTTAGTTGACAAAGAACCTCGAAAAAGGCACAGAATGATTTTGATGGAGGATGAAGAAGGGGAGTCTGCTCCTCAAGAAGAGTCCTATTCCTTCTTTGGATCTTCCTCTGCTTCAAGGAACTCTCTTTTCCGCTCCTCCAACCCTTTCTGACTTTGTCCCATCAATTTCAGAGGACTTTGGTGGTCAAAACTTTCTACTTGATCCTCCGGAAGTTCCAGCAGCTACACTTCCACTCCCCACCAGTCCAATTCCTGCTCCCTCTCCAACTCTAGTGCCTACTTTGTCAGCTCGTGTTCCTCCTTGAACTAAAGGTCGCCCCACTCCTCCAGTGAGGAATTCTATTTCTGAGGAGCACTTTAATGAGCTTCAGGTGAGTATTGCAAGCCTTAGAACTGGTCTTGAGTCCTTTCAGTCCATGTACCTATCCAGACAAGATCAGTTTGAAGCTTATGTCCTCTCACGCCTAGAACATCTTGAAGCCTCCACCCTCACTCGGCATGATCTTCTTGCGGCTGCCATTCACGGTCTCCACACTCATCTTGATCAAGCGAAATTAGAGCATAGTAAAGTCATTGATGATGCTATCTCTTCCAATAGATTTCATTCAAATCTTTTGGGAGCACAATTGCAGCACGAATTTGCCCAAGTCATCACTCATGTTGATGATCTCATTACCCTTTTGACTAAGAGTGATGGTGAGCCCTCTTATGGGGATGAGGATTTGGAAGCCGATGGATAGACATCTGAGCCAGTGAGTATTCCCGCTCTGAGTGTTGATCAGCCCGGGACCGCTTCAGATCCCCCTCCAGAAGCTGCCCCTTCTATTGCAGTTGGAGTAGCTCCTATTGAGGAGCTCAATCATCAGACGGACTCCCCTCCTGATCAGGATGATTTCCTTGATCAACTAGGGGCTCTCATGGGCTGGGGGACTCACTCTTCTCCTGAGATATGATATTTTATTTTTTTTACTCTGTATGTTTAGACTTCCTTAGGATATTCATTTATGTCACATTTTTTTTACCACTTGTGTTGTGTTGACTGCCCTTACACTACTTTTTTTGATAATGTCAAAGGGGGAGATAAATATGTGGATGATGAAGATTGATTTTGGTTGCATGCATAGAGTACGGGGGAGTTAGGGAGATTATGTTAAGCTTATTCTGGGGGAGAATAATATATTTAATCATTTTATATTTGCCATCATAAAAAAGTGAGAGATTGCTAGCTTGAAATATGTTTAAGTAACTATGTTTTTGATGATAATGATTAATGTAGAATATATAAATAGAAAATGATTATAAGAAATGAAAGATGTTAAGATGTGTAGTATCTGTTTGCGAATGTCCTTTAAAAGGGGTATTGTGTTTTCTAACAAATTTGGTTAAGTGTTGGTAGTCGAGTCTGGTGCATACAAAATGGAAAAGGAACATCGACCAAATCAAAGTAGACTTGAAGATTATCGACCGAAGTCGTCCTTGGGAACTACGTCGTCCAGACTTAAAAGTCTACAGATTCTGACGTTGTCCAAAAGCTTTGTCGTTTGAAATCAACATCGTCCAGACTTAGAAGACAACAGAAAGCCTTGTCGTCCGGACTTACAGTCATCCGAAAACAATGTCGACCAGATACTAAAGACAGAAGTCGTCCAAATGAATAACATCAATCGAATCGAGACTTCGTCCAAATAGATAACATCATCTGAATCAAGAAGTCGTCCGCCACGAGTGATAGCGACTCGAGAACTCAACAGCTAGTTTTTTGTGTACGGATGCTCTCCAACTGTCATATTTTTTAACAGAAACAAGGAGCCTTCTGAATGAGAAGCTGATTACAGACGCCAGTATAAAAAGAATAACTGCAGCTCGAGAGAAGAACTTTTTACGAATTTGATTAATTTTTCCTCACAACTCTCGTGAGCTCATACGCCTGTAATACACTTCTATACTCTACACCTCTCTACTCTTAAACTTGTGATTTAGCTTTTGAGAGAGAGTAGTTTTGTGCTATACTATTCAAACTTGTAAAAGAAAAACTGAAGGCAATGGATTGACGCCCGTGAAGTTCAATCTAGAATTGTAAGGCTGTAGATCAACGCCCGTGAAGTTTGATCAAGAAATCTCGTTGATGAGAAGTTAAGGATCTTCAAGGGGAAAACCTTGAAGAGTGGACGTAGGCAAAATTGGCCAAACCACGTAAAAACTCTCGGTGTTAATTTCTCTATCTCTACTATTTATTTTAATTTTGTTTGTGTTTATTATCATTATAAACAAATAAATTAATAAAGTTAAGTGAGTAACCTGATAGAGATAATCAAGATTTAAATATACAATTAGGCGAGGATTTTCTAATTCACCCCCCCCTTAGACAATCACGGTCCTACAGTCTCATCAAAATCAATGCCTTCAATCTGTGAATATCCTTGAGCGACTAACCGTGCTTTGTTGCGTGTAATGTTTCTATGCTCATCACTTTTGTTCTTGTATATACACTCGATGCCGATGAAGTTTACATTTGGAGGACACGGCACTAAATCCCAAACTTGATTTTGAGTGAATTGGTCAAGTTCTTCTTGCATTGCCTCGACCCAGTATTCATTTAGGAGAGCTTCTTTCACATTTTTAGGTTCAATGGTTGAGGTGAAACATGCCATATGACTCATATCTCGACAGTTTACTCTCGATTTATCTCTGGTTTGGAGTCCGTCATTAAGACTGCCAATGACTTTAACATGATGATCTTTCTAGACACGTGTGGACGGTTGTCTGCTATCTGATGCAGTTGCTTCCACTTCACTAGTTGTAATAGTTGTATCAGAGACATTACCTGAGACACTGCTTGGAAGAACATCTTGAACATTGGTGAGAGCACTAGAACTTTCATTATTTGACCCCTGGAGTATATCGTCTTTAGGCATATCACTTGTTTCCAAGGAATCATTTACTTGAACATTAGCCGATTCAATGACAGTTCTAGTTCGTTTATTGTAGACCTGATAGGCGCGACTATTTGTTGCATATCCGAGAAAAATAGCTTCATCACTCTTAGAGTCTAATTTCTCTCTGTGTTCCCTGTCATTCAACACATAGCACGTACTACCAAAAGGATAAAAATAGTGAAGATTTGGAGTTTTACCTTTCCATATCTCGTACGGTGTCATGGAAGTTCCTCCTCGGAGATATACTCGGTTTATGGGATAGCATGCAGTGTTCATTGCCTCGGCCTAGAATTTTTGAGGAACATTTTTCTTGTGCAACATTACGCGGGATATTTCTGCAATAGTTCGATTTTTTCGTTCAACAACTCCGTTTTGCTGAGGTATCTTGGGTGCCGAGAACTCGTGAGATATTCCAAGGTGATTACAAAAATATGAGAATTCTGAGTTTTCAAATTCTCTCCCATGATCTCTATGGATGTGAATAATTCCCATGATGGCACAACCTTTTTCACGTTGGAGTCGAATACATAAGGCTTTAAAAGCTTTGAAAGTATCAGATTTTTCTCTAAGGAACTCCACCCATGTAAATCGTGAAAAATCATCAACCGTAACATAAGCATATCGTTTACGTCCAATGCTTTCTAGAGGCATCGGTCCCATTAAGTCTATATGATGGCACAACCTTTTTCACGTTGGAGTCAAATACATAAGGCTTTAAAAGCTTTGAAAGTATTAGATTTTTCTCTAAGGAACTCCACCCATGTAAATCGTGAAAAATCATCAACCGTAACATAAGCATATCGTTTACCACCAATGCTTTCCAGAGGCATCGGTCCCATTAAGTCCATATGAAGTAATTCAAGCACACGATTGGTTGCTGTCATCTGTGACTTCGGCTGAGACACCTTGGTTTGTTTACCTATTTGGCATGGTCCACACAAACGATCTTCATCAAAATTTAGCTTGGAATCCCACGGACAGCTCCCTTTGAAATAATCATCTTCAACATCCTATCGTTGACGTGTCCCAATTTTTGATGCCATAAAATAGAATCCTCCATGCTTGAACGATAACAACGTGAAGATGATGAGATAAGATAACAATTATCTGCAGACTTTACCCCTTCTATGATGCAATTTTTGTCAAGATCCGAGACTGTGCACTTCTCATGAGTAAAATAAACATTAAATTTTGAACACACAGCTGGCTAATACTTATCAAATTAGCTTTTAGACCATTTACCAGAAGAACATTCTCTAATTGTGGTAATCCAGAAACATTCAGTGTACCTTCGCCTATGACACTGGCTTTGACACTATTACCAAAAGTTACTTTTCCCATACGATCTGATGTGATGTTCTTCAGAAACTTCTTTTCACCAGTCATGTGCCTAGAGCATCCACTATCAAAGTACCACACATCAGTTGTAGTAGCTTTTAGAGAGGTATAAGTGACATTACACTTCAATGTGGATTTCTTCACCCATTTTTGTTGTGGAAATCTGCGAAAGAGAGAATTTGTAGCAGTACCTTGTCTCAAATCAGCAAGATAGGTAAAACATCTAGGTCAAATATGACCTCTACGATTACAATAGTGACTAACAGAATTAAATCTATTACCATTTCAGATGGGCATAGAATTAGGCTTTGACTTCTTCTTGACTTTTGCACCATTCATTGCAGTTTGTTTTCCTTTGTAATCAGAATTCTTTATTGGCATCATTTGAGACACTATGCTTTCATTTTGCTCATAGGACACTGTAGGAGACACCATGTTTTTTCCTTTGCTTCGAGGTTGAGAAAACACTATCTGTGCTACTGAACTTTCCCCCTTGAAACTTAATCCAGAACGATCACTACTGGGTTTGCTGACACTTAAGATATCATCCAACTTAGAGGAACCTGTATTTAACATTTTGACATTTTTCTTCAAGTGATTCAGCTCGTTATATAGTTCTGTCGCTTTATCCAAACTCATTCTTAATTTGGCTTCTAATTCAGAGATCGAATTTTGTAGGTTGATCTCCTCAATTTTCAAGTCTCCATTCTGAATACGAAGACGCTGATTTATTTTGACAAGCTCATTCCATTTATCATGAAGATATTTGTATTCTGCAATGAGTTCTTCATTGGTAACTACAAGTCGATATATCATCTGTGACCTCGTGTGTAACACCGCCATTTTCTGTAAGTTCAGCTTTACCAACAAATGCAACATGGTTGTTCTGAAATTCATCTTCTTTTTTTCATTCATCATCACTCCAAATAGTGTTGAGAGAGCTTTTCTTTTTCTTCAAGGTGTTAGCGCATTCAGCTTGTATATGTCCAAAACCGTCACATTCTCTACATTGAATTCCTCTGTTCTGGACAGATTGATCTGGAGCGTGATTGTCTTCCCTGTACTTCTTATTGCTAGAAGAACCCGGTTTTGCATTACTGACATTAGGTCTGACACTGCGATTATTTCTCCCAAATTTTTTCATAACTCGGCTAAAAATCTTTGATAGTAGTACAAGAGACTCTTCAAGGTCATCTTCATCATGAAAATTCAAGTCTTGTGTGTCAGTCTTTAGTGCTACGCCTTTGAACTTCTTTGTTTCGGCATCAATCCCAAGATTCATCTCAAAAGTTCTAAGTGATCCCATTAGTTCTTCCAATTTCATTTTGGAGACATCTTTAGCTTCTTCAATTGCAGTAACTTTATAGGCAAAGCGTTGTAGAAGAGACCGTAGAGTCTTTCTTACCAATCTTTCTTCAGAGAAGGTTTCACCAAGTGCAAATGCCTCATTGGCTATATCACATAGTTTGGCATTGAATTCAGCAATACTTTTTTCTTCATGCATTTTTAAATTTTCAAACCTTGTCGTGAGCATTTGCATCTTTGATAGCTTCACCGCCGATGTTCTTCATAAGTAGTTTGGAGAATCTCCCATGCTCTTTTAGCTGACTCACACGTTGAAATAAGTCTGAACTAAGTAGGGTCAACACAATTAAAAATAGCGTTAAGTGCCTTTGAATTACTATTTGCCAGTGCATCTTTAGTGACCGACCAATCTTCTTCAGATTTAAGAGATATGACACCTCCTTTGTCAGTAGTCGTGGAAGGATTCCATCCTGTTAAAATAGATCTTCAGGCCTTCTCATCGATAGCCTTAATGAATGCTCAATGCTCTCATCCTAGCATTCCAGTAAGCATAGTTACTTCCATTCAATAGTGGCAGATGCATAGTTGAACCTCCTTCTTTCATAGAGTCCATTGTACCAAGATCAAATTCCATGAATCTCGCTTATGAAACAGAAGCGAACCGCTCTGATACCAATTGAAAGATCAAGGTTAGTTACTTGATTCTCTAGTGTAGGTGGAACACTCGGTGGGACACCAATTAATTATCGTGATTATGGACAATGATAAAGTGTAGAAAATAATGATACAAGAGTTTGATAACGCAGTTCGCCAATTGCCTACATCTACGGGGGCACGCCCAGAATTAAAAACCAATTCACGAGTTCTCAAAGTTACAAGACAATCGGACTTATACAAATAAAGACTCCCTCTTATCTTTGTCGCCGTCTCTCACTAACTTCCTCAGTGAATCTGTTTTTGCGAGCTCCCATTGACTTGTAATCGATCCCTCCCGGAATCTGAATGCAACAAGATCCCCTTGTTGGTGGCGACTCCTCCCGAAATCTAAAGATGACAAGCTCCCCTTGTCGTTGATGACTCCTCACGAGTTCCAAGCAGTCTCCTCCCGAGACTGAGTTTCAATGAAAGAAACAGAATCACACCGTGGACACCGTCGATGACACTCGTCGTTGTCTACGGTTGCATCAAACCAACACACTCTGAAGATAATCAGATCAGCTCACGAATAGAGTGTGAATACATTCAATGAACGATCGAATGAATAATAACATACACCACACTAAACCGTGGGTGAAGAATAAATCGCCCGAAGGAATAAAAATTTTCGGCTCTCAAGAATAATGGATCCAGCAGCTTCAACTGTGCAGGAAGAATGTATAATATATTGTGCGTTGAATATTCTCTCCAAACAGATCGCACAAAATAAGAGAAACTGAATCCCATGAAAATCGGATCTATGACATTGTGTGCGACATTTATGAAAAGCCCATGCAAACAAATTTGACACGAATCCCAAAATATTATAAACGAATCCTAATAATGCTGTGATCTCATATCTTGCTTAATAGCACCACAATATTCAGATCGGCTTCCAAAACATTATTTCCATATTCAAATCAACTTTTCAAATACTTAGGAATAAATCTCTTTGTTGCTGTGATTTTGAATCTCGCTGTAATCCAGCTTAACCGAATCGTAATCTTCAAATCACCGATTAAATCAGAATCGAACACAATAAGAAAACAGATTTTATCAATTCGGTTTGTGTGACACTCCGTGTGCTATTTTAGGAAAGTGCCGCCAATATAATCAAATTAGATCCCAATACTTTAGGAGTATATTCCTTGATTGTTGTAATCACTTATCTCGCCATAATCCATTCAATATCTAAAGCTACTTGATTTCAAAGTAACTACTTTCCATATCTCTCAAACTTCCTAATTTTCAAGATCTCCAATCAACCACTATTTAAATATTATATAGATAATTTATTGGATGACAAGAAACAATCTTCCATAGATTTAAATCACACAATAGGAAATAATATATAAATTCCTTTGAAATATGTTTGCCAAAAAATATGCCAACACATAAACATTTACATATTCTACTGCTTGTATGACATTGTTATGATGTCATTGTTGGACTGATTTATTAGGTTCAATGTTTAAGGTCTTAGTTTCTTTGATGAATAATTTTGTTTTAAGGCTTTCCTTGCAACAATTACTGTACCTAAGATCAGACGGTCAAATTCTCCAAAATATCAAATCATAAGTCTCGTTTATATCGTGACTGTCGTAAGAAAAAGTTACATAAAAAACAAGTTTTATTTTTTAAAAAAACAATACCAAGTAGAAGGTTCCAAAACATGTGTGCAAGCCATGGAAATACACACAAGAAGTAACTAGAATCCTTTGTCACGAACACAGTGTGTCAAGACCTTTGCGCAACCGGCACCAAATCTTCACCTTTGCTATCTGAGACCTTTGAAGCAACAAAGCTTTCCGGTTTGAACAAAAGGTGCAAATTAGTCAGCGTATAGAACAAAAAATGCCCAAGAGGATTTTATGACCAGCAATGATTCCAAGAAGAACATGCACAAGATGAGGTGAAGGCCAAGCACAATCCAAGCCCATGTTTGCCTACAGCCCATCTTGCCTCGCACAACTATCTCAATGGCTTCTACCCCTTCTTTGCTATACACGATTAAGATATTTCTGATAAGTGTAAAACTATGCGATGAGATATTTACAAATTGTCACACTTCATGTGTCTCGACCAACCGAAAATAATTGATATCCAAATATGGGTTTTATATCATGTCGGCTTTAAAAAGTTGAAGAAAGATAAGATCAATTACCTTACGTGTGAGATTTCCACGTTGGACCAATCATCTCCAAACACGTGGATGGCAGGCTGTCTGTATGAGTATGAGAATTGAATAATTTGTCTGGTTTAGAAAAACTCGAGTCAAAGTTTGATGTCTATGATATCAAACATTGTTGTTGAAACAATAGTCTTTTGGCTCATAGTTTTGAAATATCGAAGAAATAAACATTTTATAATTTTTATTTTTAAATATTATTAGTATAAATTGGATATTTTTACAGCATTGAACCATTATCTGTTCGTGTTTCTAAGTTTGTTCGAGTATTTGATGGAACGCAGTTGAATAAATGGAAAATGATTGTAACTTTATGATTTAAATTCGTCACAGCCAAAATTTTATTAATTATTTTGCTAATAACAAATAATAATTTAAGAAGTTAGTCGTCAAAAATAATACTTGTCGATATAATCACCCTCTTCGAGAGTAAGTTTTTTTTTTTTTTTTTTTTTTTTCATATGTCTAAGGACATATTAATCAAAGTAAACTCGACTTGTTAAGTAAATAACAATAACTATACGATAGATTCTATTCATATTACGAATTTGAATCATTCAATCTCGTTTGTTGAAATAAAACTATATTAGTTAAGACCGTAAAATTGAAAGAAATAAATTAGAATATATTAATCATCATTTTATATATCTCAATTTCAACTTAATTTCTTTCATTTAAATTATATGATTATTTCCCTATTCTAACTAGGTTAATTTTTTATTACTAATTTTTTTTTATTTAATTAGGTAATTGATGGATCTATAAATATAAGATACTGAAACACATAATAAAAGTAATGCTAGATTTATCATTTATTAGTATAATTAATATTATATAAATTAATTATAATCGATCTTAACTATTAGACCAATGAATGAGTTTTATATCAGAAGATAATAATCTTATACTGTAAAATTAGTTGATAAACCTAACATTATTCATAAAATAATTTATTTTTCTTTTGAAACTCATTAGTCTCAACGAATCAAGTTGGTTCGCATAAATCACTCACAAGACTGATGACATGCTACATAACTCGTTTAGACAAAAATGCGTTGAGCGAGACAATTTCTCGAGCCGAATACGAGGCTTGATTCATAATTTCATTTGCCCGGCTTCGCTCGATATGTTTGCGCATGCTTTTGATAACTTTAATAATATTTTTCAATGAGGTTGAGAAACGTAAAGAAGGAGGAGGGTGCAACCGAAGAAATCCCCACGCTCCCGTCCTACATTGATTGAGTTGGGTCCCCTCCTCGTGTGAACTTTAATTGATCCACTTTTATCGACACCTTGATTATGATATATCATTTTGTTTTTCAGGATAACATTTATTTATTTTATAAATTACAAAAATAATAACTTATTTTATATATTTGTATCGATGAAAAGTTTTATACATTTGTCGTTATTATAAACAAGTTAGAGTAATGTTTTATAGGAATAATTATTGGTAATTAGTATGTTGTAATAATTGTAGAAAAAATAATTACTCTGCAAAATTAACGATTGCAATAAATATGTCGAAACCCTTCTATTCTAAGTGAAATAAGGTTGAGAAATTTATTTTAATAATTTAAAAATTATAATTATACCATTTTTTATAAGTATGTATATGAGCATCTTAAAATAAATTATAAATAATTAATTTATTACAATATTTGTAATAATTATTATTTTATAAGTGTATTTTAAGAAAATAAAAGTAATATTATTTTTTTTAAAATAAGTTATTTGCAAAAAAAAAAAAAAATATTATTTAAAAAATATATACGAAAAAATAGGGAAGAAAATCTAGTCCAAATCCGAGGTAAGATAACTGAACAGGGTGGAGACAGCTTTAAGGCAGCTGGCTAGATCTAAGTGGGTCCCATTTCATATTTCCGGGCCCTACCTTTTCCCACTCTCTTATTCCGTTATCTTGTCCGGTTGCTCCGTTACTGTTCCGACATACTCTGCTATTTTGCGAAAATGGTTATATTTAGTCTTTTTTTTTTTAATCTTTCAAATTACTTATTCTATCTTCTTTAAGTATTTTTTTTTTGAGTAAATTACAATTTAGATTTTGGGTCATTTATATAAATTATAACTTGAACTACAAGACAAACTTTTACATTTCAACTATCTACAATTAGATTTTTGTCGTCAATTGTCTGTTAAATGCAGCACCGAACTATGTTTTTTTGTTAACTTAACTCGATATTAATCTATTTAGCGATTTAAAATTTGATTAGCACCTCTGTTGCTCGATTGACATAACTAAATTGGTCAATAATTTACTCAAATTCATGACACTTGAAAGTAGTTTAAGAAATTCTTTTTTTTTTTTTTTTGTAAATGACATTAAATATTTGTGTCCAAAGTTTGATGAAAAGTTCCTCATTTTTTACCCATCTAATTATTTCACATTTCCACAAAAATTAATTTAAAAATATTTTTTGACACTGCGAATAAATTAGCTCTAATGGAGCGAGTAGTTCTTTAGTACCAAGTGAGACCATGAAGACACGTCGACAAAGCTCTGTATCATTATCTCCATCCCAACTCCAACTTTCCATTTCATCGATCCTCCTTCTCTGAAACTGAAACTAGGGTAACAGATAAGGAGGAAGAAGAAGACGATCACAATCGATATGGATCCCTGTCCTTTCGTCCGCTTGATCGTCGAGTCTCTCGCTCTGAAACTCCCACAGCCTACCAAACCAGCCGGCCCAGAAATCCACCCAGACCCCTCCTCATCTCCGTGCTTCTGCAGGCTCCGAATAAAAAACTTCCCTCCCCAAACCGTTCTCCTCCCGCTCTGCGACTCTCCGACGGACTCCTCCGCCTTCTCCACCGGCTTCCACCTCGACCCAGTCTCTCTCAGACGACTCTCCGGGAAGACCGTCACTCTCCGCCTCTCCGTTTACACCGAAAGGATGGGTCGCACTTGCGGGCTGTCCTCCGGGAAATTGCTTGGCCGTGTACGGATCAGCATTGGCCTCCACGGCGCGGAGTCGAAGCACAAAGTGTTTCAGAACGGATGGGTGAAGCTAGGGAAGGACCTCGAAACAGCGGCTCGACTACACCTGGTAGTTCGGGCTGAACCGGATCCCCGATTCGTGTTCCAGTTCGGCGGTGAACCGGAGTGTAGTCCGGTCGTTTTTCAGATCCAGGAGAATATAAGGCAACCCGTTTTCAGCTGCAAGTTCAGCACCGATCGGAATGCCAGAACACGGTAAATTCAGTTCTCCAATAGCACACTTTAGTAAACAGCTGCTAAAAAGGCTAACGTAAACCATATAAATTACTACATGATTTCATAATCTATTAAAATATATTATTACGTCATTAATATATATATATAAGAGTGTTATAAAATGATAATCTTAGACTAATGCATGTGAGATGTCAATTTGTAATAGAAAGGTCACATGGCCAAGTTGGATACCATAAGTACTTATCCTATTTCTCTAGTCTCTTTCTTGCAGTTTCCTTCTTTGGCTTATTGGGTTCCTAATTTTAGTAGTTATACAATTTATTTTCAACTCTTTTAGCTTATTCACGTTCACATACTAAGATTGTAACACTTACTACAACTTGTCAGAGTAAGGTCTACAAATTTTATTGTCAGTTTCAAAAATATGGTCTACCATACTTATTTTCTAATCTTATACTTTAATCTTACTTTCTGACATGTCGCTAATTAATTAGTGTATTCATTTTAATTATTATATTGATTAAATAGTAACACATAAGTGCTACCTCAGAAACTAAAATTATAGTGTAACGTTAGAGGAATTTACGGTGGCATAGATGTATTTATCTAACATTCATAATTTTATTACATTATGTTATAGTTGCAAAATGTTCTATTTTATTATTGTCTTTGAAATATTAAATTTTTTTGTTAAATGAATAAGTATTTTATTTATGTCCAAAATATATCAATTGATGTGATTTAGTTTGAAGAAAAATATCTTAATTAGATTAAATTTCCAATATTTTGATTGTTTTGAGAGTTTTGCATAAACTGTACAACTTTAACAGCACCTTTTCTAACTCTTGATGGATCAAAACAGATATTTACAGTCAGATTTCAACAGCAACAATGGCGGCTGGAAAAGATCATTTCAGGGGAGAGAGAAAGACCGGGCAGAGAGAGAAAAGGGTGGACGATAATGATATACGACCTCTCCGGGTCGCCGGTAGCATCAGCCGCCATGATAACTCCCTTCGTCCCCTCGCCGGGGACTGACCGCGTCTCGCGCTCAAACGCCGGCGCATGGCTCATTCCTCTGCCCCAACGGCTTCTCCCCGACCTCGTGGAAGCCATGGGGCCGCCTCGAAGCTTGGCGAGAGCGGGGGCCCTCAGATGGCCTCGGCTACAAGCTGGAGCTTGTAGCAGAAAATGGTATGATTACCATTGCGGAATCCACCATCAGCGTCAAAAATGGCGGCCGTTTCTTCATAGAGAGATCTCCTTTCTTCAAGGGTTTTGTGATGAATTCCACCGTAGACGGCGAAGGGAGAACAAGCAAGCCGGTCGTTCAAGTTGGTGTGCAGCACGTGGCTTCAATGGCGGATGCCGCCGTTTTTGTTGCCCTCTCCGCCGCCATTGATCTGAGCATGGATGCTTGTAAGCTTTTTACACAGAAGCTTCGGAGAGAGCTCTGCTCCGACGATCACCATTTTTTCCCTTGATATACATTCTGCAGCTGTGATCGCCATTGATTGGGTTTGAGCTTTAGATATGTAAATTTTCCAGAGATCTAGCAGTCAAACTAAGGTTTTCGCCCGTCAAAATCTGCCATGGATGAAGCAATTTAGCTGACACAGCTTGCAGGTGTGATATTGGTTTGAACTTTGAACTCAAATGGATTTTTTCTTTATTTTTTTTCATTAATTTATTCATTTTTAAATATTATTATACAGAGGGTGTTGTTCTTGAGTTTCTATTTGTTTGGATTGTGAGACAGAATATTGTGGGGATGGAGTGATTATCTAATCTTCCCTGTAAACAATTTTAATCATAGTTATAGCTTAATTATTTGTACAGATTGAGAGTCTATATTTTAGTATAATGCGAGTTGTGCATTATTTTTTTTAAGGGTAATAACCAATTTAAATCTAAAATTATGAAATTTTTTAAAAACACCCCTAAATATATCAAATCTAACAAGTTAAACTTAAAACTATCCAAAAACTAATAAACCAAACCATGTCGGGCCCCTGATTTCCAAAAACAAGGGGCCATTATCATTTTTCGCCTTAAAACGGATGGACAATTTAATTTATCAGGATCCCCGTTTTGCCACGTAAAAAACATGGGGTTGATGTTTTGGGGTGGGGGACGTGCATGGGGGTCTGTTTTTGGAATTGGGCCCCCGTTTTTTGTTATTGCCTGTGACTGAAGTCACGAGCCAATAGTAATGGATAAAACGGAGGGCTGTTTTTACTGAGACGGTCCCCTATTTTACAATTGTTTTTGAAAACGGTGGACCGTTTTATGAAAATGACCTCCCGTTTTAAAATTAGGGCTCAAAACAGAGGATTGATTTCCAAATCGGGGGACCAATTTCCGACTGTATATAAGAAATCAACCCCCCCCCCCCCCAACACTTTAGAAACTCTCAGCCCACCCGATTTTTCAACCCTAAAATCTGACCATTTCACGCCAAATTTTGACCATTTTGCGTTGATTTCTCTATCTCTAATTAGTTTCAACCAATATTTTCCACAAATCTGAGAAAATCGAGTCCTAAGTCGACCAAAATCCCAAAATCCGAGACCTTTTCGGGGTTTTTTTTTTGCCAAATTAAAAAAAAAAAGCCCTTCGCCCCACACCAAAATTGTCTTCAAACGAAAGGTTGCTTTGTCACAAGCGACGCGAGCAGCAACTGGGTATTCGTCGAATGAATTTCAAAACTAGTTGTGTCAAGAGCGATTTGAGCTAGGGTATGTCGAGCCGATTGATGATTTATGGGAAGACCGTCAATTTTAAAGATTGTGAGTCGTTGGAGATCTAGGAGATGTTCGACAGAATCGTCTTGCATGAAGTGTATGGAATGAAGGGCGATAGGTGCGACAGAATTATTTGCTTGTTTTATGCGAAGTTGAATGCTTCTGAGAGGTCTGGGACGCTGAAGACGTACGTAATTGGTACAGAGATGATTGTCACTCCAAACGCGATTAATGAAATGATCTACAGGAAGGATGGACGTGGACAGATACTACCACGTCCATCAAGACTGTGAGTTTTTCAATCGACAAAGGGACTCGAGTTTCTCAAGACAATTCGTCACAATCCCACATCACTTGGGGAAGTATATGGAAATTAAACATATGTAAAGAGACCCTCCCTACATAGCAAGACGCGTTTTGGAGCACAATTGGCAACGGATCCCATAAGAACTCCGAAGTTAAAAGTGCTTCGGCGAGAGCAATTCTAGGTTGGGTGACCTTCCGGGAAGTTCTCGCCAAACAAAGCCGTGAGAGGAGGATATTGGGTTGCGGCCCAATCCCCAGAGCGGACAATATCTTGCTGGGAAAAGGGGTCGTTACAAATGGTATCAGAGCCTGTACCCAACCGGAAATGTGGCCAACGGGGACGTTGGGCCCCCGAGGGGGGGTGATTGTGATGACTCGAATGGAATGTGTACGTATGTGTACGACTGCGGGGCAAACCTCGGGTTGCGGGGTGGATGGATCCCGGACTCGAGTATAGGCGAATCCCGGGTCGTAAAGAGGGGGTCGTCACAATCCCACATCGCTTGGGGAAGTATATGGAAATGAAACATATGTAAAGAGACCCTCCCTACATAGCAAGACGCGTTTTGGAGCACAATTGGCAACGGATCCCATAAGAACTCCGAAGTTAAAAGTGCTTCGGCGAGAGCAATTCTAGGTTGGGTGACCTTCCGGGAAGTTCTCGCCAAACAAAGCCGTGAGGGGAGGATATTGGGTTGCGGCCCAATCCCCAGAGCGGACAATATCTTGCTGGGAAAAGGGGTCGTTACAGGTCGTTACACAAACTATGTTCCTAAGGAAGATGTCACGGCGGCGCCATTGTCCTCCCAAGAGGCCCCCTAGGAGGCTACTGTGTGGGAGATGATGGACCAGAGGTTGGCCATGATGGAGCAGAGGATGGAAGAGAAGTGGGCTAGGATGGACCAGAGGATGGAGTTCCTCACGAATAGAATGGATGAGGTTAGGTTGTCACATATAGAGCTGAGTGTCAGCGTCTTGCGTTGGATCACTAACACTGACGACGATATCCCACCACCGTAGTGTAGTTTATGTTTTGTTTTTAATTTTATGTACTGTACTTTCTGTTTGTAACTTTAGGTTTTGTTTGTAACCATATTTTCTATATGATTGTACTTTACTAAACGCTTTTAATAATTATCTAGATCTGGCTAATGGGTATACAATTGTAATTTAATTATACAGGAACTGTTCGAAGATAGCAATGAAGGAGTCATAAAACAAACAAAATTCTATCCATTTTTTTAATATTATCTCACTAAATTACACATTATAATATAGGGTAATAACCAATTTAAACTCCAAATGATAAATTGTATAAATTAATTTTAAAAAAATATCAAACGATATTAGATTTACTTGAAAATTTTACCACATATTCACATATCATGGGAAGATAATCTTGAAATTTTTGTGATTTTCTAACACACACTAAATTACACATTATAATATAGGGTAATTACCAATTTAAACCCCAAACGATAAATTGTATAAATTAATTTTAAACAAATACCAAACGATATTAAATTTACTTGTAAATTTTATCACATATTCACTATATCATGGGAAGATAATCTTGAAATTTTCCTGATTTTCTAACTATTTGTACGATTGATTGTAATTTTAGTTAATTATTTTATAAAATAGAAGTAAAACAATTATAATAAATCATAAAAGTGTTAGAAAATCTCGAAAATTTCCGAATTATCTTGTTATAATGTGTAAATATGTGGCAAAATTTTCAAATAAATACAATATCGTTCGATATTTTTTAAAATATCTCTCGTTCATTCTTCATTTTATAAATTAGTTTTAAAAAAATAGCAAATGATATTCGTAATTTTCTAACACTTGTATGATTTATTCTAATTATTTTACAGTCTATTTTATAAAATAATTAACTAAAATTACAATAAATCGTATCAATGTTAGAAAATTCACGAAAATTTTCAGCTTATCTTCCCATGATGTAGTGAACATGTGATAACATTTTCAAGTAAATTCAATATTGTTTGGTATTTTAGGGAGTGTTTTAAAAAAACCTCATAGTTTAGCTTTTAAATTAGTTTTTACCCTATAATATATACAGAATTTACAGATTATACTATATTCATAAATTACACATTACAATAATAATTAATTAAACATTAAAATAAATCCATATATACACATTACATGATTATAATAAATCCATATGTTACACATTACACTAATAATAAATTAAACATTAAAATAAATTCATATATTACACATTACACATTGGGTATAAATTAAACATTAAAATAAATCCATAAATTACATCCCGAACATTTATTAATTTCTACCGTTGTCTTATAGGCTGAAGAATTGGGGCCACATCTCTGACGAGCGGCCACATTTGTTGGCCGCTAAGGGGCTGAATATAGTTTGAGTACATTTAAAGGTAAGTTGTCTGGTGATACAAGTGAGGAGTACCACTTGAGCTACTAGCTCAAGTGGTACTCATCACTTGTAGCCCAGGTAGTAGTCCCTGAGGTCTTGGGTTCGAGTGGGGAGGGAGGCAAAAAATCCCTTCAAGGGGGAAAAAGATCGTGAGTACACGTGAGACGGTCTTCGGGAAACCACATGATAGGGTCCTGTGTGAGCCGAGACTGCACGGCCTGGCGTAGCTCAAGTGGTACCAGAGATGGTGAACCCTTGGTTATGTAGACCTGGGAGCCAGGATTCGAATCTCTGGGAAGGCAAAAACTCCCATTTACTAGTGTTAGCTTAAAATATGTTTTAAGTAACTATATTTTTGATGATAATGTTTACTGACAAATATAAGAACAGAAAATGATTATTAATAAAAATGTATGAACTGATGAGGATGATTAGTATGAAATATATGAGCTGAATAATTGATTTATTGAGTTTATGCATTTGTCTGGAAATGCCCTTTGAAAAGGGTATTATGTTTTTCTGACGATTTTTGGTTAAGTGCTTTTAGTCCACAGTCAATCGTCCACGTGAAAGAAAACAGAGAAAGACGCAAACGTTCAAGGTCAAAAGATAGACGTAGTCATCCACGTTCAAAAGAGAGACGTTTTTAGTCGTCGACATTCAAAAGACAGACGTAGTTGTCCACACTCTAAAGAGAGACCCAGTCGTCCACGTTCAAAAGAAAGACGCAGTCGTCCACGCTCAAAAGAAAGACGTAGTCGTCCACGCTCAAAAAAATTTGAACATCAACCAAAATCGACGTCGTCCAGACTTTGAACATCAACCGAAATCGACGTCGTCCAAACCTTGAACATTAACTGAATCAAGACTTCGTCCAAATAGACAACATCATCTGAATCATGAAGTCGTCCAATCGAATAACATCAACCGAAGTCTTCTACCATAAGTGATAGCGACTCTAGAGATCAACGACTAGTTTTCTTTCTGCGTACGGACTATTCACAATGGTCATATTTTCATACGGAAACAATGACCTTTCTGGATGAGAGGCAGATTACAGACAGAGTATAAAAGGAAGAAAAAAGCTCAGGAGTAGAACTTTTTTTGCCAATCTATTGAATAGTAACAACATACTCCTACGAGTCTTTTAGCAAAAAGTCTGTATACCTCTCTTTGCCCTAGAACTTGAGATTCATCTCTTTTGAGAGAGTGTAGTATTTGTGCTCAATACTTTCATTTCGTAAAAGTTGTAAGGCTGTGATTGACGCCCGTGAAGATCAATCAAAGTGTAAAAGGTAGTAGATCGACGCCCGTGAAGTTCGATATAGTTTTCTCGAGAGGAGGAGAAATGAATCTTCAAGGGAGAACCTTGAAGCGTGGACGTAGACAAGATTGGCCGAACCACGTTAAAAACTATGGTGTCAATTTCTCTTTAACTCTTACTTTAGCTTGTTTGCTAGCTTGCTGTGATAATTTTAGTAATTGCATACAAAGAGAGAAAACGTTTAGATTAAGAAATTTAAAAAGTCTAATTCACCCCCTTCTTAGACAATCACGTTCCTACAATTGGTATCAAAGCTAGGTTAAATATTGTCATATTTGGGAATTAGACATACACTGATATATCTAAAATGACATTCAACACTAGCACAGCACATGTAGAAAGACAGTCTATCTCCCCCATTTTTTGATTGGAATGATTATGTATATTGGAAGTCTAGGATGAGAATTTTCGTTCAGGCTATGGATTATGACGTCTGGAATATTATAGAGAATGGTCCTTTTAGAGCTATGAAAATTGAAAATGAGGTTAATGTTCCGAAGGCCCCTCATGAATTAACTGAATCAGATAAGAGAAATTTAAGTCTAAATGCTAAGGCAATTAACACCCTATACTGTGCACTGAATCGAGATGAGTTTAATAGGGTTCAAGGGTGTTATAATGCACAAGAGATATGACACTTGCTAGAGATTACACACGAGGGAACAAACCAAGTAAAGGAAAGTAAAATAAGTATGTTAGTACACGAGTATGAACTGTTTACCATGTTAAAGGATGAATCAATTAGTTCTATGTTTACTCGTTTCACTAATATCACTAATGGTTTAAAAGTGCTTGGTAGAGTATATCCCAATGAAGAACTTGTCAGGAAAATTCTGATATGCCTACCAAGAGCCTGGCAGCCGAAAGTGACGGCTATACAAGAGGCTAGGGATCTCAAGGTGCTGAAGCTTGAAGAACTCATCGGATCTCTCATGATACATGAGATCACAATGACAGCTAACGAGAAGGAGGATCTCAAAGAAAAGGAAACCTACAAAAGAAGAGATATTGCACTCAAAGATTCCTCAAGTAGACAAGAAAAATCCGAGGGGGAAGATAAAGATGAGGATATTGTCTTCATTACAAGAAGATTCAGCAAATTTCTCCAGAGAAAGAGGATGCAAGGAAAAAATTCTCAAAGGGAGACAAGTTGCAAAAGGAAAAAGAGATAACTTGTTTCGAATGCAGCAAGCCTGGACACATCAAGGCCGAGTGTCCACAAGCAAAGAAGAATCCCAAGAAATTCAAGAAGAGAGTCATGAAGGTCACTTGGGATGACAGTGAGAGTGATACATCTTCAGAAGATGAGGAAGTAGCCAACCTCTGCTTCATGGCACACGATAATGAGGTTAGCATTTCCTCTAGTGATAGTGAAGCTGACGATGATGGTGATTTAATAGATGCCTTTAATGATTTAGTTAAGCAATTTAGCATGCTTAAGTCTAAATACAATATGTTGAAAAAGGAAAATTCTGACTTAATTGAAAAGCACGATAAAGAGATTAATTTGCATGAAAAAGAGATAGTTGACCTTAAGAGTGGAAATGAGAACTTAAATAACATTGTTCTGAAATTCACTAACGGCAGCAAGAATTTGAATATGTTATTAGGTAGTCAGAGAGTAACTTTTGACAAAGTAGGATTAGGTTATGAAAGATCTAGTAAAAAGAAAGTTTACAAAAATTTATTTGTGAGATCTACTACCTACCATGCGTGTAATGAAGTATGACATAAATCTTTTGTATGTCCCTTAAAAACAAACAATGTTAAAACTGGTGGTAAACTACAATGGGTTTCTAAGGGGACTAGACCTAACGCTAGGACCCAAAAGATTTGGGTACCTAAGAAGACCACTTGATTACTATTTTGCAGGTTGAGTGCTTTCCCAGGAAAAATCAATGGTACATTGACAGTGGATGCTTAAGGCATATGAGGGAGACTCAACGAAGTTTGCCTATGTCAACAAGAAGAAGGGGAATGTCACCTTTGGTGGTAATCAGAAAAGCAGAATTGTTGGCATTGGCAATATAGGTAACCCTGTCAACCCTGTTATCAAAAATGTATTATTGGTAGAAGGGTTAAAACATAACTTGCTAAGTATTAGTCAACTGTGTAATAAAGGTTATAAAGTAACATTTAAATCAAATGCATGTGTGATCAAAGATATTTCAAATAGCAATATTCTGTTGAAAGACTATAGGAAAGAAAATGTTTACATTATTGATCTGGATAATTTTGAGCAGTTGATGAGAAATGCTTTGCTGTTAATTCTTCTAATGATGGTTGGACTTGGCATAGAAGACTAGGACATGTAGGTATGGATACTTTAGCTAAGATTGCTAAAAATAATTTAGTTAGAGGAATTTCTAAAATATCCTTTGAAAAGGATAAAGTCTGCGAAGCTTGCCAAATAGGCAAGCAAGTCAAAAGTTCATTTGCATCAAAGAATACAATTTCTACATCCAAATCTCTCCAACTACTCCATATGGACCTCTCCGGTCCTTCAAATATTGCTAGTCTAGGAGGCAAACATTATGCATTTGTCATTGTAGATGATTTCTCTAGGCTCACTTGGGTATTCTTCCTTAAGTCAAAAGATGAAACTTTCGATACCTTCTCTAACTTTAGGAAGAGAGTTCAAAATGAAAAGGAGCTCACCGTTGTTGCTATTCATAGTGATCATGGTGAAGAATTTGAGAATGAAAAATTTGAACTCTTGTGTCTCAAATATGGAATTGAGCACAATTTCTCTTCTCCTAGAACCCCTCAACAAAATGGAGTTGTTGAGAGGAAAAATAGGTCTCTTCAAGAGATGGCTCAGACCATGCTTAATGAAAATTTCATTTCAAAGTATTTTTGGGCAGAAGCTATTTCCACAGCTTGTTATGTGCTAAACAGGGTCTTCATAAGACCTATTCTAGAGAAAACTCCTTATGAACTGTGGAATGGAAAAACCCCTTCTGTCAAACACTTTAGAGCCTTTGGCTGCAAGTGCTTTTCGAACCTAATTAAGCGGTTCCTACAAAATGAAACCGAAGATCGGTTTTCAAATGGTCAAAACCGATCCGAACCGAACCTATTTCACCGATTTCGATTCAGTTCATCGGTTCCAATTCGGTTTGCACACCCCTACTCACTCAGGAAAAAGTGCATGAAATCCTTTGCTGTGAGTTCTTAAATGGTTCCTGGAGATTCTTTGACGGCACAACGACTCTGACATTTCTTGCGAAGCCTGCGGGCAAGGAATTAGTACACTTGATTGCCAAGGATCCCAACAATTCACCCCTGAAGTTGAAAAGTAAGGATTTGAACCTTAGGGCCCGAGTGTTTCACCAAATGATCCATTATAATATTTTGCCCGTAGTGGATCATAGAGACCATGTCAGTGGCATGAATCTCTTCTTGCTTGGACAGTTTTTCATAGGTGAACCCTTTCACGTTGGCTACCTTGTGTTAAACCGATGCTTCAAGTAGTATGTAATGCATCCAAGTTCCTACCTTATAATCTTCTGCTTATGAAGATTTTTCACCAGTTTGGAGTTAGAATTCCTGAGTCTGACAAGCTCTTATCTGTAACGTCCTTTAAATTTACCCTTGTACTATTCCTAAAAATTACGTGAAATTAAAACTTTCATCTTTCATTTCATTTTTCGTTTATTTCATTTATCAATTCATTTCCCATTTCATTCATTCATCAATTGTGAGAGAATAGACTCAGTCATTCCATCCACATCTATTCACATATAAAAACTATATACCTTATTCAGCAGAAGATATAAACCTTGTACTAAAGTGTAACTTAATTTTCATCTCCAATGACTATCCAGAAAGCCTTTTTAAACATCATCATACATGCAATATACATGAATTAAATAGTACCAAGCATCCTAAAATGAACTTCTATACATTTTTCCTAACTAAACACCCCTCAGCCCGAACACATCCCAAAATACTTATCCTTGGCTCCCACGAGTCAAAAGGCACTGACTACACAGCGCACTCCCACGACATTCTTCTTCAATCAACTCGTTCCTCGGGTGGAAGAACCACATTCTCACCTTGCTAAAGATTACCTACACCATAAAAACATTCTATGAGCTAAAAGGCTCAGTAAGCTTCGTAAATGAGATATGCATGATGTGCTTATGCAATTCATAAAATCATACTGTTCTTTCGCACATTCATTTCTTTCATATACTTTCGTTACATATGAGAGGGGTGGGCAACCTCTGCCCCACCTGAAGCAGACAACCTTTGTTCTACTTCAAGCAGGGAATGCCAACTTCTAACCCCCGTTGACAATCTTTACTCCACTTGCAACAAACAACCTTTGTTCTGTCCTAAGCGGGGAATGCCAACCTCGAGTAGACAACCTCTGCCTCACCTGAAGCAGACTACCTTTGTTCCACTTCAAACAGGGAATGCCAAACTCGAGCCCCTGTTGACAACCTTTGCCCCACTTGAAACAGACAACCTTTGTTCTGTTCCAAGCAGGGAATGCCAACCTCTAGCCCCATAGTGCCGTTTACATACATTACTTTAGTTTGTTCTTTCTTACATGAAAACTATGCATAAATTCTTTTTCCATGCTTTTTCATTTTAAATATGATCGTGAACGGTGTATTAAACATAAAACAAGCATAAAACAGTAATTAAAATCTAAGAAAATATTTTAGCGTAACAGATACCTTAACCTACCCATTCAATCTACACCTAGACCATAAACTCACCAAATCCTCAATCAATGACAATCTTTATGGTGTAGGTCAATCGGCCAAGCAAGTCACGGATACTTACCTGATGTCCTTAGCAAACCGAGTGTTGTCCGTGTGCTTTGTTTACCTAAGCCAATTCACAACACTTGGCATTAAAACGGAGTTTAATCAATCAAACTCCGAACTAAACAAAACCCCATTAATTCTACTTAACTATCCTCCATAACCATAAATATCTTCATTTCAACTGTATCTACTGTGAACCTAACCATTTTTAACGCACCCGACAAAACCTCAACCGAACCCTAGCTGTTTAAATCCGTGACAACCGGCAACTTACATTTGAAAACTATAGAACCTTACCTAGGATCGTGTTTTTGGGAAGAACACGCGAAGGATCGACGGAGCTTGGAGGAGGAATCGGCGTCGGCTTTAGGCACTCGTCGACTGGGAGCCAAAATCGCCAGAGAGCTAGGGAGGATGATTTTGCAGAGGGAAGTCGTTAAGTGTTGAAGAGAGGGAGTGATTTTTGGTTTTTAATAGAATTTAACCTATCCAATGACAGTTTTTCCCTTTAGTAAATTTTCTATTAATCTTCCTCTGATTTCGTTAATTGATCCACCGATCCGTTTCTTCAAATTTCCTTATTTCACCAATAATTTTGATTTATTTCTAGGGCTCTAATAAAACTTCCCGTTCGTAAAACGGGCTTAATTTACTATTATTACAAAAAATGTATTTATATTACTAAATCCAAAACCCGTAAAGCCGGGTGTTACATTATCCTTGAAGAAATCTGACTTTTTTTCATCCTCCACCTTGTCCAGAATGGGCATCACAAGAGATGCTCAAGGTGTGTTGGTTGAGAAAGCTGGTCGCAGTAGAGTGTCAAGGCGTCTGATAATTGCAGAAGAAGAGGAAGATAGTTCTCCTGATGACATTTGTCTTCCTGACCTTGTCCCTCTGCCACCTCTAGTTCTCCTCATTCAAGCTTCTGAAGAGGTTGGTCATGATAAAATTCCCCTTCCAGAACCTTCAAGTGATCCTGACCTTCCTCTAGTTCAAGCTGTTTCTCCTCTTCCTCGTCCACCAAGTCTAACTCCTGCTCCCCTTCCACCTCAGCTCCCTTCATCATCTGCTCGTATTCCTCCTCGCTCCACGGGTCCTTCCTCTTCTCGCGTGAGAGATCCTATTTCTGAGGATCTACAAGATGAGCTCCGGGCAAGCATTGCCAGTTTCGGGATCGGCCTTGAATCTTTTCAATCCTTGTATCTCTCCCATCATGGTCAATTTGCAGCTCTTGTCCTTTCCCAACTTGAACAACTCGCGGCTGCCAATCAAGGACTGCTCAAATGTCTTGATCTACTGGAATCACATCAAAGTTCCACTTTTGCTGCTGTGAACAATCGCATTGATCTAGCTGAACTTGAGCATAGTAAAGTCATGGATGATGTCATCTCGTCGGTTAGATTCCATTCCAATCTTGTCACAACACAATTGCAACGCGAATTTACCCGAGTCCTCACTCAGTTTAGTGACCTTTGTAATCTTCTGATTAAGAGTGATGGTGTGTCCATTCATGGCGATGACGCTTTGGAAAGCGGTGGCAAGTCCCCTGAACCCGCTCTTTCAGTTGTTCCTTCTCGTGCTGAGCATTTGGATGTTGCTTAAGCTGTTGGGACTGGTGCTGCTGCAGAGGTTGCTCTGTGTGAGGCCAAGCCAGTGCCTACCCCGTTTGTTGATCAGCCAGCTACTCCTATTCCAGATATTGCTGTTAATCCAGTTGCTGATGCTTGTGAGGCCCCGTCCCTCATTGTTCCAGCTGCTAATGCTGTCTCTGCTGATCTTGTCATGCTTGAGACTGTCGATGCGCCAGCTGCTGATGCTGCTATTGGCTCTGAAGATCTTGTCATGATTGAGCCTGTCCATGAGCCAGGGCCTCCTGCTGATGAACCCATGGTGGATGCAGCAGCTGCGGCGGTTGCAGGGGATGTAGGGGATACTCCCGATGGAGATACCATTCCTCCTATTTCTCCCGTTACTATTGTTCCAACAGAGGAACCGGCAGATGAGGATGACGATGAGCATCTGTTCAGATTTGCGAGAGCCTTCTGTTCTGGCCGTTTCTAGGAATGTTTCTGATTTTCTTCCGTTGTATCTTTCCTGTTCTCCCTTCTCTGTCTTAGGTAGTTTCGTCTAAGACCTTACACCTTTCATTTTTTTTTTATTCATTATCCTTTCCTGTTATCTCTCTTGTGTTGTGCTGAATGCCATACCTCCTTGTGTGATCATTTTTGATAATGTCAAATGGGGAGAATAAGCATATGCTTGATGCAGAGTTATTTAGTTATTTATGGTCGCATAGAGTACAGGAGAGTTAGGAGATTATTTTGAGTTTATTATGGGGGAGAATTTAGTTGATCATCATCTTATATTTGCCATCATAAAAAAGGGGGAGATTGTTAGCTTAAAATATGTTTTAAGTAACTATATTTTTGATGATAATGTTTACTGACAAATATAAGAACAGAAAATGATTATTAATAAGAAATATATGAACTGATGAGGATGATTAGTATGAAATATATGAGCTGAATAAATTATTTATTGAGTTTATCGCATTTGTCTGGAAATGCCTTTTGAAAGGGGTATTATGTTTTTCTGACGATTTTTGGTTAAGTGCTTTTAGTCCACAGTCAATCGTCCACGTAAAAGAAAACAGAGAAAGACGCAAACGTTCAAGGTCAAAAGATAGACGCAGTCATCCATGTTCAAAAGAGAGACGCAGTCGTCCACAGTCAAAAGACAGACGCAGTAGTCCACGCTAAAAAGAAAGACGCAGTCGTCCACGCTCAAAAGACTTTGAACATCAACCGAAATGGACGTCGTCCAGACTTTGAACATCAATCGAAATCGACATCGTCCAAACCTTGAACATCAACCGAATCAAGACTTCATCCAAATAGACAACATCATCTGAATCATAAAGTCATCCAATTGAATAACATCAACCGAAGTCTTCCACCATAAGTGATAGCGACTCTAGAGCTCAACGGCTAGTTTTCTTTCTGCGTACGGACTATTCACAATGGTCATATTTTCGTACGGAAACAAGGACCTCTCTGGATGAGAGGCAGATTACAGACAGAGTATAAAAGGAAGAAAAAAGCTCAGGAGAAGAACTTTTTTTGCCAATCTATTGAACAGTAACAACATACTCCTACGAGCCTTTTAGCAAAAAGTCTGTATACCTCTCTTTGCCCTAGAACTTGAGATTCATCTCTTTTGAGAGAGTGTAGTATTTGTGCTCAATACTTTCATTTCGTAAAAGTTGTAAGGCTGTGATTGACGCCCGTGAAGATCAATCAAAGTGTAAAAGGTAGTAGATCGACACCCGTGAAGTTCGATCTAGTTTTCTCGAGAGGAGGAGAAAGGAATCTTTAAGGGGGAACCTTGGAGTGTGGATATGGCAAGATTGGCCGAACCACGTTAAAAACTATGGTGTCAATTTCTCTCTAACTCTTACTTTAGCTTGTTTGCTTGTTTGCTGTGATAATTTTAGTAATTGCATACAAAGAGAGAAAACATTTAGATTAAGAAATTTAAAAAGTCTAGTTCACCTCCCTCTTAGACAATCACGTTCCTACAACCAGGTGGTGGGAGAAGATCGTGAGTACACGTGGGACGGACTGAGGGAAACCACGTGGCAGTGTCGGTTGGCTAGTGGGCCGGACTGCACGGCCTGTCGGGGGAGCCCGGCGGGTCGTTATAGTATCTTTGTATGCTTTGCCCGGAAATTAGTTTTTGAAGTTTGCGTGCATATGCCGGAGACAGTAGCGGTGTTCGGCTAAAGCTAATTCATCCTTCATAGCAGGCGCCAAACTCTGATATTAGAAAGAAAAACAGAGTCAACATAAAAAAAATAAAACGACCACAACGCCTCAATATTTGTGTTGGGAAAATAATAAAATTAGTGAGAAAAATAATAATACCACCGATGTAAAACGTGGAGAGTACTGATCACGATAATTCCCAGTTGGACAATCTCCTAGATAAAATTATCTTTCTAAGTAAGTTTCCAAGAAATGCTAAAGGGGTCATAAACGGTCACACTTAAAATCCAGTCTCCTAGATAGAACTTCCTTACACAGTACAATTACACCACTAAATAAGCGGTACGATAAACAATAGCATATGTATTCCCACGCCGTAAATGCATTATACCTTTTGTCGATCTAACACAATTGTAACGACCCTAATACTGTACCCGTATTTCCCGTATTATTTTATTTTATTATTATTTTTATTTTTTTTTTTTTTTTTTTTTTTTTTTTTTTTTTTTTTTTTTTTTTTTTTTTTTTTTTTTTTTTTTTTTTTTTTTTTTTTTTTTTTTTTTTTTTTTTTTTTTTTTTTTTTTTTTTTTTTTTTTTTTTTTTTTTTTTTTTTTTTTTTTTTTTTTTTTTTTTTTTTTTTTTTTTTTTTTTTTTTTTTTTTTTTTTTTTTTTTTTTTTTTTTTTTTTTTTTTTTTTTTTTTTTTTTTTTTTTTTTTTTTTTTTTTTTTTTTTTTTTTTTTTTTTTTTTTTTTTTTTTTTTTTTTTTTTTTTTTTTTTTTTTTTTTTTTTTTTTTTTTTTTTTTTTTTTTTTTTTTTTTTTTTTTTTTTTTTTTTTTTTTTTTTTTTTTTTTTTTTTTTTTTTTTTTTTTTTTTTTTTTTTTTTTTTTTTTTTTTTTTTTTTTTTTTTTTTTTTTTTTTTTTTTTTTTTTTTTTTTTTTTTTTTTTTTTTTTTTTTTTTTTTTTTTTTTTTTTTTTTTTTTTTTATCCTAATATCTTTAGTTAAACTCTAGGCGGAACCTAAACCGAAATCGAAACCAGAATCGAAATCGGAATTGAATTTGAACCTTGAAAGCGTTTAAAACAAAACATTTAATAATTAATTAAAACTTAAAACATTAATTAAAACCTTAAAAATCAATTAGAAAAGAGGGAGGGCAGAATCGGAATTCTGCCCTCAAAAAGCAGCAGCGACCGGGCGCTGCCATTTGCAGCGCCTGGTCGCCGAGTGCGTTGCAGCATGCAGCGCCCGATCGCTGCATGTTGCAGCGCTCGGTCGCTGCAAGCGCTGCAGCATGCAGCGCCCGATCGCTGCATGTTGCAGCGCGCGGTCGCCGCACCACCAGGCCTCCAACGCCTTTCCTTCTTCTTTCTCTCGCGTCTTTCACTTCACACTTATGCTCTCTGGAATCTTGAATTCCAGAGAGCAACATGCATTTCATCTAATCTCTAACTCCATAACATTTACACCAATCATCACAATAACTAATCATAATAGCTTATAACCTGCACTCAACCGATTAAAACATAATCTAAATTCCGCCAATTCACAGCGGACTTTGCGAAATCCAACTGCGTGGATATATCTAAAACTCGAACTAATCCGTAACAACCTAAAACATTTCAAAATATTTTCATAACGTTTAAATACAGTTAAATCAAAACATATCTATATAACGTTAAATACAATTAAACCCAAACAGTTCAAGAATTTCAAAACGATAAACATCCTATACATATTCTATCAATTATCCCCAAAATACCCCAAAAAGACCCTCAAAATCTATACATACTCCCCACGGGTCGGTGAAGCCTCGACTGCGCCAGCACACTACCGCAGCCACCCTCGATCAACTGGACTCATGCCTCAGGTGGAGGGACATCGTCCTCACCTGGTACCTCGATGTCTAAGTCACCTACACCATACATAACACACTATGAGATAAAAATCTCAGTAAGCTCTAGTAAATGCAACTACATGCTATGCTATGCGTGTGAGTTCAGAAATCATGTAGCATTTTCTTTACTTATTCATTAGGGATCACCGAGATCTAATCCTCCTAACTAGAGAGAGCACATCCAGCGGGCGGACTACTCTTTCCAGTTAGAAGAGGGGGGTACACGCTTACAACACGTACAGCCGTGCCTGAGCCCCACCTCGCATGACCATCGTATGAGTGCATAATAAATGTGGTACTGTGACCAGCCTGTAGTCGGCCTCCACAGTAGGTCCCGCCCCTCTCCAGGCCACATTGTGAGTACATAATAGATGTGGTACTGTGACCAGCCCGTAATCGGCCTCCACAGTAGGTCATGCCCCTCTCCAGGCCACATCGCCAAGTTAAAAACATCGTGCGAAAATTCATTTTCATGCTTTTCTTTTAAAAAACACGTGATGCATGAACAGTTCATAACATAATTTAAATCCTCAGCATACGTACCATCAAGACTGTAAAAGGAAACCTAACCTACAAAACAATTAAACCTAACTACCCAACCAAAGTAATATAAACTAACGCGTCATCAAAATCCTCGAAAACGACTTCGAAGCACGGTGTAGGCCAATCGGCCGGAAAGGAATCACGAGAACTTACCTCGTGCACGCTGCAATCCAAGCTTCGCCCACGAGCACTGTTTACCTAAGAAATTTAGAACGTTTATCGTTAAAACGAATTTAAACTTCTAAACGTTCAAATTGTCAAAACCTTAACTAAGAGATTTCTTAAAGCTCTAATTCGATTCGTTGCACTAGATTATCGAGAAATTTACACTCGGCACCTAATTTCTCAATTTACGAGTTTATCCTAAAATCTCGAAATTTCGTAAATTCTAACATTTTTCCTAAATCGATTAGATTCGTCCAAATACGCCCAATACGTTCAATATATACTAAATCATCGACGACCTATCGATTACAAGCTCTAAATCTCAGTTTTTATCGAAAACCTAATCGAACCTAAACGTTTAAAACTTTACGAAACTCGAATTTCAACGCTCTAAAACTATAGAGACTTACCGAGAATGTCGAATGGAGGAGAAACCACGAAGAAATCGGGACGAACGGAGGAGAAATCGGAGTCGGAAGCCAACGGATTGGAGAAACCCTCGCGCGGCCAGGGAGGAAAACAGAGAAAGTCGTTCTCTGGAAATCAAAATGAAGAAGAAGTGAAATGAAAATAGGTTTAAGTGATTTTATAAAATTTATTTGTCACATTACTAAAATGCCCTTCTATAGTTTTTATATACTTTTCGTCATTCGGTTTGTTAATCGTCCAGCCATTCGACTTTCCCAAATTTCCGTATTTCGCCAATAAGTCCAACTTAATATTTGGGAATTAACAAAACTATCCGTTCGCAATTTGGACTTCGTTTGCTATTTTTATTAAAACCCCATCCGTTTTACGAGAAACATAAATATTCGGAATATAGCATTACTATTCCGAAAATTCCCATAATTTCCTTAAAATTCCTATTACTCGTTAGGATTCTAATGATGCCCCCTTTTTGTAAAAACGGACCTAGTTTGACACATTTACGAAAATGCAAATTTAAATATATTAAATAATTAAATAAATAGGATTCCGTACCTTCGGGTATTACAATCCACCCTCCTTATTCGGAATTTTGCCCACAAAATTGGCTACTCGAATAATTCGGGATACTTGATCATCATGTCGTGCTGTCTCTCCCAAGTAGCCTCTTCCACCTCGTGATTCCGCCATAGGACTTTAACTAGCGGAATTTTCCTGTTACGTAGTACCTTGATGGAAGTCTCTAATATACAAACCGGCCTCTCCTCATAGCTCAAAGTAGGCCGTACCTCGATATCTGTAGCCTCTACAACATGCGACGGATCGCGCAAGCACTTCCGAAGCATAGATACGTGGAATACGTCGTGAATACCCACCATAGAAGCTGGAAGCTGCAATCTATACGCCAGCTTCCCGACCCTCTTCAGAATAGGAAAGGGCCCCACATAACGAGGGTTTACCTTACCCCTCCTTCCAAATCTCGCAATGCCCTTGAACGGAGAAACTTTGAGGTACACCTCATCACCTTCCTCGAACTCTAGCTCTCTCCGTCTAGTATCAGCATAGCTCTTCTGTCTGCTCTGAGCTACCTCAATGCGCTGTCGGATAATGGCAATCTTCTCTGCCGTCTGCTGTAGAATCTCAGGACCTACGATGCTGGCCTCGCCAACCTCGTCCCAATATAACGGAGACCTACATTTCCGACCATACAAAGCCTCATACGGTGCCATGCCAATGGTAGCCTGGAAGCTGTTGTTGTACGAGAACTCCACTAGAGGTAAATATCGGCTCCACGAGCCCTGAAACTCCAGCACACACGCTCTGAGCATATCCTCAAGAATCTGGTTCGTCCTCTCTGTCTGACCGTCAGTCTGAGGGTGGAACGCTGTGCTGAAATTAAGCTGAGTCCCCATAGCTCTGTGTAAACTCTTCCAGAACTTTGACGTGAATCTCGGATCTCTGTCGGAGACAATAGAAACTGGCACGCCGTGAAGTCTGACAATCTCCTGTACATAGAGCTCTGCGAGCTGATCCATAGACGATGTCATCCTCACAGATAAGAAGTGGGCCGACTTTGTCAATCGGTCCACAATAACCCAAATGCCGTCATGGCCTCTCGCAGTCCTCGGGAGCCCCACAATAAAATCCATAGATATCTGCTCCCACTTCCACTCCGGAATCGGCAGTGGTAATAATGTTCCGGCCGGTCTCTGATGTTCGGCCTTAACCTGCTGACATACTAAGCAAGTCTCAACGTACCTGGCAACCTCTCTTTTCATGCCCGGCCACCAGAAGTGCTGTTTCAAATCCCGGTACATCTTAGTACTTCCCGGGTGCACAGAATATGCAGAAGAATGTGCCTCAGTCAAAATCTCCTGCTTCAAACCCTCGTCGTTAGGCACGTACCACCTGTGCCTAAATCTCAGAATGCCATCCTCTGATAAATGAAAATCCGACGAGTCTCCCAAGGTCATACTAGATCGAAGCTCCATACACTCTGAATCGCTCTGCTGAGCCTCACGTATACGATCCAGAATAGTCGGTCTGATAGAAATATTGGCGAGCATACTGGATAACTCAGCCACAATCTCTACGTCGAACCTCTGAATCTCAGATCGCAGCGTAACTGACATAGCTGCAAGTGAAGGCTGAATCGCAGAAGGCACTCTACTCAAGGCATCAGCTACCTTGTTTGCTTTCCCTGGGTGGTACTTGATATCAAAATCATAGTCCTTGACGAACTCAAGCCACCTGCGTTGCCGCATATTCAGTTCCTTCTGCGTAAATAAGTACTTCAAGCTCTTGTGGTCGGAGAATATCTCGCACTGCTGCCCATATAGATAATGTCTCCATATCTTCAGTGCGAAGACCACAACTGCTAACTCGAGGTCATGCGTAGGGTAGTTCTGCTCATACGGCTTCAGCTGCCGAGAAGCATAAGAAATGACTTTCCCCTCCTGCATCAACACACAACCGAGTCCGACTCCAGATGCATCGCAGTAAATACTGAACCTGACACCCTCAACCGGTAGCACCAGAACTGGAGCGGTGGTCAATCTCTGCTTTAACTCTGCAAAACTGTCATCGCAAGCAGACGACCAAATAAACCTCTCACTCTTCCGAGTTAAGCGTGATAAGGGAAGTGCAATCTTCGAGAATCCCTGAATAAACTTTCGGTAATAACCGGCCAATCCGAGAAATCCACGCACCTCACGTACGTTCTTCGGCTGTGGCCAATCTCTGACCGCCTGGACTTTGCTCGGATCCACAGAAACTCCGTCCTGTGATATGATATGGCCAAGGAAGCTTACTCTGTCAAGCCAGAACTCGCACTTCGAAAACTTAGGATATAGCTGGTGGTCGCATAAAATCCTCAGAACAATCCTCAGATGCTCCTCGTGCTCTTCCTTAGACTTAGAGTAAATCAGGATATCATCAATAAACACCACTACAAACTTGTCCAAGTACTCTCTGAAGACACGGTTCATCAGATCCATGAACGCTGCAGGAGCATTAGTGAGTCCAAAAGACATAACAAGGAACTCATAATGCCCATACCTCGTTCGGAACGCCGTCTTCGGTATGTCATCCCTCCGGACCTTCAGCTGATAATAACCCGAGCGTAGATCAATCCTGGAAAATACTCGGGCACCCTGTAGCTGATCAAATAAGTCGTCAATCCGGGGCAGTGGATACTTGTTCTTCACCGTGAGCTTATTCAGCTCCCTGTAATCAATGCACATCCTGAGGGTCCCATCTTTCTTCTTGACGAATAAAACAGGAGCACCCCAGGGTGAAACACTGGGTCGAATAAACCCCTTCTCTAACAGCTCATCAAGCTGAGTCCTCAGCTCTCTCAACTCAGCTGGTGCTAACCGATACGGATTCTTGAACCTCGGCGCAGAGTTAGGATAGACATCAATAGTGAACTCGATCTCCCGGTCTGGGGGTAACCCGGGAAGATCATCAAGAAATATCCCAGAGAACTCTCTGACAATAGGAATATCGCTCGGCTTCAATCCGCTGAGCAACTGACAATCAAAGACAGAGGCCAAATAAATAGAGCACGCACCTTTGAACTGCTCGTTGACCATCATGGAATAAGAGATAGGCGAGCTACCCAATCTGCTCATCGCCTGATAAGAAAACTCAGATTTACCCGGAGGTCGAAAAGTGACAATCCCGGATCGACAGTCGATGGTAGCGAAGTGCTGCGATAGCCAATCCATCCCTAGAATAAGATCATAATGCTCGATGCCCATAACAATAAGGCGAGCATAAAGAGTACGGTCCCCAATCGAGATAATGCTGCCCTGGACTACACGGCCTGACTGCATACGCTCTCCTGAAGGTAGCATAACGCTATACTCGCACTCTGCTAACTCAGGCGCAAGCCTCAATCTCGACACACAAGCGGTGGAAATAAAAGAATGTGTAGCCCCCGTGTCTAATAAAGAAAATACAGGAACACCAGTAACCAATATAGTACCTGCAATCACGGCAGGCTGATCCTCGTTATCAACATCTCCAGGCTCGATAAAAGCGAAGATCCTGGGCATAACTTTCCTCTGATCACTACCCGACTGATCTCTGCCGGGCTTCGGGCAGTCTTTAATAAAATGGCCTGGATCACCACATCGGTAGCATACACCCAAGCCATATCTACACTCGCCAGTGTGCTCCCTCTGACACTTAGGACAAACTGGTAACTGAGAAGCACCCTGTACTTGCTTCCCCTTTCCTCTGTCTCTACCTCCCTCAAGAGGTCTCTTCACACCCCTCGGCTGCTGCTGGGGCTGTGCTCTCGGCTGCCAACCTCGACTCAATGACTGAGGTCGGATCTCTCTGAAGAAGCCCTTGGATGGCTCCCTCGGTCTAATAGAACTCTGGCCAACTGCCTCAATATCAAGCGCTCTAGCCACTAGATCGTCATAGGATACGTTACGTACTCCTGATACCGTAAGGTGCATCCGGAACTCCTGGCTAAGTCCCTGTAAAAATCTCCGTACCTTATCCTCGTTGACGCTGACCTGTCGTGGAGCAAACCGAGACAGCGCCTCAAATCTCCTGACATACTCGGCAATAGTAGCAGTCTGTCGTAACTGCATAAACTCCACCATCTTCGCCTCGCGAACAGTATGGCTAAAGTACTTATCGTAGAACAGCTCTCTGAATCTCTCCCAGCCCATAACAGTCACATCGGTGCCAGACTTGATGGTATCCCACCAAAATCGAGCATCCAAGGCCAAATGATAAGTCGCCAATGCAACCTTCTGCCCATCCACAATACTCGCATAGGCTAGCATATCCTCCATAGTGCGAATCCACTCCTCGGCTGAAGAGGGATCCGTAGACTGTCCGTTGAATATAGGAGGCTGGAGCTTCTGGAAACTCTCCATCCCCCGGTTACCCGGAATGGCTGCATCCCGAGCTCTAACGCCCTCTCGGTCAATCATAGTGCCCAACTGCTGTGACTGTCTCTCCATCTGCTGAGACTGTCTCTCCATATGCTGAGACTGCTGGGCGATAAAGTCCTTAAGTGTATCAATAGTGTCATCTCGGTCATCTCGGTCCTTTCTTTGACGCACCATGTTTATATCACTCCTATAAAATTTAAAAGCAAATAATACTAAGAAAACTGAAATCAAACAAAGCTATAAGCATACTTACAGTTGATGAAGAATGTCCGCGTAGTGGCTGTGCAGTCGAGCAGTCTACAGAACCGATTTTAAAACCCGGGGGCTCTGATACCATAAATGTAACGACCCTAATACTGTACCCGTATTTCCCGTATTATTTTATTTTATTATTATTTTAATTTTTTTATTTATTTATTTTTTTATCCTAATATCTTTAGTTAAACTCTAGGCGGAACCTAAACCGAAATCGAAACCAGAATCGAAATCGGAATTGAATTTGAACCTTGAAAGCGTTTAAAACAAAACATTTAATAATTAATTAAAACTTAAAACATTAATTAAAACCTTAAAAATCAATTAGAAAAGAGGGAGGGCAGAATCGGAATTCTGCCCTCAAAAAGCAGCAGCGACCGGGCGCTGCCATTTGCAGCGCCTGGTCGCCGAGTGCGCTGCAGCATGCAGCGCCCGATCGCTGCATGTTGCAGCGCTCGGTCGCTGCAAGCGCTGCAGCATGCAGCGCCCGATCGCTGCATGTTGCAGCGCGCGGTCGCCGCACCACCAGGCCTCCAACGCCTTTCCTTCTTCTTTCTCTCGCGTCTTTCACTTCACACTTATGCTCTCTGGAATCTTGAATTCCAGAGAGCAACATGCATTTCATCTAATCTCTAACTCCATAACATTTACACCAATCATCACAATAACTAATCATAATAGCTTATAACCTGCACTCAACCGATTAAAACATAATCTAAATTCCGCCAATTCACAGCGGACTTTGCGAAATCCAACTGCGTGGATATATCTAAAACTCGAACTAATCCGTAACAACCTAAAACATTTCAAAATATTTTCATAACGTTTAAATACAGTTAAATCAAAACATATCTATATAACGTTAAATACAATTAAACCCAAACAGTTCAAGAATTTCAAAACGATAAACATCCTACACATATTCTATCAATTATCCCCAAAATACCCCAAAAAGACCCTCAAAATCTATACATACTCCCCACGGGTCGGTGAAGCCTCGACTGCGCCAGCACACTACCGCAGCCACCCTCGATCAACTGGACTCATGCCTCAGGTGGAGGGACATCGTCCTCACCTGGTACCTCGATGTCTAAGTCACCTACACCATACATAACACACTATGAGATAAAAATCTCAGTAAGCTCTAGTAAATGCAACTACATGCTATGCTATGCGTGTGAGTTCAGAAATCATGTAGCATTTTCTTTACTTATTCATTAGGGATCACCGAGATCTAATCCTCCTAACTAGAGAGAGCACATCCAGCGGGCGGACTACTCTTTCCAGTTAGAAGAGGGGGGTACACGCTTACAACACGTACAGCCGTGCCTGAGCCCCACCTCGCATGACCATCGTATGAGTGCATAATAAATGTGGTACTGTGACCAGCCTGTAGTCGGCCTCCACAGTAGGTCCCGCCCCTCTCCAGGCCACATTGTGAGTACATAATAGATGTGGTACTGTGACCAGCCCGTAATCGGCCTCCACAGTAGGTCATGCCCCTCTCCAGGCCACATCGCCAAGTTAAAAACATCGTGCGGAAATTCATTTTCATGCTTTTCTTTTAAAAAACACGTGATGCATGAACAGTTCATAACATAATTTAAATCCTCAGCATACGTACCATCAAGACTGTAAAAGGAAACCTAACCTACAAAACAATTAAACCTAACTACCCAACCAAAGTAATATAAACTAACGCGTCATCAAAATCCTCGAAAACGACTTCGAAGCACGGTGTAGGCCAATCGGCCGGAAAGGAATCACGAGAACTTACCTCGTGCACGCTGCAATCCAAGCTTCGCCCACGAGCACTGTTTACCTAAGAAATTTAGAACGTTTATCGTTAAAACGAATTTAAACTTCTAAACGTTCAAATTGTCAAAACCTTAACTAAGAGATTTCTTAAAGCTCTAATTCGATTCGTTGCACTAGATTATCGAGAAATTTACACTCGGCACCTAATTTCTCAATTTACGAGTTTATCCTAAAATCTCGAAATTTCGTAAATTCTAACATTTTTCCTAAATCGATTAGATTCGTCCAAATACGCCCAATACGTTCAATATATACTAAATCATCGACGACCTATCGATTACAAGCTCTAAATCTCAGTTTTTATCGAAAACCTAATCGAACCTAAACGTTTAAAACTTTACGAAACTCGAATTTCAACGCTCTAAAACTATAGAGACTTACCGAGAATGTCGAATGGAGGAGAAACCACGAAGAAATCGGGACGAACGGAGGAGAAATCGGAGTCGGAAGCCAACGGATTGGAGAAACCCTCGCGCGGCCAGGGAGGAAAACAGAGAAAGTCGTTCTCTGGAAATCAAAATGAAGAAGAAGTGAAATGAAAATAGGTTTAAGTGATTTTATAAAATTTATTTGTCACATTACTAAAATGCCCTTCTATAGTTTTTATATACTTTTCGTCATTCGGTTTGTTAATCGTCCAGCCATTCGACTTTCCCAAATTTCCGTATTTCGCCAATAAGTCCAACTTAATATTTGGGAATTAACAAAACTATCCGTTCGCAATTTGGACTTCGTTTGCTATTTTTATTAAAACCCCATCCGTTTTACGAGAAACATAAATATTCGGAATATAGCATTACTATTCCGAAAATTCCCATAATTTCCTTAAAATTCCTATTACTCGTTAGGATTCTAATGATGCCCCCTTTTTGTAAAAACGGACCTAGTTTGACACATTTACGAAAATGCCAATTTAAATATATTAAATAATTAAATAAATAGGATTCCGTACCTTCGGGTATTACAACAATTGTGTTAGCTTAAATGCGTTTAAGTTTTAAGTAACTATATTTTTGATGATTATGTTTAATCTGGATAAATATGATTAACATGATATTGGTGGATTGTTGATTAAGTTTAATAAGAAATATATAAACTGATGAGTATGAATAATATGAAATTTACGAACTGGATAATTGGTTTATTATGTTTATTGCATTTATCTAGAAATGCCCTTTGAAAAGGGTATTACGTTTTCTGACGATTTTTGGCTAAGTGTTAATAGTAGCCAATAGCAGACGCAGTCGTCCACGCCAATAGCAGACGCAGTCGTCCACGCCAATAGCAGACGCAGTCGTCCACGCCAATAGCAGACGCAGTCGTCCACGCCAATAGCAGACGCAGTCGTCCACGCCAATAGCAGACGCAGTCGTCCACGCCAATAGCAGACGCAGTCGTCCACGCCAATAGCAGACGCAGTCGTCCACGCCAATAGCAGACGCAGTCGTCCACGCCAATAGCAGACGCAGTCGTCCACGCCAATAGCAGACGCAGTCGTCCACGCCAATAGCAGACGCAGTCGTCCACGCCAATAGCAGACGCAGTCGTCCACGCCAATAGCAGACGCAGTCGTCCACGCCAATAGCAGACGCAGTCGTCCACGCCAATAGCAGACGCAGTCGTCCACGCCAATAGCAGACGCAGTCGTCCACGCCAATAGCAGACGCAGTCGTCCACGCCAATAGCAGACGCAGTCGTCCACGCCAATAGCAGACGCAGTCGTCCACGCCAATAGCAGACGCAGTCGTCCACGCCAATAGCAGACGCAGTCGTCCACGCCAATAGCAGACGCAGTCGTCCACGCCAATAGCAGACGCAGTCGTCCACGCCAATAGCAGACGCAGTCGTCCACGCCAATAGCAGACGCAGTCGTCCACGCCAATAGCAGACGCAGTCGTCCACGCCAATAGCAGACGCAGTCGTCCACGCCAATAGCAGACGCAGTCGTCCACGCCAATAGCAGACGCAGTCGTCCACGCCAATAGCAGACGCAGTCGTCCACGCCAATAGCAGACGCAGTCGTCCACGCCAATAGCAGACGCAGTCGTCCACGCCAATAGCAGACGCAGTCGTCCACGCCAATAGCAGACGCAGTCGTCCACGCCAATAGCAGACGCAGTCGTCCACGCCAATAGCAGACGCAGTCGTCCACGCCAATAGCAGACGCAGTCGTCCACGCCAATAGCAGACGCAGTCGTCCACGCCAATAGCAGACGCAGTCGTCCACGTAGTGGAAATCAATCATCCAAAGTATCACGTGAAAGTCAGGTGACTTCAGTCAAAATCAATCGTCCACGGCCAAGACAGAATAGTAAAGACGCAGTCGTCCACGTTCAAAGGAAAGACTCTGTCGTCTACGCTCAAAAGAAAGACGCAAGCGTCCACGCTCAAAAGAAAGACGTAGTTGTCTACGCTCAAAAGAAAGACGCAGTCGTCCACGCCAATAGCAGACGCAGTCGTCCACGCCAATGAAAGACGCAGTCTTCCACGCTCAAAGGAAAGACGCTGTCGTCCACGGGTAAAAGAAAGACGTTGTCGTCCACAGTTTAAAAGAGAAACGTTGTCGTCCAAAGTACTTGTCCACAGCATCATTGTCCAAAGTACTTGTCCACAACTTCATCATCCAAAGTATTCAAACTGAAGCAAAGCTCAATCGTCCAAAGTCTCAATGCCAGACTTTAAAGACCGTGAACGATAGTGACATCAGAATTCAAACGGCTATTTTTCTGCGTACGGACTACTCACAACGGTCATATTTTTTAAAGCAGATTACAAACGTGAAGCAGATTAAAGACAAGAGTATAAAAGGAAGAACAGTAGCTCGAGAGAAGTACTTTTTACCGAAATTCTCTCTGAGTCCTCACGACCAAAAGCTTTATAATACTCTGTTATTTCCTACACCCCTCTGCTCTTAAACTTGAGATTTATACCTTTGAGAGAGTGTAGCCATGTGCAAACTGTATTCGTCTTGTAAAAGTGTAAAGGCTGTGATTGACGCCCGTGAAGATCAATCAAAGTGTAAAGGCTGTGATTGACGCCTGTGAAGATCAATCAAAGTGTAAAGGCAGTTGATTGGCGCTCGTGAAGTCCAATCAAGATTTCTCGTTGAGGAGAAGTAGTGAATCTTCAAGGGGAAACCTTGGAGCGTGGACGTAGGCAAGATTGGCTGAACCACGTAAAAAACACGGTGTCATTTTTCTCTCTTTCTCTCTGTTTATTTTGAATCAGTAAATAATATTTTAAGTAATTTCTAATTCACCCTCCTCTTAGACAATCACGATCCTACAATTGGTATCAGAGAAAGGTTAAATATTGTCTAAGCTATTATTTAGAAAATATTGTGATATTCTTACAATGGCATTCAATACTACACATAAAGAAGGACTATCTATCTCTAGACCTCCATTTTTTGATGGGAATGATTATATATATTGAAAGTCTAGGATGAGAATCTTTATTCAGGCTATGGATTATGATGTATGGAACATTATAGAAAATGGTCTTTTTAGAGCTATGAAAACCGAAAATGATGTAAGTGTACCAAAGGTGGTAAACGAATTAAATGATTCTGATAAACGGAATCTAAGTTTAAATGCCAAAGCTATAAACACTTTATATTGTGCCTTAAATAGAGATGAATTTAATAGGGTACAAGGATGTGATGGTGCATATAAGATATGGAGATTGCTTAAGATAACTCATGAAGGAACTAATCAACTTAAAGAGAGTAAAATGAGTATGTTAGTTCATGAGTACGAATTATTCTCAATGGAAAAGGATGAAACCATTAACTCTATGTTTACACGATTTACTAACATTACTAATGGTTTGAAAGTGCTTGGTAGAACTTATGCCAATGAAGATTTGGTAAGAAAAATTCTTAGATGTCTATCAAGAGCATGACAACCTAAGGTGACAGCCATACAAGAAGCAAGGGACCTCAAGGTCCTCAAGCTTGAAGAACTCATTGGCTTTCTCATGACACATGAGATCACCATGAGAGCAAATGAGAAGGAGGATCTTAAAGACAAGGGGATCACCAAAAGAAAGGACATTGCACTCAATGCTTCCTCTAGCAAACAAGATGAATCCGAACAAGAAGAGGATGATGAGGAGATTGCATTCATAACAAGAAAATTCAGCAAATTTCTTCAGATAAAAAGAATGCAGGGGAATAGTTTTCAAAGGAAGACAAGCCTCAAAAGGAAAAGAAAATTACATGTTTTGAATGCGGGAAACCAGGACATATCAAGGCCGAATGTCCTCAAACCAAGAAGGGTCCCAAGCAATTCAAGAAAAGGGCCATGAAAGCTACATGGGATGACAGTGAGAGTGACACTTCTTCCGAAGATGAAGAAGTCACCAATCTGTGCTTCATGGCACACGAAGATGAGGTTAGCTTTTCATCAAGTGATAGTGAAAATGAGGACGGTGAGCTAATTGATGCTTTCAATTATTTAGTCAGACAATACAGCATGCTAATGACTAAATACAACCTGTTGAAAAAGGAAAATGCATGTTTACTTTAAAAGCATGCTAAGGAGTGTATTCTGCATGTAAAGGAAATATATGAGCTTAAACGTAAAAATGAGGATTTGAATTATATTGTGCTTAAGTTCACAACTGGTACCAAGAACTTAAACATGCTGATAGAAAATCAGAGAGCTACTTTTGATAAAGCAGGTTTAGGTTATGATAAGTTTAATAAAAAGAAAGCATTTAAGAACTTCTTTGTTAAACCAACTACCTGTCATGCTTGTAATGAGATAGGACATAAATCATATGAATGTCCTTTGAAATCGAATAAGAAATCAGATAATAAATTACAGTGGGTTCCTAAAGGAACCAAAACTAACTCTAGGACCCAAAAGATTTGAGTACCAAAGAAGACCACTTGATTACTATTTTGCAGATTGACTGTTCTCCTGGGAAAAATCAATGGTACCTCGATTGTGGTTGCTCGAGGCATATGACGGGAGACTCAACAATGTTCGCCTTTGTCAACAAGAAGAAAGGGAATGTCACTTTTTGGTGAAAACCAGAAGGGTTAAATTGTTGGCATCGGTAACATAGGTAATAGCTCTAACTCTATTATTGAGAATGCTTTGCCGGTAGAAGGGTTAAAGCATAATCTAATTAGTAGAAGTCAACTGTGTGATAAGTGTTATAAAGTGATATTTAAATCAAATGAATGTGTGTGTTATTAATTTATATTTCTTTAAACTTGTTGATGAAAAATGTTTTGTTGTTATCTTGCTAGTTGATAGTTGAACTTGGCATAGAAGGATAGGTCACGTAGGAATGGACACCTTATCTAAGATTACTATGGAGAATTTAGTTAGAGGAATTCCATCAATATTTCATAGAATCCCTTACAGCATTCTAGAACCAAGCACATTGAGGTTATATATCATTTTATTAGAGATCATGTTAAAAAATGAGATATTTTCTTAGAATTTGTCAATTCTGTTTATTAAATGATAGATATATTTACCAAGCCTCTGGATGAGAAAACCTTTAATAATATTAGAATAAGATTAGGTCTTATTAGGTTGGATAAAAGTTGAGGTTCACTTCTCTGTTAGAGTAAATTCGCCCATAAGAAGTTTGTTTAATTTAGAAATGGACGATCTCTATGTATTTCTCGTCTCTGAAATGTTTGGTCTTTGACAATAGACGTTGTCTCAATAGACTTTGACAATGGACGTTGACAATGGACGATCTCCTCAATTTTCTTCTCTGTGAAAAACATGGTCACTATGGACGTTGACCGTGGACGTTAACAATGGACGTTGTCAATGAACTTTGACGATGGACGTTCACCTAATGGTCTATAAACTCTTTAAAAAGGGAACAGAAACCCTAAGATTCAAATTTTCCTCTCAACCCTTTCCTTCGCCCAGCGACTCCTTTCCGTCTCTGTTCGTCGGCGCCGATCTCTAATCCTTCTACTCTGTCTCTCAAGCTCAGATTATTATCTATGGCTTCTTCCTCTAGGGCTCCCCAAGTCTTCGCGAGGAAGAAACATAAGACTTCTTAACTGACAAACTCTCAATCTGTCGTCGTTCCTCCTTTTCTTGTCTGGCCGAGCCATGAGTTCGTTAATCAAGCTGCGCTTAATAGGTACTATGAAAGTTATGAATTTAAACCTATTATTTGTTCTCGAGGAGTAGTCTTTAGAGATTTATCTGGTCTGGACCTTGAGAACTCTTTACTAAGGATGGGGCTAATGGGTCTATTCGTTTTAGAGCCACATTATTGTGCAACCCCTATTAGGATGTTTTATGCCAATTTGGAACATTCTACACGTTCTCTTGTCCTCAGGAGCTATGTCTATAGAAGACATATTGAACTTACTCAAGAAAGTCTCCATGACATCCTTCAATGTGAGTTTCTGAATGGATCTAGGAAATATTTTGAAGCAGCAAATATTCCATCTTTTCTTGAAAGACCTGCAGGCAAGGAATTAGTGAAATTAATCGCCAAGGATCCCAATTCCTCTCCCCTGAAGCTGAAGAGTAAGGATTTAAATCTTAGGGCTAGGATCTTCCACCAGATGATTCACTATAACATTCTACCCGTTGAAGGTCATCGCGATAATGTTAATGGAATGGATCTTTTCATTCTTGGACAGTTCTTCAAAGCTGAACCATTCTATGTTGGCTACATTATTTTAAATTGGATACTTCAAGTAGTCAGCAATCAGTCCAAGTCACTACCTTACAACCTTCTAATTACAAATATTCTTCTCCGTTTTGGAGTCCATTTTCCAGATTCTTACCAAGTCTTATCCCTAAAGAAGACTGATTTCTTTTCCTCCTCCACCTTGTCCCGAATGGGAATCACAAGAAATGATCTTGGTGTGCTGGTTGAAAAAACTGGTCGTGGAGGCATTTTAAGGCGATTGATAATCGATGAAGAGGAAGATGAGGCAGACAGTGCTCCAGATGACACTCTTATTCCTACCCTGGCACCTCTTCCCCCTTCTGTTTTTCTTCTTAAAGCTCCCGAGGAGGTCGCTCATGAGCCAACTCCCCTTCAAGCACCTTTAAGTGATCCTGATCCTCCTTTAGTTCAAGCTGATCTCCCACAATCACCCAGTCCAATTCGTGCTCCCTCTCCCACTCTTGCACCCTCTCTGCCAGCACGCCCTCATCCTCGATCTAGAGTTCCTCCCAGTTCTACACCAAGGCATAATCTCTCTGAGGAACTCTAGGATGAACTTAGAGCCAGTATTGCCAACCTTGGGACTGGTATTGATTCTTTTCAATCAGTGTATATCTCCAATCATGGTCAATTTGCAGCTCTTGTCCTGTCTCAACTTGAAAATCTTGAAGCTGTAAATCAAAGACTACTCACTCGTATTGAATTGCTGGAATCCAATCACAGTTCAGCTATTGCTTCTGTCAATCATCGTATTGCTCAAACTGAACTCGAAAATAGTAAAGTAATCGATGATGTCATCTCTTCGATTCGATTCCATTCCAGTCATGTCACCACACAATTGCAGCGTGAATCTGCTAGGGTCCTCACTCAATTTAGTGATCTCAGGGACCTTTTAATCAAGAGTGATGGTGTGACCATTCATGGGGCTGCGGCCTTAGAAGGTCGTGGAGAGACCTCTGAATCAGCTCCTTCAGCTGCTCCTTCACTTACTGAGCATCTGGATGTTGCTTAGGGTGTTAGGCCTGCTACTGCTATAGAGGCAGCTCTATGTGGAGACGAGCCACTGCCTGCACCTATCCTTGATCAGCCTGCTTCTGCTCTTGTAACTGTTCATGTTGATCCTGCCAGTGCTGACCATGTAGATATTCCTATTGCAGATACAGGCGATGCTCCTTTTGTTGCCAGTGTTCCTCCTCCTCCTCCAGTTGAGTCCATTAATCCTCTGGCAGAAACCACTTCCCCTCCAGTCCAGTATGATTTTCTTAGTCAATTAAGGGCTCTTATGGGATGGGACACTCCCTATTCTCCGGAGTCTGAGCATTAGGATTCATTTTTTCGTTTTGTAACTGATACTACTTTTTTATGCCTGATATTTTTATGGGATGTTTCAGTTTTATTCCTAGTGTTTCTCCTCTGTTTGTGCTGAATGCTATACGTTATTTTTGATAATGTCAAAGGAGGAGATAAAATATGTGACTGATAAATGAAATTTCATTTAGTTGTAGGCAGAGAGTATGAGGGAGTTAGAAAACTTTGTTAATCATTATATATATTTGTCATTATCAAAAAAGGGGAGATTGTTAGCTTAAACGCATTTAAGTTTTAAGTAACTATATTTTTTATGATTATGTTTAATCTAAATAAATATGATTAACATGATATTGGTGGACTGTTGATTAAGTTTAATAAGAAATATATAAACTGATGAGTATGAATAATATGAAATTTACGAATTGGATAATTGGTTTATTATGTTTATTTCATTTATCTGGAAATGCCTTTTGAAAAGGGTATTATGTGTTCTGACGATTTTTGGTTAAGTGTTAATAGTTAGTATAAATCAGTTGTCCACGGTCAAGACAGAATCAATCGTCCACGTGCAAGAAAACAAAAATAAACGAAGTAGTCTGTGGAAATCAATCGTCCAAAGTATCACGTGAAAGTTAGGTGACTTCAGTTAAAATCAATCGTCCACGGCTAAGACAGAATAGTAAAGACGCAGTCGTCCACGCTCAAAGCAAAGACTCTGTCGTCCACGCTCAAAGGAAAGACTCTGTCGTCCACGCTCAAAGGAAAGACTCTGTCGTCCACGCTCAAAAGAAAGACGCAGTCGTCCACGCTCAAAAGAAAGACGCAGTTGTCCACGCCAATAGCAGACGCAGTCGTCCACGCCAATGAAAGACGCTGTCGTCCACGCATAAAAGAAAGACGCTGTCGTCCACAGTTTAAAAGAGAAACGCTGTTGTCCAAAGTACTTGTGCACAGCATCATTGTCCAAAGTTCTTGTCCACAGCTTCATCATCCAAAGTATTCAAACCGAAGCAAAGCTCAATCGTCTAAAGTCCCAATGCCAGACTTTAAAGACCGCGAATGATAGTGACACCAGAATTCAAACGGCTATTTTTCTGCGTACAGACTACTCACAACGGTTATATTTTTGAAAGCAAATTACAGACACGAAGCAGATTAAAGACGAGAGTATAAAAGGAAGAACAGTAGCTCGAGGAAAGTACTTTTTGCTGAAATTCTCTCTGAGCCCTCACAAGCAAAAACTTTGTAATACTCTGTTATTTCCTACACCCCTCTGCTCTTAAACTTAAGATTTATACCTTTGAGAGAGTGTAGCCGTGTGCAAACTGTATTAATCTTGTAAAAGTGTAAAGGCTGTGATTGACGCCTGTGAAGATCAACCAAAGTGTAAAGGCTGTGATTGATGCCCGTGAAGATCAATCAAAGTGTAAAGGCAGTTGATTGGCGCTCGTGAAGTCCAATCAAGATTTCTCGTTGAGGAGAAGTAGTGAATCTTCAAGGGGGAACCTTGGAGCATGGACGTAGGCAAGCTTGGCCGAACCACGTAAAAATCACGGTGTCATTTTTCTCTCTTTCTCTCTATTTATTTTGAATCAGTAAACAATATTTTAAGTAATTTCTAATTCACCCCCCTCTTAGACAATCACGATCCTACAAATTGTTCATCCATTTCCATCTTGAGTGTCTAGGTATTGCTTCAATATTTGCAAAAACTACGTTCATGAGTCTCTGCACTCTGTGAATAATTGTTACCATCAATACTGACGGCTTTGAGTAATTGGCCGGGACACGAGCCCTTCAGATGACAACCATCCAAACAGATAATACGTCTACCACACTGCAGCAAACATGTCTTGCAAGCAGCCATACACATGTACATTCTTTCAAATATGCATGTCTGATTCCAACCAGAGCCTACCAGGTAACCAAGTATTTTCAATGTGCTACCCAGATTTGATCTAAGTATTCCTGCTGCATACGAATACAATAGCTTGAATTGTTCGTTGCCCCTCCTGTCATTAAGTTTTCGAGTTTCGCTTCTTGCTCTTCTAGCAAGACTGGGTGTAATGTTCACATTAAAATCCTTCATCACCGTCTTGATAATGGAAGAGATTTCCCACGTAAGTTGACTGTTGAAACTATCCAAATAATTATTTGTCACCTTTTTTGTAATAGCATGTCGATTCTCCATTTTTCTTGCACAGTTGTGAGAATCGGTGAAACTCTTTATTTAAAAAGTAAGTTCGTTTTGCATCTTCGAAGCATGCAATCGCCAATTACATCCGTCTTCACAGACTGCTGTCAGTCGCCGAGATTAGCTTTTAGTAAATTTGATCACATAACCATTTTTCAGTGCATAATCTACTATTTCATCTCTAATTTCACTTAATGAACTATATTTTCTCCTAAAAAAAAAGTCCATAGAAATTTCTTCCAATACGGTATGCTTTTCACCATGTCATCATCTGAGTTGGTTGGTGTTTGAAGCTCATCGTCTAGAGTTTTCACGGTCAAATGCACCTCTATTTCTTCGTTGCCTTTTGTGTGATCGAATGCTCGAAGATCACCATATATGAGCGTGACATCCGCATACCAGTCCATATTGGCATCACAGGTGTTCGTCTCGTCTAAATCAACTGATCTACTTGAATCAGAATCCATCAATGTCGCTAATATATAGAAAATACGAGAGAGCAAGAAAATAGTGTAGAGGTTGTAGAGTTTTTGAGAGTCGGTGGTGAAGAATGGAGAGCCGACTCCTTATATAATTTCAGAAATCGGTCCCCTGTGATCAATAAATAATAGAGAAAACGGGACACCATTCTGGGAAGCGGCCCCCTGTTTTCTCCATTACTGTTGGCTCTTGACTTCGAGGGGCCGATTTGGGAACACGGCCCCCCATTTTATCCATTACTGTTGGCCCATGACTGAAGTCACGGGCAATAACCAAAAAAAGGGTCCGATTCCAGAAACGGACCCCTGTTTTGAATGCACGTTCACCACACGTTTAAATGAGGGTTTCTACCCCCACATCAACCCCCTTGTTTCCTACTTGGCAAAATGGGGGCACGGTAAATTAAAATGACCCCCTCGTTTTTGGCAAAAAATGAAAACAACCCACCATTTTCGGAAATTGGAGGCCCGACAATGTTTAGTTTATTAGGTTTTGGATAGTTTGAGGTTTAACTTGCTAGATTTGATATTTTAGAGGTATTTTAAAAAAACCCCATAATTTAGAGTTTAAATTGGTCATTACCCTAAATTTGAAATATGTATTATTTTACTTATTTTTATTATACCCAACATTAAAAAGGTTATAATCTCAAGATTTGAAGTGTAGTCTCCAAATATGTGGATAATTTATTATTTTGGATGGGAATAGTTTATTCGAATTATTATTTGATTTTATAAGTTTTATTAATAGTTTATCTCTAAAATTTGTCCTCATATTAAATATTAAATACTACATAATTTAGGGGTAATATTATTTTAATCTTCATAATTTGAATTTTTTAACTAACATTATTGCAATTTTAATTTTTGCTTTTAAATGATCACCCCATTAGATTTGTCAATGACAGTAATAGCTGGATATTTGGTCAACTTAAATCTGTTAGATCTGTAGTTTTTAATGTAACCTGCAGCAATAAATGTTTTATTGACTTAAATAGACATTTGTTGTCTTTAAATATAATTAATTATGGAAATGTTATTAATTGTCATTAAGAATTAATCATGAATCAATTAAGCTTAACTGAGTTAATTAAATGAGAAACATAAATATGAAGAGATATTATTATATTGTTTGATATCATTTGAATTTCCTATGAATCATGTTGTGAAAGTCTGTATCCAACTAATATGTCAAAGGTCTTCGGAGGTACGTGGATTTTGACTCCTCTCCCTTTAGCTTTTCTTGTTGTCTGAAAATTTGGAGATTTCATTCATAACCTCATATCATTGGTTGTAATTGGAGTATGAGGACCATGATAGACAGTGCCGTATTGATGAGTCTACGTTTTCGTTTTTGAAAACATGTGTTTTTCTTAGCGGCGAATTGTGTACAAGTTGCTCATGCTCTCTCCGCCAATAACCATCCAAGCAAAGAGAGAGGCAAGTCCAAAGTAGCTCACGACTCATCGAAGATTTTTTAGTCTACTTTGGGTTAAACATCAAATTGTATTAAAGAATTTGAAAAATATCAGTTTTGGGGAAAACTAATCTGTAATGCGCAAGGGCACCACAGTGCCATGTGCTTAGGCACCGATAAATATTATCTGCGAGTCGCAGTGTCGAAAGCAATTTTAGCTTTGTGTCGCTACTTGGTGGCTATCTTTTCTAAGTTTCCACACTTCTTCCTATCTTGGTTATGAGTTTCAAAACTTATTTATAGATATTTAGATTTGCCAGATTTGCTGGACTATTGGATACTTGGATCTCAACGGTGTAGTGTGTTACACAATGGTTGAGGTATGAGGTATAACATGTCGAATTTTATTGTATTATACATTTTGTTGTCACATTTTACAGCATGTCGAGTTTTATTGTATATGTATTTTACCACTTTTGCGATATCGGTCGTATATATCGAGTTTGCTTGACTCGAGTGAAACTCCTTGTTTGGTGTGTACTTTTGGTTGAGCGAGAAAGTATTTTCACATTACGTGTTCGTTGAAATGGGATAGATGATTGTCTCGTGTCCCTTGGTGACAATTCCTAAACCATATGAGAGCTTTTATTTTATGTTACGAGTATTTGAAAATCGTCTTTTCCCCTGTAAGCCTATAGCACGGATGTTCGAAGTCCATTAGTGACTTTTTTTTCATTGATAGTTTTTATACTCTTACAATATTAGTGCTATTTTTATTGTTTACTATTGTACAACGAATTATTTGCACTTGATAGTTCTTGAAATCTATTTTCAAATAATATTTTTATCTCTAAGTCCTGACATGGACTTACTACATGTATGCACACTTATTTTTTATAAAACACTAAATATAACATCTGAAATCTTTAAATCTTTATTAAGTTTAGTCAACGACCCTAGATAACTCTCCTCTTTTAGGTTATATTCAAGGAAATTTGTTGATGCGTGATTGAGATCAATCTATTTCTTAGTTTTAATTATTTACTTTGAGATACTTATTCTTGGGAGATGTTTTAGTACTCTTATGTTAGTTTTAATTTATTTTGGACTCTGTTGTATTTTATCAATGTTAATTTTATTGCACATATATCATATATTTGAATTTCACTAATATGCTATTTAATGTCACTTTTAGACATTTTATTTAGTACAAAATTTTGAGATCTAACTTTCTCTAATTTGTTATTTGATTTTACAAGTCTTCCGTTGCGATCCATGTAATTTACATTCAGTTGAACAGTTTGATCCTCTCTAGGGTTTAATCATACCTGGTTTGCTTAGCAACCCACTTCTTGGTCATGAGACATACGTATTTTCTAACCCTATTGTTATGAGAGACGAAAAGAAGACTGTAGCCATTAGAGAGAGGTAAGTTCAGATAACGAAATTTTGTTGATACATGTCATATATCGACATTTATGGCTTAGCAATCTACTGCACAATTGAAAAGTATGTCATTTTACGTGGCCTTTTTCTCGTATTTGATTGGGAATTCAGATTTTAACACAAAGATTCAATTTAGATTGAGGATTCGTTAATTGGCATTTGACCGTTATTGTCGGAGAGCCAATCTTCGAGGAAATCAAGGGAATTTAAAGGTAAGACGAACTTTTAAACTCCTTACTCACAATTTTGTCAAAATTTTAGAACTAGTTAGAACAATTAGATTTTTGGTTGAAAAACATGGTTAGAAAGAATAATCAATGCACAAACATTATATCCAAGTATTCTGTTCAATGATGAAAACCAGAATTTGACAGAGAGTTCGAAGAAACCCATGCCCACGGCACATCGACTCGAGGAGATTGGCGCCATGTAGTGACATTTATAAAGGTCAAACTGTGAAGATAAATCAGTTTTCCAAAACGTGTAGGTGAATGACACGTGTCAAACCACGACTCAAGGGTGAACGACACTCATGGCGCAGATGCCAGATGTGGTATATTCACTTAAGTACAACATTGATATTAGATTTTTGAACACAAGATTTGACAAGTTTGTGGTAACCTCTGGTTGAGGTAAGATTTTTTTGTTATGTTCGGTTGCTGCTCTCATGATTTTCCAAAACCTTTGTGACGACCCCCGACCCGATCGAGGCCGGCAAACCTCACTCCGGACATTTAAAACGTGACACATATTTTTTTTTGAACTTTTAAAACATTACACAGAGAAAACCTTCTCTGGAGTTGAAGACTGGAAGATAAGTTAAAATTAGGTTACAGGAATAATTGGCAGAAGAAAACAGGAAGACAGAAGGTAGAGAGGAACGAAAACAATTCTCGGGATTTTCACCAGGACTTGACTTTGACTTAAACGGGATTCTGACATTTGGACGTAAAACCTTCAACTTTTTAAAACTCTTAAATCTGAAGACGTAAAAACAAGAAATCATAAAACAGAAATGGATGACTGAAACTGGAAAGCAGAATAGACGACAAACATGCAGTGAAAGACTTAATAAAAATGGGAACAGAAACTAGAAGTCATGCCGTGGAAGACTTACTGTGGACAGCAGAAACCGTGGACATTTGAAAGCAAAGATAGAATCTGTGGACAATCAGAAGGCGTGGACGTGTAAAATCAAAGACAGAATCTGTGGACAAACAGAAAACGTGGACGTTCGAGAGCTGTGGACAATCAGGTGCTGTGGACAATCAGAAACTAAAGGTAGAATGGACGATAAACTTTAAAGGCAGTATGGACGATAAAATTTTAAAGGCAGAATGGACAACTGAGATCGAAGGCAAAATGGACGACGGAAATTTGAAAGGCAAGATGGACGATTGTGTTCGAAGGCAAAATGGACGACGAGATTTGAAAGGCAGAATGGATAATTGAGTCCGAAGGCAAAATGGACGATGGGATTTGAAAGGCAGAATAGACGATTGAGTCCAAAGGCAAAATGGATGACGGGATTTGAAAGGCAGAATGGACGACTAACACTTAGCCGAATACTTGAAAACTCGAAAGACAGAAATTGAAAGGCAAAATGGACGACTGAATATAAAGGCGTGGACGACTGTTTTACAAAAGGCATGGACGACTGTTTTACAGAAGGAAAGACTTGAAGACTTGAAAGACATAAACATATACTTTGCCGATCGATCGGTTACCCAGGCGATCGATCGGCTACCTCTCTGTTTGACAACTTACTTCTTTTAACTCAAAAGCATCAAAACCTCAAAACCCGATTCAAAACATGGTTTTAAAACACACTTGACAACATGACAGAGATTCAAAAAATCAAACTGCATGGATAGCTCTAAAACTTAAGACAATCCATGCACAACCTGGAAGGAAAAGACTCCAAACAGTTCCATAATATTTCATAATATACATTCAACTGTCAGAACAGAGGTTTTAAAACATCAACAAAACTAAGTCTATCCATCGTTTTAAAATTTCAAAAACTGTACAGGACTTGACATAACCTTCAAAAATACATCCCACAGGTATAACATTTGTCTGACTACAGCAACCAATCCCCATGAGCTCGATCCGCCAACTACATCAACTCATCAGCTTGAGGCACAAAGTCCTCATCTGGAGGATCCATACCTACAACAGGGAGTTCAACTATGAGCCTAGAGCTCAGCAAGAACATGAAATGCAGTGATGCATATGCTGTGCATGAACATTTTCAAATACATGAACATTACGTTACATTACATTACGTTTCACTGGACAGGAAGGTATAAGTGGGAAAAAGAGCTGGCGCAACAGAAGTACATGCCACAACAGGACATAACAAGAGTAGATGACAGGATGCCAATCCTCGTCCACACTTAACCATACATTACATTCACATTTTTAACTTTCATAACTTCAAATCTGGTGCTAAAAAACATTTACATGGTTTTCCAGAAAACGTGTATGCATGAACAGATACGGTGCTTAAACTCAATATATACATGCGACAGAATAAAAACAAACATGAAACAGAACACGTTTAGCTTATAGTATAACCTACGACCTAACTACCCGAACCAAAACCTAGTATCTCCGTGCTGTAGGGCCTTAAAGGCGAACTCATACGCATGAACTTACCTGTTGTCCGAAATGCAGCAAGCTTGTACGCACGACTACTGTGGTTCGCGAACCTATAGCATGCAAAATCAGACATTAACCTAAACTTCAACAACACTTAACAAATAACTAACCTAAACTTGCTAATAACGTAGAAGGTTACCTTCAACGGGAAAATGGTGAAAAACAGGAGAAGACGAAGTTTGGGGTACGTCGCACGTCGTCTGGAAGAGAGAGAGCAGAGAAGAGAATGAAAGACGAGAAGGGTTTCACGTAGGAGGAAGAACATATCTTGTTCGACAAGTTGAACACTTGGCAGCCATTCATTGGTCTCCCCCCACCAACCTTAATTCCTTCCTAAATTGCCCCTCCATGCATCTCTAACTAATGGTTTTGTTTAGTTTAGTTACACATTAGTTTGGTTTTTATCCCATTATTCAATTCAATATAAGCTCCGTCGATTTGTTTTCCAACAAAACATTCATTGTATTAATATCAAATTAATTTCGTTTAATGATTCAGGGAATAATTACATAGGCAAAATTACCGGGTGTTACATCCCACCCACCTTAACAAAATTTTGTCCGCAAAATTTGCTTAAGCGAATAGCTCCGGATATTGGGCCCTAACATCTTGTTGTCTTTCCCAAGTGGCTTCCTCCACGTTATGATTGCGCTATAAAACTTTCACCAATGGGACCACTCTGTTGCGCAACACCTTGAGCGAGGAGTCCAAAATCTGTATTGGCCTTTCTTCATATGTCAGCGTTGACATGATATCAATGTCCACCGGTTCCACGATCTGAGTAGGATCTCGCACACATTTTCTCAGCATCAAAACGTGAAAGACGTTGTGAACTCCATTCATGGACGCTGGCAGCTGCAGTCTGTAAGCCATGCTTCCTACTCTCTTCAAGATGGGAAATGGCCCAACAAACCTTGGACTGAGCTTCCCTTTCTTACTAAATCTCATCACGCCCTTGAAAGGCGACACCTTCAGGAATATTTCATCGCCTTCAGCAAAGTCCAAGTCTCTCCGTCTCCGGTCCGCGTAACTCTTTGTTGACTCTGAGCAGTATTGATTCGCTGTTTGATAGTAGAAATCACCTCAGACATCTGCTGTAATAACTCGGGGCCGACAAGTCTGGATTCTCCAACTTCATCCCAACACAATGGAGATCTGCATTTTCTGCCATAAAGAGCTTCATATGGAGCCATACCGATTATAGCCTGGTAGCTATTGTTGTAAGCGAACTCCACGAGCGGCAAATATTTACTCCAAGGAGCATGAAATTCCAGCACGCACGACCTTAACATATCCTCCAGTATCTGAATTGTTCTTTCAGATTGTCCGTCAGTCTGTGGATGAAATGCTGTGCTGAAGTTTAACTTTGTACCCAAGGAGTTTTGTTTAATTCGGAATGAATCAAATCTCCCCAAGTAGGATTCAAACCTATGACCAGTCAGTTAACAGCCGACCGCTCTACCACTGAGCTACTGAGGAACAACGGAAAATTAGATCTCATAGAATTAAATTCCCGTTCTCAACCTGTAATACCCGGCTTGTACGGGTTTTTGAATATATTATGTTATATTATTATTTCATTATTTAATGGCATTTTTGGTAAATATGTCAAATCAGGTCCGTTTTACAAAAAAAAGCGTCATTACGATTCTAACGAATAATAAGAATTTTAAGGAATTTACGGGAATTTTCAGAGATCAAACACTATATTCCGAGTAAATACACTTTTCGTAACGTAAAAGACGTTCTCGTAAAAATAGTAAACGAGGTCCAAATTGCGAACGGACAGTTTTATTAAATCCCAGATAATAAGTTGGACGTATTAGTGAAGTATGGAGATTGGGTGAAACCGAATGGCTAGACGATTAACGAACCGAAGGACGGAATCAATATAAAAATCAAAGAAGGGCAAAACGGTAATTTGTAAAATCAATTTTATAAAATAACACAAATCCTCTTTTCTCTTCACTCTTTCTTCTTCTCTTCCTGGCGTTCACGAACAGAGAGCAAACCCTCTCTCGGCTGCCGACGATTCCAACAGTTCCGACCTCCATTTCTCTTCCGTTTCTCCTCCGTTCTTCGTCATTTCTTCTCATCTCGCTACCCTAGGTATGCAGCTTCGATCTTTGAGCGTTTATTTCGAGTTTTACGGAGATTTAGTTAATTAGGGTTTCGATCGATTTTCGTTAAAAACGCGAATTAGAGCTCGTAATTAATAGGTTAGCCGTGATTAGGTATATATTGAACGTATCGGACGTTATCGGACGAAGATAAATCGATTTGTGAAAAAGTTTAAAAATCCGAGAATTTTAGGGTTTTCGGAAAAAGTTCGATTGCTCGATGAATTAGCTTAATAAATCGAATTAAAGCATTAGGAAATATTTTTAGTTAAGGTTTTGTTAATTTGGACGTTTAATAGCTTAATTCGGTTTTAACGGCAAATATCGTGTTTTACCTCAGACACGCGACTCCAGTGGACGAAGCTTGAGATTCAGCGCGTTCAAGGTAAGTTCTCGTGACTTGCTTGACCGAAAGGTCTACACCATACCTCGTCGTCGTATCAAGGATCCTTGAGGGTTCCTTGTTTTACGTTGTTTAGGTTGGGTAGTTAGGTTAGTTGTTTATAGGTTATGTTATATTGTCTTGTTGATATGTATGCTGTTTGTTTACTTTCCGCTGATTAACTGTTCATGCATCACGTATTTCAAATGTCATAGAAAATGGATTTCCGCACGTGTTTTAAGGAAAGAAATGAACCTCTGTAATTAATGTACGTAATCTGTATCTGTATCTGTATCTGGTTACGCGAGGTGGGGCTCAGGCATGGCTGTAGGGTTTGTGAGCATGTACCCCCCTCCTCTAAATCGAAAGTGGTAGTCCGACCGCGGGATGTATCCTTTCCATTTAGAGGGCTGATATCTCGGTAACAATCTGTCTGCGACGTAATGAAAATGAATCTGTAATCTGAATCTGAACATGTTTTCTGAATGACATCTGCACGCATGCATCTGCATTTACGTAGCTTACTGAGATTTCAATATCTCATATGTGTCTGTATGGTTTAGGTGATATTCTAGGTGATATCGAACCAGGTGAGGACAACGTTCTTCCTCCTGACGTCTGACGCAGTTGATGGATGACGATCGTGGGAGTGCGCTGAGTAGTCGAGGCGCTTTTGACCCGTGGGGATCGTCTGTGTATGTATTCTGGAGGGTATTTGGTTAATACGAATGTATAGAACATATTAGGTTGTTTGGATCTGGTTAGGGGTCAGATAACCTTTTGATGCTTTAAATGTTTTGGGCAATTGTATGTAAAACGTCTTTGTTTAAACGGTTTTGATAAACGTTATGAAATGTTTTGGTTTAAATGTTTAAGTTGAATGAAAATGTTTTGAAATGTTGTTTGTAGGTTGTTACGGATAGCTCGGTTTTTAGAGCCATCCACGCAGTTGGACTTCGCAAAGTCCAAAGCGAGTCGATTGAGTTTAGGTTATGTTTTAATCGGTTGAGTGCATGTGTGAGTTTTAGTGATTACTGGTGAAAGGAAGAAGGTGATTTGCTCTCTGGAGATCGGATTCCAGAGAACAAATAAATGTGTTTGAAGCTGAAAATTTTGAAGTGTTAAAGTCTCGAAGGAAAAGGAGGATCGCTGCCCTTGATGTAGGCAGCAGCGATCGATCTCTGCTGAAAGCAGAGATCGATTGCTTGCTGCATGCAAGCATGCAGCGATCGATCTCTGTAAACTACAGAGATCGATCGCTTGCTGCCAATATGCAAGCAGCGATCGATTTCTGTAGTTTACAGAGATCGATCGCCCCCCTCCTTTTGGCAGCTAGTTCCGATTCTACCCCTGCTTTAGTTGTCATTAAATACTTAAATGTTTTAAGTTTAATTAAATTGTTTTAGTTATGTTTTAAATGATTTACCCAAACGAACTTCAAATTCGATTCCGGTTTCGGTTTCGATTTCAATTCTGGTTAATATTAGATTTACAGTTTATAAAATGTAAAGTAAAATGAAAAATTTATACGGAGGAAATGGGGTACAGTATTAGGGGTGTTACACAACCCATGGAACAATACAAAGACAAGTCAATCCCTTATGAATTCCAAGGTATTCTTGTTAATTAACTAATTAAAGGTATTTTTCTTTCGAAGGGAAGTAGACTACTCAAAAATTTAAGATTTTTTTTTACTTTTTTTTTATGTTGTATAAAGAACTCAGAAAATCTATATAAAAAAGAAAAGAATCAATGAAATGTTGTTTTGCTTGGTCTTAATTGAAAACTTGAGTAAAGAGTAGTTAGGGGTTTTATAGAATTTGAAAGCGGGAACTCTTTTATTTGATTTGATGTAACTACTTGAGCCGGATGAGAAGAAACTTTCATGTCTGATTTTGAAAGGGGGAGATCCTATAGTATCTTGCGAGACATAATTGACTGCATTAATTTTGGTAGCTACGCCACCCATGGAATTTAAAGAACCTAACGGAGCATGGGTCATATATTCCGCAGAATGCCGTTCTTGCCAAGGTTGTATATCTTTTTTCAGCCTACTCAAGTCCAAACCATTAGGACCCCTTAGTGGTTCTAACTAGGGAGCACGCATATCCCAAAAACGCATAGTCTTTCCTCCAAAGATAACTTCTCCGGTCGGAGAACGCATTGGATATTTATCTAAACCAGTAGGTCCTTGAGCGGATCCTACATTAGCCCCAAGATGTTGGTCTCTAACTAGAAAAGTAAATGCTTGAACTTGAGAACTTGGGCTGATATTCTTAACCGTGCTAACTTTGGTATGGAAGTTATGCATGAACGTAATGCTCATAATTTCCTTCTAGACCTAGCTGCTGTTGAAGTTCCATCTATACATGGATAAGACTTTGGTCTTAGTGTATACGAGTTTTTGAAAGTGAAGAGCAATACCAACCCTCTTGAGAGAAGAAGAAATTGGTTATTGCTCCTTTACTTTTTCTTTTTTATTTATTTACATAAGTGTTTTTTCTTTATTTTACTTCAACCTACGAAAAAGTATGGGAATGGGCTAGTTAGCCTAGGTAAAATGGTTTATTGATATTGTATTTGATCAATTCAATGAATTGTTTCAAAAGACCAATCCTAATTGAATATTGAGCCATAGCATAATGAAATTCATTTGATTGATACATGTACACACCAGAACCTCGACGTGAATCTAGGGTCCCGGTCAGATACAACTGATACTGGCACCCCATGCAGCTTGATGATCTCGCTTATTTATATTTCTGCATATTGGTTCATAGAGAACGTCGTCTTCACAGGTAGAAAATGGGCCGACTTCGTCAGTCTGTCCACAATGACCCATATGCTGTTATGGCCCTTAGCCGTCCTCGGTAGGCCAACAACGAAGTCCATAGTGATGTTCTCCCACTTCCATTCAGGGATCAGGAGAGGCTGAAGTGTCCCACCTGGTCGTTGATGTTCAGCCTTCACTTGTTGACATACCATGCAAGACTCCACATATTTGGCTACATCGTTTTTCATATTCGGCCACCAGAAGTGAAGTTTCAAGTCTTGATACATCTTCGTGCTTCTAGGATGCACAGAGAAAGAAGACGAGTGGGCTTCCGATAAAATGTCCTTTCGTAGATCTTCATCTCTCGGAACGTACCACCTATCTTTGAACTTCAGAATACCATCTCCTGAATAGCTGAACTCGGAAGAGGCCATAGGTAACTTGCTTACTATATCAGCCATCTCCTTCGAATTGATCTTCTGGGCTTCCTTAATTTGGTCCAGAATGGTTGGCCGTAATGTTAGATCTGCCAACACGGCCGATAGCTATGAAACTACCTCCAAATCGAACCTCTGAATTTCTGTCCTCAAAGGCATTGATATGGCTGACAAGACTGGTTGCATAGTAGCCGGCATTCTGCTCAACGCATCGGCTACCACATTAGCTTTTCCCGGGTGGTATTTAATCTCGATGTCATAATCTTTCACGAATTCGAGCCACCGTCGTTGCCTCATATTTAACTCCTTCTGAGTAAATATATACTTCAAGCTCTTGTGATCGGAAAACACCTCACATGATTGCCCATATAAGTGGTGTCTCCATACTTTCAGTGCAAAAACAACTGCCACTAACTCAAGATCGTGAGTATGGTAGTTTTGCTCGTGGTTCTTCAATTGTCTGGATGCGTACGCCACCACTTTTCCTTCTTGCATCAATACGCATCCCAGACCAATCTTTGATGCGTCGCAATATACACTAAATTTGCCGTCTACGACCAGTAATACCAACAAAGGAGCAATGGTTAATTTCTGTTTGAGCGTCTGAAAACTCTTTTCGCACACTTTGGACCACTTGAACTTGATATCTTTCCTTGTTAAACTGGTCATAGGCTTCGCTATTACAGAAAATCCCTTGATAAACTTTCTATAATAACCAGCTAACCTGATAAAACTCCGTACTTCACTGGCATTCCTCGGTCTCGGCCATTCTTTCACTACTAGAATTTTGGCTGGATCCACGGACACTCCTTTTGTAGACACCACATGACCTAGGAAGTTAATTCTGCTCAACCAGAATTCACACTTTGACAGCTTGGCGTACAATTGGTGTTGTTGCAGAGTTGATAGCGCAATCGCTAAGTGCTCCTCGTGCTCGGCTTCGCTTCTGGAATAAACCAGGATGTCGTCGATGAAGATGATCACAAATCTATCCAAGAAATCCTGGAATATCCTGTTCATCAGGTCCATAAATGCCGCTGGGGCATTAGTCGACCCAAACGACATCACTAAGAATTCATAGTGTCCGTATCGGGTCCTGAATGCGGTTTTTGGAATATCGTCAACTCTGACCTTTAACTGGTAATAACCGGAGCGTAAATTAATTTTTGAGAATACCCGAGCCCCTTGTAACTGGTCAAACAAGTCGTCGATCCTCGGCAACAAGTACTTATTCTTGATGGTTAACTTGTTCAGCTCACGGTAGTCAATACACATACGTAGGGACCCATCATTCTTCTTAACGAACAAGACGGGAGCACTCCACTAGGGCATACAAAGCCCTTGTCCACTAGTTCCTTTAGCTGAGTCTTCAACTCCTTCAGCTCTATTGGCGCCATACGGTACGGATTCTTCGATATCAGTTCAGCACCAAGACATACTTCAATCTCAAACTCAACCTCGCGATCCGGTGGCAATCCTAGCAGGTCGTCTAAGAAGACCTCTGAGAAGTTTCGAACCACCGGGATATCTTGTAGTTCTGCCTCACCTTGCCTTTGAACATCTTACATGGGCAAGAAATCCGACACATCCTGACCTCATCAGTTGTTGAGCTTTCAAGGAGGATATAACAGGCATACTGTGTTTCTTTGGTATTGCCTGATAGGAGAACTCTACCTTGTTCGGGTGCTTAAAAGACACGAGCCCGGACATGCAGTTGATGGTGGCGTGATGTCTAAACAGCCAATCCATCCCCATAATTAACTCGTATCCTTTCATACCGATGATGATAAGGTTGACATAGAATTTTTGGTCTCCAACTGACACTATATCACCCTGCACTGCCTGCTCGGAGTGCATAAACTCTCCGGATGGTAGCATGAGATGGCACAATACATAAGTTCTCCCTACCCGCAAAGTCCATTGCCACAAACGAATGTGTGGCCCCCGTGTCCAACAAAGTATAGGCAGGTGCATCACAAATCAATATTGTACCTGTGATCGCCGTGTGCTGTGTGTCATCATTATCCTCTATCATTGCAAAAACCCTTGGCACGGCTCGATTCGGTCTCGTGTCGGGCATTGGGCAATCCCGAACGTGATGACCCTCCTTGTCGCATCGAAAGCAACGGCCAGTAAAGAGCCTGCATTCCCCCGTATGATTTCTCTGGCAACGCGGGCATACAGGAAGCTGAAGAGCTCCCATTGGTCTTTTCCCTTTGTCCTGATAAGCGGCAATCTCATTAGGTCTCTTAACACCTCTGTTCTGTTACCGTTGTGGTTGCCCAACCTGACCCCTTTGTTGTTGTTGTTGAGGGGCATCACGTAGGATTCTCTTTGATGTATCTCTATATCTCTGAGACTTCGCCTATAAGGCTTCCAACTGATAAGCCTTGGCCGCTACCTTCGTATACAGGGCCTCGTCAAATCCCCCGTAAGAGGTCAAGTTTCAGACCCTGAATAAATTGGTGTACCTTGTTTTCATCGGTGTTCACTAGATGAGGTGCGTATCGAGATAGTGACTCGAACTTCTGAACGTACTCGGCCATCGTTCTAAATTGTTGCAGTCGAGAGAATTCTATCATCTTCTCCTTCCTCACACTGCGGTCGAAGTATTTCTCGTAGAAAATTCTTTTGAATCCTTCCCAGCTCAATGCCACGGTAGATGACTGCACCGTGTCCCACCAAAATCCAGAATTTTTGGTGAAATAGAACTAGGCACATATTACTTTCTTGCTTTCTTCCTCCTCTGCGTAGTTGAACATTTTCTCTATTGCCCGGATCCATTCCTCGGCGATCGAGGGCGTCGCCTCTTTCGTTTGCATTACCTTGATTCCCTCTCACCATTTCTAGAAAATCCTATACGAAATAACGAACTCAACTTAATAAACAAAACGGGTACAGAAACTTAAACACTTACAGTTGGTGGAGCGATCTCACGTGGTGGATTGCGCAGTTAGACTGTTTATAGAATCACTTTTAAAATCTGGTTTTCGCTCTGATACCATAACTGTGACGACCCCCGACCCGATCGGGGCCGGCGAGCCTCACTCCGGACATTTAAAACGTGACACATATTTACTTTTTTTTTTGAACTTTTTAACTTTTAAAACATTATACAGAGAAAACCTTCTCTAGAGCTGAAAACTGGAAGATAAGTTAAAATTAGGTTACATGAATAATTGGCAGAAGAAAACAGGAAGACAAAAGGCAAGGACAAACGAAAACAATTCTCGGGATTTTCACCTGGACTTGACTTCGACTTAAACGAGATTCTGACATTGGACTTGAAGACTTGAAGACTTGAAGACTTGAAGACTTGAAGACTTGAAGACTTGAAGACTTGAAGACTTGAAGACTTGAAGACTTGAAGACTTGAAGACTTGAAGACTTGAAGACTTGAAGACTTGAAGACTTGAAGACTTGAAGACTTGAAGACTTGAAGACTTGAAGACTTGAAGACTTGAAGACTTGAAGACTTGAAGACTTGAAGACTTGAAGACTTGAAGACTTGAAGACTTGAAGACTTGAAGACTTGAAGACTTGAAGACTTGAAGACTTGAAGACTTGAAGACTTGAAGACTTGAAGACTTGAAGACTTGAAGACTTGAAGACTTGAAGACTTGAAGACTTGAAGACTTGAAGACTTGAAGACTTGAAGACTTGAAGACTTGAAGACTTGAAGACTTGAAGACTTGAAGACTTGAAGACTTGAAGACTTGAAGACTTGAAGACTTGAAGACTTGAAGACTTGAAGACTTGAAGACTTGAAGACTTGAAGACTGAATGGAAAGCAGAATAGACGACAAACATGTAGTGAAAGACTTAATAAAAATGGGAACAGAAACTGGAAGTTATGCCGTGGAAGACTTACTGTGGACAGCAGAAGCCGTGGACGTTTGAAAGCAAAGACAGAATCTGTGGACAATCAGAAGGCGTGGACGTTTAAAATCAAAGTCAGAATCTGTGGACAAACAGAAGACGTGGACGTTCGGGAGCTGTGGGCAATCGAGTGGTGTGGACAATCGAAAACTAAAGGCAGAATGGACGATAAACTTTAAAGGCAGTATGGACGATAAAATTTTAAAGGCAAAATGGACGACGGAAATTTGAAAGGCAGGATGGACGATTGTGTCCGAAGGCAAAATGGACGACAGGATTTGAAAGGCAGAATGGTCGATTGAGTCCGAAGGCAAAATGGATGACGGGATTTGAAAGGCAGAATGGACGACTAACACTTAGCCGAATACTTGAAAACTCGAAAGACAGAAACTGAAAGGCAGAATGGACGACTGAATATAAAGGCGTGGACGACTGTTTTACAGAAGGAAAGACTTGAAGACTTGAAGACTTGAAAGACATAAACATATACTCCGCCGATCGATCGGTTACCCCAGGCGATCGATCGGCTACCTCTCTGTTTGACAACTTACTTCTTTTAACTCAAAAGTATCAAAACCTCAAAACCTGATTCAAAACATGGTTTTAAAACACACTTGACAATATGACAGATATTCAAGAAATCAAACTGCATGGATAGCTCTAAAACTCGAGACAATCCATGCACAACATGGAAGGAAAAGACTCCAAACAGTTCCAGAATATTTCATAATATACATTCAACTGTCAGAACAGAGGTTTTAAAACATCAACAAAACTAAGTCTATCCATCGTTTTAAAATTTCAAAAACTGTACAGGACTTGACATAACCTTTAAAAATACATCCCACAGGTATAACATTTGTCTGACTGCAGCAACCAATTCCCATGAGCTCGATCCGCCAACTACATCAACTCATCAGCTTGAGGCACAAAGTCCTCATCTAGAGGATCTATACCTACAACAGGGAGTTCAACTATGAGCCTAGAGCTCAATAAGAACATGAAATGCAGTGATGCATATGCTGTGCATGAACATTTTCAAATACATGGACATTACGTTACATTACATTACGTTTCACTAGACAGAAAGGTATAAGTGGGAAGAAGAGCTGGCGTAACAGGAGTACATGCCACAACAGGACATATCAAGAGTAGATGACAGGATGCCAGTCCTCGTCCACACTTAACCATACATTACATTCACATTTTTAACTTTCATAACTTCAAATCTGGTGCTGAAAAACATTTACATGGTTTTCCAGAAAACGTGTATGCATGAACAGATACGGTGCTTAAACTCAACATATACAGGCGACGGAATAAAAACAAACATGAAATAGAACACACAGAACACGTTTAGCTTATAGTATAACCTATGACCTAACTACCCGAACCAAAACCTAGTATCTCCGTGCTGTAGGGTCTTCAGGGCCAACTCATACGCATGAGCTTACCTGTTGTCCGAAATGCAGCAAGCTTGTACGCACGACTACTGTGATTCGCGAACCTATAACATGCAAAATCGAACATTAACCTAAACTTCAACAACACTTAACAAATAACTAACCTAAACTTGCTAATAACGTAGAAGGTTACCTTCAAGGGGAAAATGGTGAAAAACATGAGAAGACGAAGTTTGGGGTTCGTCGCACGTCGTCTGGAAGAGAGAGAGAGTAGAGAAGAGAATGAAAGATGAAAAGGGTTTCATGTAGGAAGAAGAACATATCTTGTTCAACAAGTTGAACACTTGGCAACCATTCATTGGCCTCCTCCCACCAACCTTAATTCCTTCCTAAATTGCCCCTCCATGCATCTCTAACTAATGGTTTTGTTTAGTTTAGTTACACATTAGTTTGGTTTTTATCCCATTATTCAATTCAATATAAGCTCCGTCGATTTGTTTTCCAACAAAACATTCATTGTATTAATATCAAATTAATTTTGTTTAATGATTCGGGGAATAATTATATAGGCAAAATTGCCGGGTGTTACAACCTTGTTTATTTTACTATCTATAGATCATAAATTACTGCATTTTATAAATTTTTAACCGATCTCAAAATCTTCCGTTATGAACTAAAAATTTCAAGTACGGAGAAGGCGTCGTGACTCCCCACTTAGAGTCGTGGCGAACTTCCAATTTCTACCGAAATCATGTCCAGGGTCTTGACGAAATCTAAACATGTTGATTGCTGAATGTATACTTTTCTTTTATTGCTTTCCACCTAACGAACGATGGACTAAAATGCCACAAAATATTTGTATTGACGTGCACATGAGTGTTATATACGAGAATCAATTAAAATGAGTCTTATATTAAAATGCCAAATAAAATACTAACACGAGTCTGATATTAAAATGACCATAATTAAATTTTTTATACTATTTTATTTTTAGTGGATGAAAGATTAGGTCATAAATTTGTCATTTTAAAAAGTCCACGTTGTTTCATTTTCTAAAGGCATGCTTTTTTATTAATTTTTTTTTTTTATGGCGAATTGTGTACAGAAGCCGCATAAGCTCCGCCAAGAACAATCCAAGTAAACAGAAAGACAAGTGGAAAGCACCTCACCCCTGGTCGGAAACTTCTTCCTCCGATCAGTTTCTCGAAATGGCGCTCGGCGTCCTCCTCCTTTCCGCTCTTCTCCTTCTGGCTTCCCACACTGCTTCCAGCAGCATAAACTCTTACTGCGAGAGCTGGAAATTCTCCATCGAGGCGAACAAAGCCGGTGACTGGAAGTCTATTATTCCTTTACAATGCGCGCTGTACGTCGCCAACTACATCAATGGAGCTCGGTATTTGTCGGATTCCATCGAGGTGGCGAGGTTTGCTTCGGCGTTTGCTAAGACGATGGAGATCTCCTCAGACGGGAAGGACGCTTGGGTGTTTGATATCGACGAGACTTTACTCTCTAATGTGCCCTTCTACCAGCTCTATGGCTTCGGGTATGCCCTATATCACTTCTCCATCAACTGAATTCAAAAGTCAAAACCCTGCTCGTTTACGTCCATTTTAATAATCATTTATTTATTTCAATATAATATATGATATAACTAGTTAATAAGAAAGTATAATAATAACTGCGTGATGCACACCTGAGGTCTAAGGAGTAAACACTAACAGGTCAAGTTATTTCAACGAGACACTGTTTGACTTATGGGTGGAAACGGGGAAGCTCCCTGCTTTACCAGCAAGTCTGAAATTATATGAGGAAGTGAAAGAACTTGGGTTTGCTATTATACTCATCACAGGAAGACACAAATACAAAGGAATATTACAGAGTATAATCTCATCAAAGCCGGATTCACCAATTGGAGGAAGCTCTTTCTCAGGTAGGTCCATTTGTTTAGAGAGAATTACGAAAAAAAGATAAACTGTAATTTAGATCTTAGTGTTTAGGTCATTTATACATTATCTCTTAAACTATTTTTTAGACAAATTAAACTTGCACCTTTCAGTTATCAGTATTTTGGATCTTACAATCAATTTTATCTGTTACATCCAGCATGTGAATACAACTATTTTCATTTAATAAGGTGTTTTAGTCCTATTTCTAGCCCAAATGGTGATTTGTGACCTGATTTTGAACTCTAATGTTGCGATTGACAAAGTTTGAAGTCATCATATAGGAGAATAATAAAGTTTCAATTGGATTACAAATTACCATAAGAGTTAGAAATCGAGTTAAAACATCTAATCAGATAGCATTTGTAGTATATACGTGTTAAATTTAACGAATAAGTTAAAAACAAAGTCTAAATTGATGATACTAGAAAGTAAAGGTTTGATTTGTCAAAAAAAAAAAGTAACATCTAATTTGTCAACCATCGCAAATGTCAGAATCTAACTGCACTTTAACAAAAAAAAACATGTTATATTTAAAAATTTCTCGATAATTCTATAGGGGGACTGCAGATCAAGGGAAGAAAGCAATTGTGTATAAGTCAGAGAAGAGGATGGAGCTTGTTGAAGATGGATACAGGCTTCGTGGAAGCATTGGTGATCAATGGAGTGACCTGTGGGGGAATGCAACTGCGGAGCGCTCCTTCAAACTCCCTAATCCTATGTATTATGTAGCTTAAAACTATGTCGTTTCCCTTTCCATTTGCTTTCCTTTCATGTCATTTAATAAGGCATTAAGAATGCTATGTCTAGTTTCTTTTTGTTAAATATATTATTTTAATATCAGCTGACTATTTTGGTAGGCGTGAAAATTGGTTCGGTTAAAACCGACTGTGATTTTGTACCATGAAACGGTAGAGAGAGAGAGAGAGAGAGAGAGATCGTCGTGAAGAAACTTGCAGAATGAGTGAGAGATATTGAGGCGAGAGAGAGGGAGATTGAATGGGTAAGCAATTTCCTTCGTGGGAGCGTAACACTCTGTCAATTCGGAGGAAGGAAATTTCCCCCCAAAAGTTTTCTTGGCTGATTTTTTTTCCAAGATATTACAACATGAATATGACGCACAAGAAGAAAATAAATTATTACTTATATAAATTTATATTATATTAAGAAATAAATTATTATTCAAATTGGATTAAAATAAAGACCAATAATTGTCTCAACCATCATAAAAGTTTTAAAAAATGAAATAATTGTTCCTGGTACATGTGAGAGACGATGGTCGGTGGCAAGACAAGAATCCAAGGCCTAAACTATTGTCGAAATTAATAATTACGTTATATTTAAGAATTCATTACTCAACAAACCTAATATTGTGCCTTAGAGTATTATAATATGTATCTTCATTATTTTAGATACTTTTTTACTCTTTTAGATTAGATTTTCAATAACTTGTAATGATTTAAAAGTCTTATTATTTGTTCTTGTCACAATGAGATTTCTTTTGTTAAAGAAGTTTAAATTTATGCTTTTTTACAAATTAACATATAATAGTGATATTCGTTCTCTGCCTTTGTTTCTCTAGAGAGTAGAAAGATTGTTCACGTAAATTTTAGTGTCATGTTTTTCGTTTTCGTACATTGTTCAACTTCTAACACAACAATTAAGTAACCGACAAAGACTAAATAACTGTTTATTTATTTTTAAATAAAATAAGAGAGTGTTATTATCTTGAGTTAAGGACACATTTATTACAAATAAATTAACTCCTTAAAAGTTGTAAAGTAATTAAGAGGCATGCCAAAATAGAAACTCTTAATTAAATGATCCGACCTTCAAAGAGAACTCAATTGTCTAGTCTAAGACATTAATCCTTAATTCATAGTAGAAGACTTAAAACTAAGATTTAACAAGCTATAATTCACAAGATAGGGATTAAATGCAATAAATGAAGTCTAGCAAGAATATTGTGCAAGAAATTAAATTGTCACCAATATAAAATTATACAAACTAGAGATTAAGGAAAGAAATAAAAATAAAAGGGAAAAGTAAACACTTTGATCGAAAAACATGAAAGGAACTCTACTGACTTGGTCACTTTCGATCTTGACTTCTACGATAGAGAAGGTCTAATAATTCAGAGTGAGCTGAATAAACTTGGTAAGGATATCTATCTCTATACCCCATGTCTGAAAATTGGTTTTATTTAATAAAACACGTGTATTAAAATGCTTGCATGCATGAATTTATATTCAAAGTATTACTATTTTAAAAGCGGGTAACAAGAACTATTTGTAGCAAAAGTATAAAACATAGGGCTGCATCTTATATCTTAGCTTATAGGGAAAATAACCACTATTTTTTGTAGAAAGCAGTCTCAGTAAAGACAGATCAATTGATAGACCTTACACAATTGTACTTAAAGATTGTATAGGAAAGAAAAACTGAAATTATTACAACGATGAGTCTTCTAACCGCTGGTAATAGTATGCTCAATAATCAGTTCATAGTGGACAAGCTCCTCTAGACTTAGAATAATTTTGATGTTAGAATCCTTCTAAAACCTTAATAAAACTAATTGGGCCTGTAACGAGAATAGAAATCAAACCAGAAAAGTTTTTGACAATTGATTGATAATTTTGTACGTTATGGAGATGGGTCAAGCACGGCTTGCATTCATAGTCTCATTGCGTCGGCCAAGAACTCTTGCTAGAGCCGCTATGCCAACTGAATTTCAACGCATAAGAGCAACTCTAACGGAAGCAATCTGTTGGAGTTGCTATCAAATAAATTAATATTATTATTTAAATAAATTTCATTCTCTCTCTTCTACCTCATCTCTTAATCAACCTCAAGCAACCTTGCACTCTAATGATAGCAACTCCTAGTTCATTGCTTATACAATAATTTTATATTAATTTTTCTTACATATATATTATCATAATATCATTAAATTAAGTAAATATTATAGTTTATATTTACAAAAGAAGCAAATATTATAGTTTGGGAAGCAACCAAAAATTAATATTTCAATACAAAGAAAAATTTTCCATAAACATCTATATTTCAATACGAAGAATATTTTTTAATCAAATTGTGCTTCAAATCGAGTCATGTGATTTCCCCGAATTTTACTTATATTGAGGGGAAAGTGTCGACAAGGTGGTTTCCCCGGTCGACACTTTCAGAAAACAAAGAGATTACATAACTTGCGGAAAATAAATTACATAACTTGCGGAAAATAAATAACACTTATTTGCGGAAAAGAAATTACATAACTTCAGAAAAGAAATTACATAACTTGCGGAAAATAAATTACATAACTTGCGGAAAAAAATACTGCTTTGTCGGAGCTTTCGCTTACCGATTCATAATCTCCATTAGATTTGTGGGTCTGTGAGTTTAAGCCCCCAAACACTAAGAAATCAGAAATTGAAAGTTCAGATCATAAATGGGTGGTTGTTACTTGAATAAAACTTTCTGGAGCTGATGCAATGGCGGAGGGATGAATTTCCTTCTCAATGTCCGCCGAGATTTCTTTCCCGATTTCCTCCATTGAAGAAGCCGAAATCCCTGTAAAATCTCCCGCCTTATTCCTGCTCTGTTCTCTCTCCACCATTGTTGCGCTTCATCATCATCATCATTTTCATAGCTTGTCGCTCATAGAGTTCTGACGGTCATCGACAGCGACAAAGCCCTAGTTCTCTCCTACGGTCCGGTTCTGGTTCAGTACCGGTTCTGCTAGGGACCGGTTCCGGTTTTGAAAAATAAATTCCAGAAACTAACGGTCCGATCCGGTTCCGGGCCAGAACCAGCCCAGACCGGACTGTGCCCAGCCCTACTAGGTACAGTCTGACCGATTTAACTGAGAAATCGCACCTTTTATTATAGAGTCCAATACTGCAAAGACACATTTTGACAGGCCAAATAGCCTATATGTCAAACTCTTTGGTTGTTTTTCAATCCCAGGTTGTCCAAATATCACACACTGTACTACAAGACTTACTTCCATTAAAATGGCGAACCCCATTCGGCAAGCATTGCGTAGTATTCGATTTCCGACTTTGGTATAGGAGGGCAGATGTTTGGTATTATAGTGAGCTTCCCTGAACAGTTTAAAAACAAAACAAATTGACAAAGTTTGAAGAACCAAGAATTAAATGGAATATCAGAGATGGAACAAAAAAGAAAGTCAAAATAGACTGAGAAATGAAAACCTTTGGAGTTACGAAGAGTAGAAGAACAGTTTTGTAATACAGATTATATATTCCACTTCATCACAAGTGCAAGCCGGAGCCGGTTGTGGATGCTCTCATGGGTCTTCTTCTGTAATTAAATCAACAAAAACAAATCCCAAAGCAATTTAACTCCATCGGTTTAGTAAAAACAAGAGGTAAAAGACAAAATATTGAACTGAGTTCGATTGGGGTGGGATGGGCTGAGAAGGTGTAAGGTTAGACTAGGATAGGCTGGACTGGGATCAATTGGTGTGGCCTATGCTGGGTGACAAGATGGGTGGTGGGTTGGTTTTAGTTGGGACGAGCAGGGCTTTGTAATGAGTGGGCTGAGTTAAGGAGCTTTGCGCTATGTACGGGCTGGACAAGAATTGGGCTCCGTTGAGATGTGCTAAGTAGGCTGGGCTGAGAAGGTCTAGAATGGATACGGGCTGGACTAGGATAGGCTGGTCCGGGCTCCATTAGGGTGGCTTGGGCTTGAATGAGAAGAATGGCTGTGTACGGGTTGGACTAGAATGGGCTGAACTTGAGAATCTTTGGGCGGCTGAGAAGAGTTGGGCCAAGTACGGGTGACTAGAATGTACTGGACTGACCTTAATTGTGTTTGTGTTAGCCTCGGGTGGGCCGCTGTATTGGGCCTCTGCTGGTATTAGTTTGGCTGGGCTAGCCTGGGCTGGAGTGAGAATGTCTGGAGCCTGGGCTAGTTTCCAATGGGCTGGGCTGGACTTTAGAACGAATGGGTTAGGGGAGAGGATATAGCTGCGTTCGGGCTGTACTAGTATTGGGCTCCGTTGGGCTTTACTAGGCTGAGCTAGCTTGAAACAAGTGGGCTAAGCTCAGTTGGTTTGGGCAGGGCTGAGATGGTGTGGGCTGGACTTGTAACGAATGGGATGGTTTGAGAAGATTTGGGCTGGACAGGGCTTGGAAAGTGTGGGCTGGGTACTGTGGGCTGAGGGGAGATGGACACGTATGACCTTTCAATCCCAGCCCAGGCCAGCCCACTCAGCTCATCCATCGAGCCCAGCCCAAACATAAGGGTACCAGCCCATCCCAATTTCTAGCCCACCATACTGGATCTCATTCCAGCCCACTGTTTGACCATTATTGAAGCCTAAGCCCACCGGATAAAAAGCCCACTGAGGCCACCCAATCATAGCCATAACTACCGGATCCCATACCAGCACAGAATAGCCTAGCCCAAACCAGCCCATCATACCTCAATAAACACTTACGCAGTCCACCATACTGAAATCTTCTGTTGTATTATTTTCTTTGTTCGAGTTGACTCCGAGTACGAAGCCCATTCGTACACCTCTTTCCTCGCACAACTTCGCCCCTCCAACCCACCCATCTGCCCGCCATAGCCCAGCACACGCAAGTGCAGCTATTCTTAGCCAGCCGATCCTTCGGCAACGCACCATACAGCCCAATGGATATCGTAGGCTCAACTAATAATTATATTCAATTAAAAAAATTTACTTACTTTCAAGTGCTCGGATTAATTGTGGCTCGAATTAGCTGGCATTATGAATAAGAATTGTTTTTTATTTCAATTTAATTTAATCTTGGCTAAGAATGCTTATTTTCTATGACTTTTATAAACTATTAACTGAAAATTTATTTAATATAGAACATAAAATATCATTTACCGACACATGATAAATAGAAAATAAATTTTAATAAGAAATACAGTGGCAATAATACATACAAGAAGCTATAAAATGTATTTTCGATATATTGGACCACCGCTATCATTCCATCAAAAAAGACAAAATCAATGCTTCATAAAACACACTAAACAAAATTTATGCCACTAACATATATTTCTATGCCTATTTAAATGTTGAAAATTTAGGAACGTTATATAACGATGCTCGTTACAGAACTTGCTTTATAAATAAGGAGAAAAGAAAGACAATTAATTATTTGTTTTATGAACTATGATAAGCTCTTTATTTTATTCAACAATTTAAATAATCAAGTGAATATTAAATTGAAAAGCCACAAAACACATTATTAAATATATGAATCTTGAGTAATAATACATCCGATGGAGAATTGTCCTTAAACGTGCCTTTAAATAACATGGTTGTGCCTCCCCCTACTCTTGTCCAATCTTGTTGTTTCAGAAGTTAAGAGCTCAATCTAATCCCCTCACCATCTTTGATCAATATCCTATGGATAATATGATTCTCTTCGCAAGTGTTTCTCGTTGGCCACTATCATCACCATCAACGTCTCCATCAAATTCATTTTCAACATTCCTAACTTCTTTAAATCCAAGTTTAGACTCCCTTTCATGAGCACTAGTCAATATGTACAACATTGGTGCTAGGGGTGTGCAAACCGAACCAGAACCGGGAACTGGACTGGAACCGGACTGGAACCTGTGAAATTGGGTCCCGTTCTAGTCGGTTTTGCACCAAAATAAAATGAAATTCGGTTCTATTATGTAAAAACTGAATATAATGGTTCGGTTTTTGGTTTGGAGCATACAAAAATGAATTTAACCGAACCGAACCACATTTCTTCCCATTTTTAATAAAGTCCTAATTTTATTTCTTCTTCAGTTTTCTCCAGACGGCAAGGCAGACACGACGCTCGATGGCTCGACCTTGACTCTCAAGCTCTCCGGCAGACACAACCTCGACCTCGACTCTCAAGCCCTCCAGTAGACGTTGGAAATTTGGTATTCCTTTTGAATTAGTAAAGAAATCTCAACATACCATTTCTGACTTAGAATATGGCTAATATGATTGAGATTTTCAGCTTGGAAAGGAATAGAATTACCCTCTTCATTGAAAAGGGATTCTTCTAATCGGCTAATTTTGGCATCAGAAATTAATTGATTATTTCTGAGAAGTTTGATTTCTTCTTTAAGATGATTTACCTCTTTTTGTAAATCTTGGAGAGTAACAGGAGTAACTTTTTGGTGGTGATCTATTCGTCTAAATACTTCTTGCATAGTATAGTATTTAGGTTTTAGAATAGATTCGGGAACAGTTTGTTCATTTGAAACATTTTGAGACTGATTGATCAATTGGGAAACAACTTTCATCCTGAAATCAGGATCAGGAATTTGATCAATGTTTTTGAGAATATCTTCTTGTGCTTGTGAAAGCACATTAATTGATAATTTGGAAATTTGATTGCAACATTTGTTGATGCAATTTTCTTCGGAAGATGATGATGATGAGGTCATATCATCATGACTTGGAAAACTTTCTTCTGAATCAGAAGATGCTAAAAAGAGTTTTGAAAGTTGATTTCGGGTTTGTTCATCATGAACTAACTCGTTTAACTTTTTTGCTTTGAAACATTTATTTGCATAATGTCCTAATTGTCCACATTTGAAACATTTAATTTTGGACTTAGGAGTTTGTTGGTGTTTTCTCTTTTTCTTTGGAAAAGAAGGTTTAGGAATATTAGACCATTCTTTAGCCTTAAGCTTTCTTTTGGCTTTTTGATAATTTTTATAATTTTGAGATTTATGATGTTTGGTTTTATCCTTGATTCGTTTAGGATATTGGATTGTCATATCAAAAACAAATTGTTGACAAAATTCTCCTATCTCTTGTTTGCCAGTGATATTTTGCTTCTTGATTTGATATTGTAACTTCATGTCGTTACATAAGTTGATACCTGTTTGAAGACAAATACAAACAAGATGGCCATAGGTTAAATCATTCCAGGGAATATTGTGACCATTTTGGGTAGTACTTAAAGCTTGTTTGACACGTTCAGCAAATTGAGGAGGTAATCCCTCAATAAATTTGGATTTCCAATAAGGAGCATTTGCATCGGGTCTTTGGAAAACTTTGGTAATGAAAACATCTTTATACCAACGAAAATTGGTTAAAGCTCCACATTTGAGATTTTGTAATAATTCGGTGCCTCGTTCAAGACGCTGATCAACCGAACCAACAAAATAATAGATAATGGATTGGATGAGTGTATAAACACTATCTTGCTGAGGTTGGGAAGTAGATGGCTGTTCAATTTTTACAGCATTGAGAATTTCTTCTCTTTGAACTTGAGTGAGAATGTTATCCCACCATCCTTTGAGACTGCCAATGAAACCACTAATGATGAAAATAGCAATATCTTTGTCATTGTTATGTGATGCACGGCAAATACTGGCATACATTAACATTTTGTGAAGGACTTCGTAAATTTGATATTCAGATAAACCATCTATGTTCCATTCATAAATAGTTTTGGCTGAATATGCAGTTTGACTTTTGAAGAAATTTTCTTCCCAAAGCATATCAGGGGTAGTTGGTCTTGGATAATAGACACGTCTAAAAGTGTCTCCACCTAAATTGTCTTTGTATTTGATACGATTTAGAGATAAATCTTGGACATTGAATGAAGAGTTTTTAATTGAAGGGTCTTCATATTTTGGAAAAGTCATTTGCATTTTATGAATTTCTTCAAGATCAGAATCTGTACTTGACTCAGCAGAAGATTCAGCACATTTGGTAATTGGAGATAAGTTAACAGTTTTTAACCTTTTAACTAATTCATCCATAAATTCATTATCCCGATTCGGATTTTTGAAATTAAAATTGGACAAGAATATTGGAGGCTTTAGATCAGGTTGACTAATAGCTAAAGCTTTGGAAGTTGATGTTTCTTTAGAAGAGGAAATTGAATCCTGAGACTTTGGAATTTCTTTGTTTAATTTATCCAATTGTTTCTCAATTCTTTGAAGTTGGTTGCCAACTGTATTGAGATTTATATTGGTATAATTCAATTGTTTGTGAATGGTGGATTCGATAATGACCTCTTTATCTTTGAAAGAAGTATCTACTAAAGGGATTGCTTCAATAGTAGAACTTTTATCTTGGCTGGTTAGCTGAATTGGTTCGAAAGGGGGATGGACTGATTTAACATCTCCTGTTTTAGTGTGCCAATTGATTAGAAAGTTATCATATTGATCTAAGACATCAATAGACGAAGTGTAATTGGGAATATAGTATTCCCAATACCATTTTGGAAAGAACATAAACGTTTGCTCTTTTTGAAGATAAGAGTAAAATTGCTCTTTGATGATTTGGAAAGGATTCACTGCATGCTGGTGATGAATCCATTTTCGAAAGAAAGAATTGGAAGGTTTTTGGTAATCGTCATTAACAATATCCCTAATTAAAGATCCTGGAGAGAAATTCATTAGAGATGAAATTGCATTTCCGATGCAGTTGGAGAATCATCCTTTTTGTTATCTTCTTGACCAAATGTAGGATGTTTGTAAATTCCATGAGGAATTTGTTCTTTGGAAACCTGAATCTCTTCAATGTTTAGAGATTGAGAAAATTGGGAAGAACCAGAAATTGAATTCCGGGAACTAGGATTCTCGATTGGTTTGAAGGGAGAGAAACTAGATCGATTGGACATACTTCGGGACAAAGAAATTCTTTTGGAAATTTCGGGAGTAAATTGGATTTGAATTTCTCCATCTTCTGTTTGAATAATTTGATCAATCTGAGAATTGATACTTGATCTTGGAAGTATGGCTTGAGGAATTGTCCATGTTGTTGGAAAAGTAACTTCTTCCCAGTCGATGAGACGAGGAATAGCTATATTGGTAGATAATAGATTACTTTCTATTACCATGGTTTTGCCAGGAATTTCTCGAATGATGGCATTTGGACACAAAGTGTTCATTAATTTGTAATTAATACGGTAGATGACCGCAATGGTTTCGGATCCTGGAAGAAAATCATAACCATGAGTTTGAATGTTCAAGGTGATAGCCTCAAACAGATTGGGATCTGTCAAAGACAGATTGAGATTTGGATATACATTAAAGTAAATTGGACCATGACATAAACTTGTTTGAATAACTCCCATGAGAGAGTTTTTCCAATTTTGATTTCTAGCGTCTCTTAGATTAGCTAGAATACTGGCATTTAAACCTGGAAGAGTTAAAGGTTTAAAAGCAATTTGAATTAATCCTATGTGGATATATTGAATTTCGATGTGGATATATTTGAATTTTTTGAAATATTTTTGGATATCTTTTAAACTTAGAAGTTTAATAGTTTTGTCATTGGAATCTAAACAAATAGTTTGTTCAGAAATTTTGATAGCATTTTTGAAAAGGAATTCAAAAGTTCCTACTTTGTAAATTTCTTTGGTTTCTATTACAGGAATAGACCATTGATTTAGCAAAGAGTTTTGAGAGATTTCTACTATTTGTTCATTCTTAGTAGAATTTGAAGATATATTGGTAATATCAGAAAAATTCATTTTAGAAAATAGTTAATTCATTTATACAAAAAGCAAATCTTTTCTAAGTTTAATCTTATGATGTTAATTTGAAATGATATAATAATCCTTATTGATGATCACTTTTTCTCGTATTGAATTATTGAAATACCTTATTGATTTATTAATCACTCCTTATTGTTTCAATACTTCTCCTTATGTAGACTGCGAATTACCCATATCAATACAACCATCTCAAAGAGAATAATGTCATAATACTTTAGTAATCAATCCTCAATTATCTCGTAAATAGGTGTAAAAGCCTAAACGCCAAACCACGGCTAAAACGGCAACAACCCCGACGAGAATCCAGAAGATAAAGTCTAAAGTATCATAAACATTTAGTATTGATATTGCACACAGTAATACACAAGAATAGATAAAGAAGCTTATTGGAGAAATCAACTCATCATATTGGTAAATCAACTCATCTTATTGAGAAAAATAAATCACCGTATTGGTTATTATTCATATCAAATTAAATTAATAAGATTACTCTTCGAACTGATTACTTAGTTCATAAATGAACTAACAATGAATATATATATATATATATATAAAGAATCCACTAGTACCAACACCAACAGTGCTTCCACTAGCACTAATAGTACATCCACTAGCTCTACTAGCTAGTGTTTGCTTTAAGTTATTGCTTTTGTACGTAAGCAATGACGTTTATTTAGTTTGTTTGTTTGTATGCTCCTCCCCTATATAAAGGAGCCGTAGTTTTCATTTCTTCTCAAGTTTTTAGAGTTTGCCTTCTCATCTAAAAAACTCTCTCGGTTTGTAGCTTCTCTCTTGTAAGTTTATTTTCTCCTACTCCTTTCTTTCTTTGTTTTACTCATGTTAATATAAAAATCCCCTCTTCCGCTCCAATTGGTATCAGAGCCAATTAATGATAGGCTAGAAAATTGTTAGTTCATTTATGAACTAAGTAATCAGTTCTATGAGTAATCTTATTAATTTAATTTGATATGAATAATAACCAATACAGGTGATTTATTTTCCTCAATACGATGAGTTGATCTACCAATATGATGAGTTGATTTCTCCAACAAGTTTCTTTATCTATTCTTGTGTAGATCTGTGTTCAATATCGGTACTAGAGTTTGATAATCCTTTAGAATTCAACTTCTGGACTCTCGTCGGGGTTGTGGCCGCTTTAGCCGTGGTTTGGCGTTTAGGCTTTTGCACCCATTTACGAGAATAATGATGATTGAGTTCTAAAGTATTATGAAATTAATCTCTTTGAGATAGATTGTATTGATATGGGTAATTCATAGTCTGCATAAGGAGAAGTTTGGAAACAATAAGGAGTTACTAACAAATCAATAAGGTATTTCAATAAATCAATAAGAGAAAAATTTGTTATCAATAAGGTTTATTATCTTATCTCAAATTAAATTCCTAAGATTAAACTTAGAAAAGATTTGCTTTTTGCATAAATGAATTAACTATTGTCTAAACATGAATTTCTCTGGTATTACCAATATATCTTCAAATGATACTAAAAACGAACAAATCGTAGAGATTTCTCAAAACTCTTTACTAAATCAATGGTCTATTCCTGTAATAGAAACCAAAGAAATTTACAAAGTAGGAACTTTTGAATTCCTTTTCAAAAATGCTATAAAAATTTCTGAACAAACTATTTGTTTAGATTCCAATGACAAAACTATTAAACTATTAAGTTTAAAAGATATCCAAAAATATTTCCAAAAATACAAGTATATCCACATAGGATTAATCCAAATTGCTTTTAAACCTTTAACCCTTCCAGGTTTAAATGCCAGTATTCTAGCTAATCTAAGAGACGCTAGAAATCAAAATTGGAAAAACTCTCTGATGGGAGTTATTCAAACAAGTTTATGTCATGGTCCAATATACTTCAATGTATATCCAAATCTCAATCTGTCTTTGACAGATCTCAATCTGTTTGAGGCTATTACCTTGAATATTCAAACTCATGGTTATAATTTCCTTCCAGGATCCGAAACCATTGCGGTAATTTACCGTATTAATTACAAATTAATGAATACTTTGTGTCCAAATGTCATAATTAGAGAAATTCCTGGCAAAACCATGGTAATAGAAAGTAATCTATTATCTACCAATATAGCTATTCCTCGTCTTATCGACTGGGAAGAAGTTACTTTTCCAACCACATGGACAATTCCTCAAGCCATACTTCCAAGATCTAGTATCAATTCTCAAATTGATCAAATTATTCAAACAGAGGATGGAGACATTCAAATCCAATTTACTCCCGAAATTTCTAAACGAATTTCTTTATCCAGGAGTATGTCCAATCGGTCTAGTTTTTCTCCATTCAAACCATTCGAAACTTCTAGTTCCAGACATTCAATTTCTGGTGCTTCCCAATTACCTCAATCTTTAAATATTGAAAAGATTCAGGTTTTCAAAGAACAAATTCCTCATGGAGTTTACAAACATCCTAAATTTGGTCACGAAGATAACAAAAAGGATGATTCTCCAACTGCATCGGAAATGCAATTTAATCTCTAATGGATTTTTCTCCAGGATCGTTAGTTAGAGATATTCTTAATCAAGATTACCAAAAACCTTCCAATACTTTATTCCGAAAATGGATCCATCACCAGCATGCAGGACATCCTTTCCAAATTATCAAAGAGCAGTTTTACTCTTACCTTCAAAAGGAACAAAAATTTCTGTTCTTCCCACAATGGTATTGGGAATACTATATTCCAAATTATACCTCGTCTATTGATGTATTAGATCAATATGATAATTTTCTAATCAATTGGCATACTAAATCAGGAGATGTTAAGTCAGTACATCCTCCTTTCGAACCAATTCAGTTAATCAGCTCAGAAAAAGTTCTACTATTGAAGCCATTCCTTTAGTAGATACTTCTTCTAAAGACAAAGAGGTCCTTATCGAATCTACAATCTGTAAACAGATTAATTATACAAATATAACTCTCAATACAGTTGGAAACCAACTTCAAAGAATTGAGAAACGACTGAATCAATTAGGAGAAAAGATTCCTACATCCTAAGATTTACCTTCTTCTTCCAAAGAAACATCCATTTCCAAAGCTTTAGCAATTAGTCAACCTGATCTAAAGCCTCCCATATTCTTGTCAAATTTTAATTTCAAAAATCCAAATGAGGATAAAGAATTCATGAATGAATTAGTTAAAAGGTTAAAAACCGTTAACCTATCTCCAATTACTAAATCAATTGAATCTTCTGATGAGTCTAGTCCAGATTCTGATCTTGAAGAAATTCACCAAATGCAAATTACTTTTCCAAAATATGAAGATCCTTCGATTGAAAATTCTTCATTTCATGTCCAAAATCTATCTTTAAATTGTATCAAATACAAAGACAACTTAGGTGGAGATACTTTCCGTCGTGTCTATTATCCAAGACCAACTCCTCCCGATATGCTTTGGGAAGAAAATTTCTTCAAAAATCAAACACCTTATTCAGCCAAAACTATTTATGAGTGGAACATAGATGGTTTATCTGAATATCAAATTTACGAAGTCCTCCACAAATGTTGATGTATGCCAGTATTTGTCGTGCATCTCATAACACTGATAGAGATATTGCTATCTTTATCATTAGTGGTTTCATTGGCAGTCTCAAAGGTTGGTGGGATAACATTCTCACTCAAATTCAAAGAGATGAAATTCTCAATGCTGTTAAAATAGAACAGCCATCAACTTCCCAATCACAACAAGATAATGTTTATACACTTATCCAATCAATTATCTTTTATTTTGTTGGTTTGGTTGACCAGCGTTTTGAGCGCGGCACTGAATTATTACAAAATCTCAAATGTGGTCCTTTAACCAACTTTTGATGGTATAAAGATGTTTTCATTACCAAAGTTTTCCAAAGACCGATGCAATGTCCTTATTGGAATATCTGGTTTAGTATTTGTCTTCAAACTGGAATCAACTTATGTAATGACATGAAGTTGCAATATCAAATTAAGAAACAAAATATCACAGGCAAACAAGAGATAGGAGAATTTGTCAACAGTTTGCTTTGACATGCCAATTCAATATCCTAAACGAATAAGGGATAAAACCAAACATCATAAATCTCAAAATTATAAAAATTATCAAAAGGCCAAGAAAACTTAAGGCTAAAGAATGGTCAAACATCCCTAAACCTACATTTCCAAAGAAAAAGCGAAAATACCACAAAACTCCTAGGATTTTTTCTTAATCTTTGATATAATATGGCAGTTGTCCTGGGCTAAATTTGGATAAAAGTCACCCAAATAATTTAAACTACCAAGAAATCTTTGTAATTGTTTTTGTCAGTGATTTCATCAGGAAATTTAGAAAGCCACCAACTTCCCAATAAACAAATAATGTTATAACTTATCCAAGCAAGTATCTTTTATTTGTTGGTTTGATGCAAAGCTCCTTTATTGAATCCAACTTCATTGAGGGATTACCTTCTCAATTGCTGAGCGTGTCAAACAAAAGTTAAGTACTTCCCAAAATGGTCAAAATATTCCTTGGAATGATTTAACCTATGGCCATCTGGTTAGTATTTGTCTTCAAACTGGAATCAACTTATGTAATGACATGAAGTTGCAATATCAAATTAAGAAACAAAATATCACAGGCAAACAAGAGATAGGAGAATTTTGTCAACAGTTTGCTTTTGACATGCCAATTCAATATCCTAAACGAATAAGGGATAAAACCAAACATCATAAATCTCAAAATTATAAAAATTATCAAAAGGCCAAAAGAAAACTTAAGGCTAAAGAATGGTCAAACATTCCCTAAACCTACATTTCCAAAGAAAAAGCGAAAATACCACAAAACTCCTAGGATTTTTTCTTAATCTTTGATATAATATGGCAGTGTCCTGGGCTAAATTTGGATAAAAGTCACCCAAATAATTTAAACTACCAAGAAATCTTTGTAATTGTTTTTTGTCAGTGATTTCATCAGGAAATTTAGAAGCAAATTCAATACTTCGATTAATTGGAATAATTGTTCCTTGATGTATTTTATGACCAAGGAATCTCACAGTAGTTTGGAAAAGTTTTAGTTTAGGAGCAGAGACTACTAAACCATTAACTTTCATAGCATCTTTAATAATTCTAAGATGTCTGAAGTGTTGATCAATTGAATTGGAAAACACCAGTATATCATCTATGTAGACAATACAAAATTTGGAGTATTTGGAAAAAATATCATTCATGATATGTTGGAATTCTGATGGTGCATTTTTTAACCCAAATGGTATTACATTCCATTCGTAATGATCAAAGGGGACTACAAAAGCAGTTTTGTAACGGTCTTCTTTGGCAATTTGAATTTGCCAGTAACCGGATTTGAGATCAAATTTGGAAAAGATGAGAGCAGATTGTAATCTGTCTAACAAATCTTTTTTGTTTGGAATTGGATATCTGATCCATTGGAGAACATTATTTAAAGGTTTGTAGTTGATAACAAGACGAGGGACGGCCTCGTTCTTTCTCAGCATTTTTATTGACATAAAAAGCTGTGCAACTCCAAGGAGATTGACTTGGTTGGATAAGTTTTTTCTCTAATAAACTTTGAATTTCATCTTGGCATAATTTGAGATATTCCTGTTTCATTTGACTTGGCCTAGCCTTTGTTGGAATAAGCTTTTCATCAAAATTAGGAATATAGGGTAAAGAAACAATGTGTCATTTTCTTTCCCAGAAAGCATTTGGAATGGTATGACAAACCTCAGTTTGAAATTGGGATTCAATAGTCTTGATTTTATTGATTATTTGAAAGTCTTTGAGTTGATTTTCTATTTTGAAAGAATTAATTTTGGATTTGAGAAAATTCAATTGCTGAATTTTAGTTTGAGAAAAGTTTCTTAACTCATATAGAATTTTTACAACTGGATCAGACACAAAAGGGTATAAGACTTTAGTGTCTTGAACGGTAGCTATAATGCCACTTTCATCGATAGTGATGGGTATTATTTGTTGGAGAAAATGATTTCCTAAAATCACTTTATGATTTAAATCTTTGACAAGAAGAAAAGTTGTAGGTAAACAACTTTGTTCGTTGCAAATGGTGACATTGGATAATTTAAATTTGACAAAAAGTTTACTACCTCCGGCAGTAGTCAAAGTTTGAGAGGTTTTTTCGAAATACTTGGTAGGAATAAATCCTTCTTGGATACAATTGATGTCTGCTCCACTATCCACAAGAGCAGTAATGTTGGAAATTTGATAATCATTATGAATTAGAAGAGAAATCTCGACGTACCATTTTTGGCTTAGAATATGATTAATATGATAGAGAGTTTCGTCTTTGAAAGGAATTGAAGAAGTATTAGTTGGATTAGGAAGTGACAGTGAATCTTCTAATTGATTGATTTTGGCATCAGAAATTAATTGATTATTTCTGAGAATTTTGATTTCTTCTTTAAGATGATTGACCTCTTTTTGTAAATCTTGGAGAGTAACAGGAGTTACCTTTTGAAGATGATCTATGCGATGGAAAACTTCCTGCATAGTATAGTATTTCGGTTTTAGAATGGACTCAGGAACAGTCGATGCATTTGAAACTGGGTGAGTTTGATGGATCAATTGGGAAACAATTTTCATCCTAAAATTAGGATCAGGGATTTGATCAAGATTTTTGAGAATATCTTCTTGTTCTTGTGAAAGAACATTAATGGATAATTTGGAAATTTGATTGCAACATTTGTTGATGCAATTGTCTTCGGAGGATGATGATGATGATAAGATATCATCATGACTTGGAAGGCTTTTTTCTGAATCAGAAGATTCTAAGAAAAGTTTTGAAAGTTGAGTTCTAGTTTGTTCATCATGAACTAACTCATTCAATTTTTTAGCTTTGAAACATTTATTAGCATAATGTCCTAGTTGTCCACATTTGAAACATTTAATTTTGGACTTAGGAGTTTTGTGGTATTTTCGCTTTTTCTTTGGAAATGTAGGTTTAGGAATGTTTGACCATTCTTTAGCCTTAAGTTTTCTTTTGGCCTTTTGATAATTTTTATAATTTTGAGATTTATGATGTTTGGTTTTATCCCTTATTCGTTTAGGATATTGAATTGGCATGTCAAAAGCAAACTGTTGACAAAATTCTCCTATCTCTTGTTTGCCTGTGATATTTTGTTTCTTAATTTGATATTGCAACTTCATGTCATTACATAAGTTGATTCCAGTTTGAAGACAAATACTGACCAGATGGCCATAGGTTAAATTATTCCAAGGAATATTTTGACCATTTTGGGAAGTACTTAACTTTTGTTTGACACGCTCAGCAAATTGAGAAGGTAATCCCTCAATGAATTTGGATTTCCAATAAGGAGCATTTGCATCAGGTCTTTGGAAAACTTTGGTAATGAAAACATCTTTATACCATCGAAAGTTGGTTAAAGGACCACATTTGAGATTTTGTAATAATTCAGTGCCGTGCTCAAGACGCTGGTCAACCGAACCAACAAAATAAAAGATAATTGATTGGATAAGTGTATAAACACTATCTTGTTGTGATTGGGAAGTGGATGGCTGCTCTATTTTAACAGCATTTAGAATTTCATCTCTTTGAATTTGAGTGAGAATGTTATCCCACCAGCCTTTGAGGCTGCCAATGAAACCACTAATGATAAAGATAGCAATATCTCTATCAGTGTTATGAGATGCACGACAAATACTGGCATACATCAGTATTTTGTGAAGGACTTCGTATATTTGATATTCAGATAAACCATCTATGTTCCACTCATAAATAGTTTTGGCTGAATAAGCTGTTTGATTTTTGAAGAAATTTTCTTCCCAAAGCATATCGAGAGGAGTTGGTCTTGGATAATAGACACGACGGAAAGTATCTCCACCTAAGTTGTCTTTGTATTTGATACGATTTAAAGATAGATTTTGGACATGAAATGAAGAATTTTCAATCGAAGGATCTTCATATTTTGGAAAAGTAATTTGCATTTGGTGAATTTCTTCAAGATCAGAATATGGACTAGACTCATCAGAAGATTCAATTGATTTAGTAATTGGAGATAGGTTAACGGTTTTTAACCTTTTAACTAATTCATTCATGAATTCTTTATCCTCATTCGGATTTTTGAAATTAAAATTTGACAAGAATATGGGAGGCTTCAGATCAGGTTGACTAATTGCTAAAGCTTTGGAAATGGATGTTTCTTTAGAAGAAGAAGGTAATTAATCTGTTACAGATTGTAGATTCGATAAGGACCTCTTTGTCTTTAGAAGAAGTATCTACTAAAGGAATGGCTTCAATAGTAGAACTTTTATCTGAGCTGATTAACTGAATTGGTTCGAAAGTGTAACGCCCCGAGTTATCTGAACCCGGTTTGCTACTCATAACGCTGAACCGAACCATGACGTTTTGATGCTAAAATTTAAAATTTCAAAATATTTAAAACTTGCAGCGGAAATAATTCTAAACAACAATGTAGTAAAACAAAACTATAAATCATGGTTTGAAATGTTAAGAGGTAATCGGCAGTTTGGAATTAAAGTTTAGATCATCTGCCGATGAAGTCAACATAACTTCATCTGCCGATGAAGTCAACATAACTTCATCTGCCGATGAAGTCAACATAACTTCATCTGCCGATGAAGTCAACATAACTTCATCTGCCGATGAAGTCAACATAACTTCATCTGCCGATGAAGTCAACATAACTTCATCTGCCGATGAAGTCAACATAACTTCATCTGCCGATGAAGTCAACATAACTTCATCTGCCGATGAAGTCAACATAACTTCATCTGCCGATGAAGTCAACATAACTTCATCTGCCGATGAAGTCAACATAACTTCATCTGCCGATGAAGTCAACATAACTTCATCTGCCGATGAAGTCAACATAACTTCATCTGCCGATGAAGTCAACATAACTTCATCTGCCGATGAAGTCAACATAACTTCATCTGCCGATGAAGTCAACATAACTTCATCTGCCGATGAAGTCAACATAACTTCATCTGCCGATGAAGTCAACATAACTTCATCTGCCGATGAAGGAATGGCTTCAATAGTAGAACTTTTATCTGAGCTGATTAACTGAATTGGTTCGAAAGTGTAACGCCCCGAGTTATCTGAACCCGGTTTGCTACTCATAACGCTGAACCGAACCATGACGTTTTGATGCTAAAATTTAAAATTTCAAAATATTTAAAACTTGCAGCGGAAATAATTCTAAACAACAATGTAGTAAAACAAAACTATAAATCATGGTTTGAAATGTTAAGAGGTAATCGGCAGTTTGGAATTAAAGTTTAGAACTGTGGAATACTAGGAAAAATCGCGGAAGTCTAACGTATCTGCCGATGAGCAAAGCCAACGGAAGAAGCAGAAAAATGAAAACAAAAGGCTTCTACCGATGACGTGCACAAACAACGCGATACCACCTGCCGATGACGTCGACGCAACACCATCTGCCGATGTAGTCAACATAACTTTGTCTGCCGATGAAGTCAACATAACTTCATACACAACTTCATCTGCCGATGAAGTCAACATAACTTCATCTGCCGATAAAGTCAACATAACTTCATCTGCCGATAGATTTCCATCTTCCGATAGACAACTCAACCATGACTCAACATCTACCGATAGACATCATCTACCGATAGAGAAGAAAACGACATCTCACCAACTCCTCGTTATAAAACACTGCTTCAACTACATGAAAAGGATTTACTTACTCTACTGAAATCATTCAAAAACGACTTAACCATTGCATTACTCAAAACTCAGTAAAAACAATGTTTTCAAAATCCAAAAGCATACCAATATCAGGAGATTCTTAAGAATGTATTCAAAACTTTGAAACCACTACTGTCATAAAATTTTCAGAAAAACATCTACACTGAACTAGTCACTCTCAACTCAACACCTGCAGCCATGAATTAAACCGCCTCAACAGATAATCAAACCGATGCCTGAAAATGCTCCTCCAACCAGCCTAGTCCTCATGTTGGTCGGTAAACATACCTTCAGTAACTTCTTCACCTACATCACAAAACTCATCTATTAGCCTAATGCTAAGCAAGTAAAGCAATGAATGAAATGAATTACTGAAACATAAATCTCCTAGACGTGCTGTTTCTAATTTCTCCTCTCTGTTGTATTCATAATCGTGCTCTGTTGATCCCTCTGTACGATGGGAGAGTGGATCAGTCGTCCCCCAAAGCATACATCCTCTGATCTCAATTAAGGGGCGGATTAATTCCCTTAACAGTTAACTGGTCTGATCCCCCTGTAGGATTGGGAAGTGGATCATTTTTCCCAAAACCTCAATCCTCTGTTCTCAGTTAAGGGGCGGATTAATCCCCCTTAACAGTTGTTCTGTTCATCCTGCTCACACATGCCATACCGTTTCATGAAAATACATTTTCGTAGTCTTTCAAAAACATGATGCATGACAACTGAAAATAAGCATACAAACATGCATAACACCTATTGTTTTGTGATGTAGGCCTGAAGGCACAAACAAATTTTACTTACCTGGATTCTTGGCGGGTGCTCGGCTAGGAGCTTCTTCGGGACCTTTCTCACCTAGAACATAAACAGAACATTAAGCCAGTCCTTTCTACACCTCATTCTACAGCATTCAAAGAAACCTAAGGGATAGTTGGGAGTTCTAATCGCTCGGCATTCATGGTTCTATGCTAAACTCGAAACCACTCACATTCAGAATAAAATACGAAATACACAACTACAATCCCCCACGCTATTGTCTTCAGATACTAAATCAGTAGAAATCGAGGTAGAAACTCACCTAGATCCGCGAATGGGATCGGAGAGAAATCGCTGGGAGAGCTCTGGTGACTTGAGCTAAAATCTGAGAGTGAGAGTGAGAGTGAATAGTGGCGGCTACTTCCATAAATTCTTCATTAAATAGGTTATCCACTAATAAATTCTAATTACCATATTACCCTTACTTACTCACTCATTAACCTAATAATCTTTCACTCAAACTCAACCACGAAATGCACTTAATTGATTGATCAGTCATTTGATTTAAATAAAGTCGGGTGCTACAGAAAGGAGGATATATATATATATATATATATTAGTGGCGGATACTTCCATAAATTCTTCATTAAATAGGTTATCCACTAATAAATTCTAATTACCATATGACCCCTTACTTACTCACTCATTAACCTAATAATCTTTCACTCAAACTAACACGAAATGCACTAATGATTGATCAGTCATTGATTTAAATAAAGTCGGGTGCTACAGAAAGGAGGCTACTATATATATATATATATATATAAATCTTTTATCTTGGAAATCTGGATGGGTATCAAACCATGGTTGGAATTGATCTTGAATCTTTTTTGGTAAAATAGTAAACTCAGGAGAGTGATTTTGCCACCAGTGTAAGAACCAGTTTGGAAATTGATCTTCGATTTTGAGAATCTCTGGATTCATAGTAAAAAACCATGAATGATTTCTCTTGGGATTTTGGTAGTAAAACACATGAGACCAAGCCTGAACATAGTCCCAATAGTTGTATGTTTGAGAACTGTTTTTGGTAGATGTAGTTCTTGGGTTGAAAGCATTCAAACCCCATTCCTGCGGATGAATGACTCTGATAATGTAACACTTGGAATGAGTCATTGTACTTTTGATATTTCCCTCTTCAACATAATTATGCTGAATTTGGACAGAATTTGTATCGAGCAGAATTGCTTCATAGTAAAATCGAAGCTTTCCCTCGGTAATTGGATAATGCTGGCTTCCCATATATCTCTCTTTGAAAAACCAAGCATCTTTGTGATTGAGAACTATATCTCTATTGGAAATGAAAACTAAGGCTCCTTTATATAGAGGAGGAGCTTACAAACAAACAAACTAAATAAACGTCATTGCTTACGTACTAAAGCAATCACTTAAAGTAAGCACTAGCTAGTGGAGCTAGTGGATGTACTATTAGTGCTAGTGGAAGCACTATTTGAATTAGTGGATGGGTCCACTACTTTTGGAAATGTCTGGCACCAGGCTGACTTTGGAAACGGTGGAAACTCATGAGCTGGATTCCACTCTAACCACTTAGTAGCTTCAATTTTACCACGAGAACCTTCGGGTAATTGAACATTATTTCGTAAAGTCCATTCAGAAGGAGGTCTTGGAATAGGACTTAGGAATCTCTGACGAAATGTCCTTTGATCACCTGTCATTTATTGACGGTTTCCTGCAGAAATTTGTAGTTGAACCCATGATTCATAATATTCAGGGGTCCAATTAGCACGACGCCATTGGTCACATTTGTGTTCAGCATACTCATAATGACTTTTGTTATGCTTTTTGCACCACTTATTTCTCTTTTTCTTCCATTTTTTGTATTTCTTGAGGCTAGTAGCAACCTCATCTTTAATTTGTTGTAAAGCTTCTTGGACAGCTCTGTTTTGAAGTCTGAGATGTCTAGGAGCCAAAGGCCAAGGTCTCCATCTTAGAATACGATCAACAGGTCTTAGATGCACTCTGTCTCGTTTATGATATTTGGAAATGAGATATTCTCGTCCCCAAGGAATTCGAAAAGCAAGAGCATCAGCACGCTCTCTTTGGAGAAGAGCTGCTTCCCAGGCATCATTCCAAGGATCAGCTTCAATTTGCATATTTTCTATAATGGCTTGCTCTGCATCCCAATGAGCCATCTATAGAATCTTCTTCTTTCCTTTAGTAAGTGAATATCGATATTGGGAACAATCGATAAGAGAATTAAAAAGATCCTCTTCAGTTGGAATAATATCCTCGGGATTTTGAGATTCGCCTGGTAAAACCTGAAGGCGTTGTGATCCTGAATGCATAGAAAAATCAGAATCAGAGTTAGAAAGATCGTCTTCTTCATCAGAATCATCAAACATTTGGCTTTTTAAAGACTCCAAAAGTTTAATGTGACGTTCCTCTTTGGATAATGTTGGAAACTGTGATTTGATATTTCTGCGCATTTGTTTTACTGTATGCATAGACTCTTTGTGTGATTGGTTGGAAATGTTGGTAGCAACTTTTGTTTTGTTGACTTTAATAGCTTCAACAATTTTGGAAAAGCATTGATCCGTGTCATAGCGGAACCACCATTTGACAAAAAAGTTCCTTTGTAGCTCAGGGATATCCAGATGATCTGTATCCAACTCGAGATTCCATTGCCAAATCCAATTGATCTGGAATTCGGTAAAGAACCATAACAGAGCTTTGCCTTTGAACATAAATCTTTTATCTTGGAAATCTCGATGGGTATCAAACCATGGTTGGAATTGATCTTGAATCTTTTTTGGTAAAATAGTAAACTCAGGAGAGTGATTTTGCCACCAGTGTAAGAACCAGTTTGGAAATTGATCTTCGGTTTTGAGAATCTCTGGATTCATAGTAAAAAACCATGAATGATTTCTCTTGGGATTTTGGTAGTAAAACACATGAGACTAAGCCTGAACATAGTCCCAATAGTTGTATGTTTGAGAACTGTTTTTGGTAGATGTAGTTCTTGGGTTGAAAACATTCAAACTTCATTCCTGCGGATGAATGACTCTGATAATGTAACACTTGGAATGAGTCATTGTACTTTTGATATTTCCCTCTTCAACATAATTATGCTGAATTTGGACAGAATTTGTATCGAGCAGAATTGCTTCATAGTAAAATCGAAGCTTTCCCTCGGTAATTGGATAATGCTGGCTTCCCATATATCTCTCTTTGAAAAACCAAGCATCTTTGTGATTGAGAACTATATCTCTATTGGAAAGTGTGAGTAATGACTCAGCCACTGATTTTTTGATAAGAGGGGGTCCACTCTCAAGCAGGACCTCTTTTGCTGTTTTCTTTGAAGGTTCCTTATCCGGTTGCGCGGATGAGGTTTCCCCTAAAGTGGGAAATTCTTTTTGAAAATTAGTATTGGAAATACGATGGGTATTGGGAAGACCAATACCTCGACCGCGAGGTCTCCCTCGAGGCCTACCCCTCACTGGGGTGAACATCCTGCAAAAATTCTCTGGTTAGAAAATCAGGCAGAGAATTATCAATACCTTTGATATATTCGATATTAAAATCGAAAGCAGATAACTCTGATTGCCATCTGGCAAAAATCTGTTTGGAAACTAAATGTTTAACATCTTTTGTTAAAATCTGTTTGGCAGAAGAACAATCAACTCTTAAAACAAAATGTTTATTGAGTAAATCATCTTGAAATTTTGTAATACATTTGACAATTGATAAAACTTCTTTTTTGACAGTAGAATAATTTTGTTGAACTGGTTTCCAAGCACCAGAAGTAAATCGTACCAGTTCTTCTTTGGAAGTAATAGGATTTAATTGTTTTAGAATACCTCCATAACCTTTATCAGAGGCATCTGTTTCCACAATTTTTTCCCATTCGGAATTTGAAAGTGCTAAACACGGAAGTGTTTGAGCTTTTCTCTTTACCTTTTGAACTGCTGCAGTATGGACAGGGGTCCATGGGGAAGGATTTTTGCTTAATCTTTGATAGAGAATTGCAGTATCCTGGGCTAAATTTGGATAGAAATCACCCAGATAATTGAGACTGCCTAAAAATCTTTGCAATTGTTTTTTGTCAGTAATTTCATCAGGAAATTTAGAAGCAAATTCAATACTTCTTTGAATTGGAATTATGGTACCTTGATGCACATTATGACCAAAGAATCTTACTGTAGTTTGAAAAAGTTTGAGTTTAGGAGCTGAGACAACTAAACCATTTGTTTTCATAGCATCTTTAATAATTCTAAGATGTCTGAAATGTTGGTCAATTGAGTTGGAAAACACCAATATATCATCTATGTAGACAATACAAAATTTGGAATATTTGGAAAATATATCATTCATGATATGTTGGAATTCAGAAGGGGCATTTTTGAGACCAAATGGCATTACATTCCATTCGTAATGACCAAAGGGAACTACAAAAGCAGTTTTGTAACGGTCTTCTTTGGCAATTTGAATTTGCCAGTAACCAGATTTGAGATCAAATTTGGAAAAGATTAGAGCAGATTGTAATCTGTCTAACAAATCTTTTTTGTTTGGAATTGGATATCGTATCCATTGGAGAACATTATTCAAGGGTTTGTAATTGATTACAAGACGAGGAACTCCTCGTTCTTTCTCAGCATTTTTATTGACATAAAAAGCTGTGCAACTCCAAGGAGATTGGCTAGGTTGAATTAACTTTTTCTCCAATAAACTTTGAATTTCTTCTTGACATAATTTGAGATATTCATGTTTCATTTGACTAGGTCTAGCCTTTGTAGGAATAAGATTTTCATCAAAGTTTGGAATATATGGCAAAGAAACAATATGTCTTTTTCTTTCCCAAAAAGCGTTTGGAACTGAGTGACAAACTTCATTTTGAAATTGAGTTTCAACAACTCTGATTTTGGAAGATATTTGAAGATCTTTTAATTGTTCTTCAATTTTGAAAGAGTTAATTTCTGATTTGAGAAAATTCAATTGCTGAGTTTTGATTTGAGAAAAGTTTTTTAATTCATTTATTATCTTAACCACAGGGTCAGATACAAATGGATAAAGAACTTGAGTATTTTGGACAGTAGCCATAATGCCACTTTCATTGATAGTGATTGGCATTATCTGTTGGAGAAAAGGATTCCCTAGAATCACTTTGTGATTTAGATCTTTGACAAGAAGAAAAGTTGTTGGTAAACAACTTTGTTCATTGCAAATAGTTACATTGGATAATTTGAATTTGACAAAAAGTTTACTGCTACCTGCAGTAATCAAAGTTTGAGAAGTTTTTTCGAAATACTTGGTAGGAATGAATCCTTCTTGGATACAATTGACATCTGCTCCACTATCCACAAGAGCAGTAATATTGGAAATTTGATATTCATTTTTAATTAGTAAAGAAATCTCAACATACCATTTCTGACTTAGAATATGGCTAATATGATTGAGAGTGTCGGATTGGAAAGGAATAGAATTATCAACTTCATCAGAATGTGAAATTGAATCTTCTAATTGGCTGATTTTGGCATCAGAAATTAATTGATTATTTCTGAGAATTTTGATTTCTTCTTTAAGATGATTGACTTCTTTTTGTAAATCTTGGAGAGTAACAGGAGTAATTTTTTGCCTCTGATCTATCCTAGAAAAGACTTCCTGCATAGTATAATATCTAGGTTTGAGAATAGACTCAGGAACAGTCTGTTCATTTGAAACTGGTTGGGACGGATTGATCAATTGGGAAACAATTTTCATCCTAAAATTAGGATAAGGAATTTGATCAATGTTTTTTAGAATATCCTCTTGTACTTGTGAAAGCACATTAATTGATAATTTGGAAATTTGATTGCAACATTTGTTGATGCAATGTTCTTCGGAAGATGATGATGAGGATATATCATCATGACTTGGAAAACTTTCTTCTGAATCAGAAGATGCTAAAAAGAGTTTGGAAAGTTGATTTCGTGTTTGTTCATCATGAACTAACTCGTTTAACTTTTTAGCTTTGAAACATTTGTTTGCATAATGTCCTAGTTGTCCACATTTGAAACATTTAATTTTGGATTTAGGAGTTTTTTGAGATTTTCTTTTCTTTTTTGGAAAGAGAGGTTTAGGAATGTTTGACCATTCTTTAGCCTTGGCTTTTCTCTTGGCCTTTTGATAAGTTTTATAATTTTGAGATTTATGATGTTTGGCTTTATCCTTTTTTTTTTTAGGATATTGGATTGGCATATCAAAAGCAAATTGTTGACAGAATTCACCTATCTCTTGTTTGCCTGTGATATTTTGTTTCTTAATTTGATATTGTAACTTCATGTCGTTACATAGGTTAATACCTGTTTGAAGACAAATACTAACAAGATGACCATAGGTTAAATCATTCCAGGGAATATTGTGACCATTTTAGGTAGTACTTAAAGCTTGTTTGACACGTTCTGCAAATTGAGGAGGTAATCCCTCAATAAATTTGGATTTCCAATAAGGAGCATTTGCATCAGGTCTTTGGAAGACTTTGGTAATGAAAACATCTTTATACCAACGAAAATTGGTTAAAGCTCCACATTTGAGATTTTGTAATAATTCGGTGCCTCGTTCAAGACGCTGATCAACCGAACCAACAAAATAGTAGATGATGGATTGGATGAGTGTATAAACACTATCCTGCTGAGGTTGGGAAGTAGATGGCTGTTCAATTTTAACAGCATTGAGAATTTCTTCTCTTTGAACTTGAGTGAGAATGTTATCCCACCATCCTTTGAGACTGCCAATGAAACCACTAATGATAAAAATGGCAATATCTTTGTCAATGTTATGTGATGCACGACAAATACTGGCATACATCATCATTTTGTGAAGGACTTCGTAAATCTGATATTCAGATAAACCATCTATGTTCCATTCATAAATAGTTTTGGCTGAATAGGCAGTTTGACTTTTGAAGAAATTTTTTTCCCAAAGCATATCGGGAGGAGTTGGTCTTGGATAATAGACACGACGGAAAGTATCTCCACCTAAATTGTCTTTGTATTTGATACGATTTAGGGATAAATTTTGGACATTAGATGAAGAGTTGTCAATCAAAGGGTCTTCATACTTTGGAAAAGTAATTTGCATTTGGTGAATTTCTTCCAGATCAGAATCAGTACTAGACTCACTGGAATTTGAATTAAACTCATCAGAAAATTCAACATATTTTGTAATTGGAGATAAGTTAACAGATTTTAATCTTTTAACTAATTCATCCATAAACTCGTTGTCCTTATTTGGATTTTTGAAATTGAAATTTGACAAGAATATAGGAGGCTTTAGATCAGGTTGACTAATTGCTAAAGCTTTGGAAGTGGATGCTTCTTTAGAATCCTGGGATTTGGGAAGTTCTTTTGGAATTTCTTTTTGTAGTTTATCCAATTGTTTCTCAATTCTTTGAAGTTGGTTGCCAACTGTGTTGAGATTTATATTTGTATAATTCAGTTGTTTATGAATGGTGGTGGATTCGATAATGACCTCTTTGTCTTTGGAAGAAGTATCTACTAAAGGGATTGCTTCAATAGTAGAACTTTTATCTTGGCTTATTAACTGAATAGGTTCGAAAGGGGGATGAACTGACTTAACATCTCCTGTTTTAGTATGCCAATTGATTAGAAAACTGTCATATTGATCTAAGACATCAATAGACGAAGTGTAATTTGGAATATAGTACTCCCAGTACCATTTTGGAAAGAACATAAATGTTTGTTCTTTTTGAAGATAAGAGTAAAATTGCTCTTTGATGATTTAGAAAGGATTCCCAGCATGCTGGTGATGAATCCATTTTCGAAATAAAGAATTGGAAGGCTTTTGGTACTCTTCATTAACAATATCCCTAATTAAAGATCCTGGAGAGAAATCCATTAGAGATTAAATTGCATTTCCGATGCAGTTGGAGAATCATCCTTTTTGTTGTCCTCTTGACCAAATGTAGGATGTTTGTAAATTCCATGAGGAATTTGTTCTTTGGAAACCTGAATCTCTTCAATGTTGAGAGATTGAGGTAATTGGGAAGAACCAGAAACTGAATGCCTGGAACTAGAATTCTCGTTGGTTTGAAAGGAGAGAAACTAGATCTATTTGACATACTCCTAGATAAAGAAATTCTTTTTGAAATTTCAGGAGTAAATTGGATTTGAATTTCTCCATCTTCTGTTTGAATGATTTGATCAATTTGAGAATTAATACTTGATCTTGGAAGTATGGCTTGAGGAATTGTCCATGTGGTTGGAAAGATAACTTCTTCCCAGTCTATGAGACGAGGAATAGCTATGTTGGTAGATAATAGATTACTTTCTATTACCATAGTTTTGCCAGGAATTTCTCGAATGATGGCATTTGGACACAAAGTATTCATTAATTTGTAATTAATACGATATATGACCGCAATGGTTTCTGATCCGGGAAGGAAATCATAACCATGAGTTTGAATGTTCAAGGTGATTGCCTCAAACAGATTGGGATCTGTCAAAGACAGATTGAGATTTGGATATACATTAAAGTATATTGGACCATGACATAAACTTGTTTGAATAACTCCCATAAGAGAGTTTTTCCAATTTTGATTTCTAGCATCTCGCAGATTAGCTAAAATACTGGCATTTAAACCTGGAAGAGTTAAAGGTTTAAAAGCAATTTGAATTAATCCTATATGGATATATTTGAACTTTTTGAAATATTTTTGGATATCTTTTAAACTTAGAAGTTTAAGAGTTTTGTCATTGGAATCTAAACAAATAGTTTGTTCAGAGATTTTGATAGCATTTTTGAAAAGGAATTCAAAGGTTCCTAATTTGTAAATTTCTTTTGTTTCTATTACTGGAATAGACTATTGATTTAGTAAAGAGTTTTGAGAAATTTCTACGATTTGTTCGTTTTTAGTAGTATTTGAAGAAGCATTTGAAATATCAGAAAAATTCATTTTTAGAAATAAGTTAATTCATTTATGAAAAAAGCAAATCTTTTCTAAGATCAATCTTAGGATTTTAATTTAAAATGATATAATAAACCTTATTGGTGATCACTTTTCCTCTTATTGATTTATTGAAATACCTTATTGAATCATTAATAACTCCTTATTGTTTCAAAACTTCTCCTTATGAAAACTGTGATTTACCCATATCAACTCAACCTATCTCAAAGAGATTAATTCCATAACACTTTAGAAATTAAGCCTCATTATTCTCGTATAATGGGTGTAAACGCCTAAACGCCAAACCACGGCTAAAACGGCAACAACCCCGACGAGATTCCCGAAGATTAATTCTAAAGTATCATAAAACTTTAGCGTTGATATTGCACACAGATTATCATAAGAATAGATAAAGAAACTTATTGGAGAAATCAACTTTTCATATTGGTGAATCAACTTGTAACACCCGGCATTTTTGCCATGTAGATATTCCTTAAATTATTCAACGGGATTAATGGGAATAATCATGCAAGGTTTGTTTTTATTAATTTGCTAATGTTTCCAGTTGAATATGTATGATTCATGAAACCAAATGGTGAAACTAAATAGCAAATTAGTTAAAGACCAATGGAAGGGTAAAATAGAGAGAAATTAAGGTTGGTGGGAAATAGCCAATGGATGAATGCCATCTGGCAACTTGTTGAAGAAGCCATGTCTTCTTCCTTCCCTCTCGTTCTTCTCTTCATTCTGGCGTGAAACTCCCTCCTGTTTTCTTTCTTCCAGTCGACGAACAACCATCGAAGTTACTTCGATCTCCTCAGCTCCTTTCTGTTTTCCCGCTGAGGTAAATGTCTGGTTGAATGCTAACGAATTTGGACAAGTTTAATGCGAGTTTTCACTGAGATTTAGGGTTATTATTTTAGAGAAAACTCGCTGTTTTTGGATGAAAACACGTTGGTGTGTTTTCTAAAGTGTTGAAACGTGTTTGCTGCATTTTCTACGAGATATTAGTTAACATTTGTAGCGTGTTTGAATTCTGTACATCCATTTACAGATCCGAGCTTTCCAGGGGCGTTCGAGCACACTGCATTGCTGCAAACAGGTAAGTTCATGCATCTACGTTGGCCCTTAAGGCCCTACAACTTGGAGGTACTAAGTCTGGTTCGGGTAGATAGGTTTTAGGTTATGTTCTATGTTAAACCTGTTCCTGTTACATTCTATTCTCCCTTTTACATTTATTCTGTCATTATGAATGTCAAGTTGAGTATCATACTTATTCATGCATACACGTTTTCTGTAAAATCATGCAAATGTTTTCTGCACCGGTTTTGAAGTAAGTAAGATAAAATCCTGTAAAGAAAATGTATGGTTAAGTGTGGACGAGGACTGGCATCCTGTCAAGTACTTCTGTTATGTCCTGAAGTGGCATGTACATCCTGTTGCGCCAGCTCCCCCTCCCACTTATACCTTCCTGTCCAGTGAAACGTAATGTAATGTAATGTTCATGTATTTGAAAATGTTCATGCATAGCATATGCACACTGCATTTCATGTTCTTACTGAGCTCTAGGCTCACAGATGAACTCCCTGTTGTAGGTACGGATCCCGTGGATGAGGACTTGGTGCCTCAGGCCGATGTGTAGGTTGCAGTTGGCGGATCGAGCTCATTGGGAATGGTTGCTGCAGTCAGATAAATTCTGTGTAGAGGTTTAAGTCCTTGAAGTAAAGTTCATATTTGTAAACTCTTCTGGATGTTTGTGGTTTCTGTTTGAAAACTTTGTTGTAGTCTTGTGTTTTGTTTGAAAGTTTGTTGAATTTGAAATGTACAAGTCCTTGTTGATGTATTTAAAACAGTCTTCCGGTTGACGTCAGCATAAGTCTTCCGCCCAGTTTATAATTTTTGTCTTCCGGTTGACGTCAGCATAAGTCTTCCGCCCAGTTTATAATTTTTGTCTTCCGGTTGACGTCAGCATAAGTCTTCCGCCCAGTTTATAATTTTTGTCTTCCGGTTGACGTCAGCATAAGTCTTCCGCCCAGTTTATAATTTTTGTCTTCCGGTTGACGTCAGCATAAGTCTTCCGCCCAGTTTATAATTTTTGTCTTCCGGTTGACGTCAGCATAAGTCTTCCGCCCAGTTTATAATTTTTGTCTTCCGGTTGACGTCAGCATAAGTCTTCCGCCCAGTTTATAATTTTTGTCTTCCGGTTGACGTCAGCATAAGTCTTCCGCCCAGTTTATAATTTTTGTCTTCCGGTTGACGTCAGCATAAGTCTTCCGCCCAGTTTATAATTTTTGTCTTCCGGTTGACGTCAGCATAAGTCTTCCGCCCAGTTTATAATTTTTGTCTTCCGGTTGACGTCAGCATAAGTCTTCCGCCCAGTTTATAATTTTTGTCTTCCGGTTGACGTCAGCATAAGTCTTCCGCCCAGTTTATAATTTTTGTCTTCCGGTTGACGTCAGCATAAGTCTTCCGCCCAGTTTATAATTTTTGTCTTCCGGTTGACGTCAGCATAAGTCTTCCGCCCAGTTTATAATTTTTGTCTTCCGGTTGACGTCAGCATAAGTCTTCCGCCCAGTTTATAATTTTTGTCTTCCGGTTGACGTCAGCATAAGTCTTCCGCCCAGTTTATAATTTTTGTCTTCCGGTTGACGTCAGCATAAGTCTTCCGCCCAGTTTATAATTTTTGTCTTCCGGTTGACGTCAGCATAAGTCTTCCGCCCAGTTTATAATTTTTGTCTTCCGGTTGACGTCAGCATAAGTCTTCCGCCCAGTTTATAATTTTTGTCTTCCGGTTGACGTCAGCATAAGTCTTCCGCCCAGTTTATAATTTTTGTCTTCCGGTTGACGTCAGCATAAGTCTTCCGCCCAGTTTATAATTTTTGTCTTCCGGTTGACGTCAGCATAAGTCTTCCGCCCAGTTTATAATTTTTGTCTTCCGGTTGACGTCAGCATAAGTCTTCCGCCCAGTTTATAATTTTTGTCTTCCGGTTGACGTCAGCATAAGTCTTCCGCCCAGTTTATAATTTTTGTCTTCCGGTTGACGTCAGCATAAGTCTTCCGCCCAGTTTATAATTTTTGTCTTCCGGTTGACGTCAGCATAAGTCTTCCGCCCAGTTTATAATTTTTGTCTTCCGGTTGACGTCAGCATAAGTCTTCCGCCCAGTTTATAATTTTTGTCTTCCGGTTGACGTCAGCATAAGTCTTCCGCCCAGTTTATAATTTTTGTCTTCCGGTTGACGTCAGCATAAGTCTTCCGCCCAGTTTATAATTTTTGTCTTCCGGTTGACGTCAGCATAAGTCTTCCGCCCAGTTTATAATTTTTGTCTTCCGGTTGACGTCAGCATAAGTCTTCCGCCCAGTTTATAATTTTTGTCTTCCGGTTGACGTCAGCATAAGTCTTCCGCCCAGTTTATAATTTTTGTCTTCCGGTTGACGTCAGCATAAGTCTTCCGCCCAGTTTATAATTTTTGTCTTCCGGTTGACGTCAGCATAAGTCTTCCGCCCAGTTTATAATTTTTGTCTTCCGGTTGACGTCAGCATAAGTCTTCCGCCCAGTTTATAATTTTTGTCTTCCGGTTGACGTCAGCATAAGTCTTCCGCCCAGTTTATAATTTTTGTCTTCCGGTTGACGTCAGCATAAGTCTTCCGCCCAGTTTATAATTTTTGTCTTCCGGTTGACGTCAGCATAAGTCTTCCGCCCAGTTTATAATTTTTGTCTTCCGGTTGACGTCAGCATAAGTCTTCCGCCCAGTTTATAATTTTTGTCTTCCGGTTGACGTCAGCATAAGTCTTCCGCCCAGTTTATAATTTTTGTCTTCCGGTTGACGTCAGCATAAGTCTTCCGCCCAGTTTATAATTTTTGTCTTCCGGTTGACGTCAGCATAAGTCTTCCGCCCAGTTTATAATTTTTGTCTTCCGGTTGACGTCAGCATAAGTCTTCCGCCCAGTTTATAATTTTTGTCTTCCGGTTGACGTCAGCATAAGTCTTCCGCCCAGTTTATAATTTTTGTCTTCCGGTTGACGTCAGCATAAGTCTTCCGCCCAGTTTATAATTTTTGTCTTCCGGTTGACGTCAGCATAAGTCTTCCGCCCAGTTTATAATTTTTGTCTTCCGGTTGACGTCAGCATAAGTCTTCCGCCCAGTTTATAATTTTTGTCTTCCGGTTGACGTCAGCATAAGTCTTCCGCCCAGTTTATAATTTTTGTCTTCCGGTTGACGTCAGCATAAGTCTTCCGCCCAGTTTATAATTTTTTGTCTTCCGGTTGACGTCAGCATAAGTCTTCCGCCCAGTTTATAATTTTTGTCTTCCGGTTGACGTCAGCATAAGTCTTCCGCCCAGTTTATAATTTTTGCATAAGTCTCCGCCCAGTTTATAATTTTTGTCTTCCGGTTGACGTCAGCATAGATCTTCCGCCCAGTTTATATTTTTTGTCTTCCGGTTGACGTCAGCATAAGTCTTCCGCCCAGTTTTAAATTTTTGTCTTCCGTTGACGTCAGCATAGTCTTCCGCCCAGTTTATAATTTTTTGGCTTCCGGTTGACGTCATCTTTTCTTCCGATGACGTCATACGCCTTTCGCCCAACAGCTTCCTGCTTTTATGCTTATGATTTCTGGTTTACTTCCTGTCCATTCTGTTTAATTATTTTCTTTGCCATTTCTTCTCTTCTGTTATTCATTTTCCGAATTGTGCATAGTTCTGTTATACACTGTAGCCTTCCACAGTATGCTTCTTCCCAGTTTAAGTTCTCTTTAATGTCCCTGTCTTCCTGCATTTTCGTTTCTCTTCTGTTATCCGTTATTGAATCCCGTTTTGCTTTCAACTCCAGAGAACTCTCTCTCTCTGTCACGTTTTAAAGTTTGTAAATGTTATGTTCCCTGTTTAAAAGAAGAAGGGTTGTCCCCGTTTTCTGCAAATGTCCCGGAGTGACGGCTTCGATCCCGGACCCCGATCGGGTTTCGGTTTTGGGCTGTCACACAACTTATCTTATTGAGGAAAATAAATCACCTTATTGGTTATTATTCATATTAAATTAAACTGATAAGATTATCCTTATCTATATATATAGATAGATATATATAGATAGATATATATAGATATATATATATATATATCTATATATATATATATATTAACCGTGAATGCTACAACATCGACTGCAGCATCAGTATCTTTGTCAATTATTAAAAATACATGTATTTATCACTAATTATTTTTATTTACAGATTACTGATGATGTGAAAGATTTAAAAGATGGAAACACAAGAGAAAGTGATAACTCTTAGCGGGAAAAAAATTAAATTCAAAGGCTGAAGATTATGATGAGAGAAGAAAGCAAATCAAGGAGATGATTGTTACCACAAATGAAGGACTTAAATCAAGGAGAAGAGAGAGAAACCGTTATTGTAAATTGATTCAGATTATGAAGAGAGAGAGAGGAGGCTACAATCAAGGAAAATTAAACAAATTAAAAATTCTCTGGAGAGGAGATTTTGAAAGCAGTAGACACTTGGCAAACAGAATGGAGGAGAGAGAAGATACATTACATAAAAAAAGGGAGAACAAAAAATAGGGCGAAAGAGGCTGGAACGTGAAGATGAGGGAGAGTAAGAACTGGATAGAGAGAACAGAAAAAGAGGAGGCGACAGGCTTCACCAGAGAGCTCCTCTATTTTCTTCTCCTCTTCTTCATTTTCTTATTTTTTTATGATTTCATGGATTGTTTAATTTCTTTATTTCTTATGAACTAATTCTCTTTCGGCTAGATGAGAGAGTACTAAACCATTGATTTCTTGTGGAATGCTATTGATTTATGTTAAACAATTCAATATGTTTTTTATTGATTAATTTATTTTATGCCTGCCACATGAATAAATACTAGGATGCTGTTTTAGACGTCATGAAATAGTTATTGAGATGTGCACTGAATTGCATGGATGATTGATGCACGTGACAGATATCAATTATAAGTATTATCATAATAGTTGCTTAAATTCATGTGATATATAGAATAACACTTAATTAGAATTCTAAATTGTATTGATTTTTCATAAGTTTGAAGAATAATATAAAAATAAATTAATCAAGAGCATAGACCAAGCCTTGATTCATGAGAAAATTCTAGTAATTTAACATAAAATTATAGCATTCCTTATAATATTTGTAGTAAGAAATCAATTGGTGAAGGAAATCAAATCGAAGCCGTTTCTAATTATCTAGTTACATAATTTGGTTTAGTTTTCATTATTTTCATATTTGAATATTAATTTCTCTGAATTTAAATTATTGTTCCATAAATAGTTTAAGATTGATTAAATTTTATTCTCGTGGGATCGATATTTTTGTACTACTTGAATTGCGATACGTGCACTTGCGTAGTGTCATTTTTGCACAACAAGTTTTTGACGCCATTGCCGGGGACAGAATCTTTTTTAATTTTTTATTATTTTCTGGAATTTAATTTAATTATTTTTATTTTTATTTTATTTTGTTAGGAACCGATCAATTAATGCAAGACGAAGTGGAGCAAAACTTAATTCCTTACGTCCCTAAGATTGAAAGGACCTTCAGAGAGAGGAGATGCAAGCAGAATCAGAGATTTATTGAAGGAGATATGAACCCCGACGCTGCTCGACAAGCTGAACAAATGAATAACGGTAACGAACCGGAGCGTCCGATTCGCGATTATGCCATACCAAATTTGGACAACCTAATTCCTGGTATAGTCCGGCTAGCACTTTAAACAGTTCAATGCGAGCTAAGGCCGGTGATGTTTCAGATGTTGCAGTCTATCGGTCAGTTTAGCGGAATGGCAGCAGAAGATCCCAATGCTCATTTAAGGGATTTTACACAACTTTGTGATACCTTTGAGGATGAAGCAGCAAACCGCGAAGTGCTGAGACTTAAGCTGTAACGCCCCGAGTCATCTGAACCCGGTTTGCTACCCATAACACTGAACCGAACCATGACGACTTGATGCTAAATTTAAAAAAAGAAATTTCGCTCGACAGTCAAAATTTGACTTTTTCTAAAAATTTAAAATATTTAAAATTTGCAGCGGAAATAATTCTAAACAGCAATGTAGTAAAACATGTAATACCCGGTTTTTATATAGACCAATTCTCTATCTCTTGTAGCTAATGGTGCATTTTATATGGCAATATTAAATGTAGGGTTGGTGGATGACTAGACAAGGGCATATGAGTAATTGGAAATTTAAAAAGTGGATAACGTATTTAAGGAAAGAGGTTTTGAGTTATTTCACGGTAGCCGCCACCCTTTCCCTCATTTCCTCTCGGTTTTTCAGCTCGAGCAGCAGGATTCTCCAGGCGATTCCCCTGTTCGATTCTCCTTCAACCTAGGTGAACTCTCCTCGTCTTCTTGTGATTTTAGTAGTTAGATAGCTGAGGGAATACAATGTATGAAGTTTCGAGGAAAACGCTATGATTTGGTATAGATTCGGGTTTCTGTGAAATGGGAATGCACGAAGATCCGAACTCCATAATTTATTTCCTTAAACTCCTGGATTGTTTAGAATGAAGTATAACTAACATACTGCCTACGATTTTAGGTTGAGCTAAACCGAAGTAGCTAGCAACCAAGTAATTCCAGGAGGGC